>JAGFNQ010003821.1:0-23613 GCA_024364735.1 Boesenbergia rotunda | reverse complement strand
GGGAGCCGATGAGCTCGGTGCATCCGAGGGACGTGGAGTTCTGCGGAAGAGTATGTCGATGGAGCGAGAAGAACACACGCGATGTCCAAGGGACGAGAAGCTGGGAGGAAACTTGATCGAGGTGAAGGCCAGAGGAGGGTTCGGGTGAGCCCAATTCTGGAAGGTCTGGAAACCACTCAAGAAGAATCGTTGGAGACTGGTCAAGAAAAGGCTGATCAAAAGTCACTCGGCGCCCATAAATGAGGATGCCCCTATGCACTCTAACGCCTTTGTTAGCGGGCACCCCAATGCATACAAGCGCCTGAGAACTAAGTTTTATCTGCCAGCTAGCCGTTTGTGAATGTTACAAAGTGGATAACTTCTAGGCCATGTGTCAGGCGGCCCCAAGCACTCGGGTGCCCCTATTATGTCACGTCAACATTCGGATAGAATTGATCGGAGCTATAAATAGACCTCCAGAACTCAATTCTAGGACAACCATCAATTGTAAACGATTTTTTTCTGTTTTCATTGCCTTTCTGAGCTTTTCATTTTGTAAAGAGGCTTCTTCGCCCCAAGGAGTTCATTTAGAGTTTGCGCTTTATTTTTTCTTGGATTAACAACCTTCCTGGACACATTTATTCATGTTCTTTTTATGTTTGTTCATTTCCCCTAACTTAACTCGGGTTGATGCACATCTAAAAGGGGGAGATTATAAGTACCCTGACCCGGGCGAGTTTTGATATGGTCAACCGAGTCAAGTTAGGTCATGTTGTGTTTTAATCCATGTGTCTAAGTGTGCAGGAGCTAAGGCGTAGGAAGTCGAGTGGAAAACGCAGCGGTCGAGAAGAATGACACGGTAAGGGAGCCGATGGGCTCGGTGTATCCGTGGGACGTGGAGTTCTGCGGAAGAGTACGCTGGTGGAGCGAGAAAAGCGCGCGTGATGTTCGAGGGATGAGAATCTAGGAGGAAGTGATGGATCGATTATGCCCGTTAGAGGGGGGGTGAATAGCGATTCTTCGGCTTGTTCTTCCTACGTTGTTAGTATGCGCAAGCGGAGACAATAATAATAAACACAAACAACAGAAAACAATGCTAACAAACCAGGTTTACTTGGTATCCACCCCGGACGGGTGACTAATCCAAGAATCCGTCGGTGGATCAATCCCCGGATAACCTCCGGCTAGCCCTCGTCGCTCCGTGTGGGTGGAGAAACCTCACCACAATCACTTTGACAAGATCTGGGCACAAAGACTACTATCTTGCCTTTAACCAAGACAAGATTCGTCAAGAATCTTAGCCACCACGAAATCCTCTTTAAATAAGACTCGGGCTAAAACCCTCGCCACCAATCGACTGCCCCTAGGGCAGTCGACTGGTGCCACTAAAATTCGACCGTTGCACCCCAACGTTCAAATTCTCAGTCAACTCACCAGCCACCTACCAGTCGACTGCCCCCAGGGCAGTCGATTGGTTCCAGGCTGAGGCCCTTCTGTGAGTTTCATCAGTCGACTGCCCTCAGGTCAGTCGACTGGTATACTCACATACCTAAGGTTACCCTTCCCGAGTGCATTCCACTTCGCACTCGAACCCTAGGATTTCCCGAGTACAATCACACAGCACTCGTACCTGTTGGGATCGGATGGCTAGAGAGGGGGGGGTGAATATAGCCAACCACTTGCAACTTGAATACTTATAGCGATTTCTGCAACTCAAATATCAGTAGCACAGCGGAAAGAGTAGAAAACAGATTATGCAGAAAACGTAACGGAAGCAAAACAAACACAACTAGCAAAATCACTAACAAGGAGGGTTTACAAGGTTCGGGGATAACTTGCCCCTACTCCTTGGCGTGCCCTTAAGGTGGACGATCCCTTGATCGTCGGCAGATCAAGCCCCGGTTATCACCGGATAAATCAGCAACCTCCTTCTCGGTGGAGAAACCTCTCCACAGTGTGTTTCAAACAAGGATATAGTTTAAGCACAAAGAAACAACAAGAAGGATCTTACTCAAACACTTAGCAAGGACAAAAACACAGCAAGCTTCCCTGAGCTCCACCCAGTGGCGATCTCACGCAAGAACCCTTCTCCGTGTCTTCCCACTGTCGGACTCCAAGCCTCTTGTTTTCTCCTTCAAGCGCTCAAGTAAACGATGGTTGCTTCTCAATTGCTTGCTCAAAAGTGATGAAGATCGCAAGAACACAGCAGGCAAGTTGTGGAGAACTCAAGGCACGACAAGAACAATCGTTCGCAAGACTTGCTTCCACGAAGCTATCCACCGCCCTTTTGATTCTTCACCAGGTGACAACATCTCTGTAGCTCCCAGCTACTCATCTGCCAACGCCAGCCTCTACTGAGCTATCTCTGGACTCACTGAGCTCCCCTCAGTCAAGCTCCAGTCTCCGCTCCAGTCTGCAGCTCGCCGTTGCAACCTGAGATGGGAAAATGGACAAACCTGCTCTAAGGAAAGCCTCCATTGACCTCTCCTTAAGTGTTTGAATCCTCCCCTGTCACCTGTAACTTGATTAGAGTATTAGAGCAGCAAATCAACCAGCATATCAAATATCAGAGGAAAGTGGCAGCGAACCGGTTGTGTTCAGACGTGATCAGAGCGTCTGACAATGCAATTTGAATTAAAGTGATCGGTCACCAGACCGATCAGAAAGCCTCCTGATCGGTCACCAGACCGATCAGGCTGGTTCCAGACCGATCAGGCTTCGTCCTGATCGATCCCCAACGCTCAATTAGAAATCGCGATTTCTTTGAGATTCTCCTGGACCGATCACCAGACCGATCCCAGGTCGTGGATCGTTCACCGGACCGATCCACCCTTATATTGGGCGATTTTTGAGTTTCGCAGGCTAAGCCTTCTGATCGGTCACCGGAACGATCAGACAGCCTCCTGATCGGTCACCAGACCGATCAGAACCTGACCAGACCGATCAGGCTCCGTCCTGATCGATCATAGAGAGGAACCTGCGACGCTTGATCGTTCTCCGGAACGATTTGCACAGTGATCCTGATCGATCATCAGACCGATCAGGAGCAGTTCAGCAAGGGAACTCAACCTCACTGCTCGCTCCCTGATCGGTCACCAGACCGATCAGGAGCCAGTCAATGGGTGAAACGCATACTCCCTGATCGGTCACCAGATCGATCAGGAGCAGCACAGTAGGTTCCCAACCTCACTGTGTGCTCCCTGATTGGTCACCCGACCGATCAGTCATCGCTGGATCGGTCACCAGACCGATCCACGAAGGAGCAACGTGCCAGAATCCCTGATCGATCACCAGACCGATCCAGGGACTCAAACTCAGCCCTCCAAGCTAAGTTTCCATCCACCTTAGCCCTCCAAGCTAAGGATTTTTCATCTAACTCTCCAAGTTGGGAATTTGCACCTAACCCTCCAAGTTAGGACTTTTCACCTAGCCCTCCAAGCTAGGACTTTTCACCCAACCCTTCCGAGTTAGAACATCATCCAACCTAGCTCTCCAAGCTAGGCACCTGACCCTCCAAGCCAGGACTTTTTCACCTAATTCTCCAGGATGGGAATTTGCACCTAACCCTCCAAGTTAGGACTTTTCACCTAGCCCTCCAAGCTAGGACTTTTCACCCAACCCTTCCGAATTAGGACTTTTCCAACACCTAGCCCTCCAAGCTAGGACTTTTCAACACCTAACCCTCCAGGTCAGGACTTTTCAACACCTAGCCCTCCAGACTAGGATTTTCCATCCCATGTCTGATCCCCGACCAGGACTTAATCATAATCATCATAATCAACCTAAACTAAAATCGATGTCAACACCAAAACAACAATCAGGGCCAGACTGCATCAACAGTACCCTCATGACTCGACTGACTCCTCATCCGCAGCCTCGACAGTTGCCTTCGCGCCCTCTTTATCTTCGGCTCCCGTCCCTCGGATGCACGCAAGCCTCTAGCTTGTCTCCATGCCATCCTTCACGCATGCCTCGAAGTCCACGCCCATCAGCTCATCGTCCCTGCTCTCCAAGGTCCCTCGGGTGCACACAAGCCTCCAGCTTGTCTCCATGCCACCCTTCACCATACCGAGGTCGTCCAATCAATTCCATATGTGTAAACATGTACAACCTGCACACTCAACATACACATATGAGAACACAAGGGTAAATCTAACTTAAACTCTTTGCCCAAACATCAAAACACTTGGTCACTCTGGACCACAGATTGCCTCAACAATCTCCCCCTTTTTGATGTTTGGCAATACGTTTAAGTTAGGGAAAGCAAAATAGTAGTCAATAGTAGAAACAATGCATATGCAATGCAAAAATGGATCATATCCCAAGGCATCCCACACCTAACCCTCCAAGTTAGAAATTTTCCACACCTAACCCTCCAAGTTAGGATTTTTCACCAAAATCGGGCTTTTTAAAGCTTCTCCCAAGCTCCCCCTACATTGGACTTACAAAGGCTTTTTAAGAACCTCTCCAAGGTTCCCCTTACGCCAAGAATAGAGCAACAATGCTCCCCCTTAATCTTAGCTCCCCCTAAACCTAGAGTTTCTAGCAAAGGTGTGATTAGTTTCCCAACTTAAACCCAACACTTCTCCCCCCTTTGCCTAACATCAAAAAGAACCCAACAATATCCCAATCATTGGTTCTTTTAATCCCTAATGACCATAAACAATGTGTACTAGCCCTCCACACACTTGTTTTGCATCATTTGGACACATACCCAGCTGCTGAAACTTATTTCAGTCTTTACCAATCGACTGCCCCAAATGATAGTCGACTGATACTCTGAAACACAGAATTTCAGTCTTTTCTGACGAAGTTCAAAAATGCACCAAAAATTCCACAAATCTCCAAAAATTTCCAAATTTTGTGGAGAGGTTTGTGGTACTTATATCTACTTGGGAAATATATTCCAAAATGTATCTATCACCATTCCCAAGTTTGACACGAAACCCAAAATTAGCTAAAAAGTTCAATAGAACCTTGACCTAAAGTCCTAGTTTTGGTTTCCTCTTGATGTCTCTGCCTATGCCAATCCACAATGCATCCCTATCATTGATTTACATGACATTTATACATCAAAAACCAACCTTCATGCTATATGACCCCAATGTCATATTTCCGTGCATGAAACACATAATCCATGTGCCAAAACCCAAAAGTTGAGACTCAAGCCCGTCTCCAACTCTTTTGGCACATCCCATGGTTCATCTAGACCTCTAGGAGCACCTCTCCTAGGGTTCATTCACCATATATCCCAAAGGCTCCTAGAACTCCCTCTTGAGCTCTTAGCTCTAGCCACCTCTCTAGGTGTCTCAAGAAACACTAGACCACACCGGTATTCCCCCGGTGACTCTTGGCCTACAAAATTGACCTTTTTAACCTTGGACACCTTATCCTTGGTTAAGTCACTCTTTTTACCTTTGGATGACATTCCCTTGCCATCCTTGACTTTCCCTCCTTACCATGATGGTATGCCTCCCCAGCACACTTCTTTTTGTTGGCCTTAGAGGTCTTAGACCGGTATCCCAATCCCGATCTATCATAGTTGGGTTTCAAACTACCCAACACCATATCTAGACCTTTAGATCCAACCTTGAATCTTTCTAAGGTCTTTTCCAATTTATTAAGCCTTGCCCTCAAGACTTGATTTTCCTTTTCTAAACCTTTGACCTTAGAGTCCATAGGTTCACTTTGAACATTCCTAGACCTACCATCCTTTCTAGGCACATTCCTTCCCTTCTCGGGATTAGTGCCTTGATCCTTAGGTACAAAGGTCCTAGATTTACCATGATGCATGCTTTTCTTAAGGTGTTGATCTACCTTGTTACTCCTATTCCTATCATTGTATTTAAAACCAAAATTATGCACAAGTAGACAATTTTCATTAATCCTAGCATGCATGGATGAATGATTAACATTATTTTTAACATGCAAGGAGGAACTTTAAATTGAATTACATTTTGTCTTAAGGTTAGGAGTTACCTTCCTTACCTTTGGAGTTCCTCCTTGATGTGGGCTTCTTCTCTTCTTCCTTTCTTCTTTCTCCCATCTCCTCAAGTGCTCCATTTTCTTGAACTCTTTACTCCTTGGGCACTTAGTGTGGTAGTGCCCTAGCTCACCACATGTAAAGCATCGAATCTTCTTTTTCTTTTCTTGGGCTTCTCCATTCCTACAATTCATGTTAGATTTAAATTGAATGGACCCGGGTTTAGAGAGTACCTCCCTCTTACCATTTGGGCACTTGTCCTTGTAGTGCCCCTTTTCGTTGCAACCAAAACATATAATATGCTCCTTTCTCTTGGCTTTGGTGGAGGTAGAGACGAAGTTGACTTCTTCTTCAACCTTAGATGATGGGGATGCTTCCTCTTGTTCCAGTATAGATGAGGGTCTCTCCTCCCCCTCAACCCTTGAGGTCGATACTTCCTCTCCTTCTCTTAAAGAGGTTGATGATTCTTCTTTCATTTTTTCCTCTTCAAATGTCGAGCTCCTCTCCGCATCCGAATGATCCTTTTCCTCTTCTTGGACCATTAAGCCCATTTCTTTGGACTCTTGAGATTGTGTAGGTTTCTCATGAATTCCTTTCAATTTGCTCCACAATTCATATGTATCTTGATATTTACCTACACAACTCAAAATATTGTTAGACACAAGATTAACTAAAATTGTCATTACCTTTTCGTTTGCCTTGTATTGATCTTGTTGTTCTTGATTCCAATATCTATGCCTAAGCCTCTTTCCGTGCTTATCCCTTGGAATCTCGAACGGCTACTTGCCCACTCCATTCCGAACCAAGTCTCGATCCTTGCCCTCCAAAAATCGAAGTCTTCATGATCGTAGGGCGGTGGAGTGTAGATGTCTTCCCCAAGTTTATCTTCCATGGTTCTTCCCTCTAGCTTTTGCTCTTGGCGGTTAGTCCAATCACAAGCGGTCCTTCGCTCTGATACCAACTGATGGATCGATTATGTCCGCTAGAGGGGGGGGGTGAATAGCGATTCTTCGGCTTGTTCTTCCTATGTTGTTAGTATGCGCAAGCGGAGACAATAATAATAAACACAAACAACAAAAAAAATGCTAACAAACCAGGTTTACTTGGTATCCACCCCGGACGGGTGACTAATCCAAGAATCCGTCGGTGGATCAATCCCCGGATAACCTTCGGCTAGCCCTCGTCGCTCCTTGTGGGTGGAGAAACCTCACCACAATCACTTTGACAAGATCTGGGCACAAAAACTACTATCTTGTCTTTAACCAAGACAAGATTCGTCAAGAATCTCAGCCACCATGAAGTCCTCTTTAAATAGGACTCGGGCTGAAACCCTCGCCACCAGTCGACTGCCCCCAGGGCAGTCGACTGGTGCCACTAAAATTCGACCGTTGCGCCCCAACGTTCGAATTCTCAGCCAACTCACCAGCCACCTACCAGTCGACTGCCCCCAGGGCAGTCGACTGGTCCCAGGCTGAGGCCTTTCTGTGAGTTTCATCAGTCGACTGCCCTCAGGCCAGTCGACTGGTCTACTCACATACCTAAGGTTACCCTTTCCGAGTACATTCCACTCCACACTCGAACCCTAGGATTTCCCGAGTACAATCATACAACACTCGTACCCTCACGACTCGACTAACTCCTCATCCACAGCCTCGACTGTTGCCTTTGCGCCCTCTTCATCTTCGGCTCCCGTCCCTCGGATGCACGCAAGCCTCCAGCTTGCCTCCATGACATCCTTCACGCATGCCTCGAAGTCCGCGCCCATCAGCTCATCGTCCCTGCTCTCCAAGGTCCCTCGGGTGCACACAAGCCTCCAACTTGTCTTCATGCCACCCTTCACCGTACTGAGGCCGTCCAATCAAGTCCATATGTGTAAACCTGTACAACCTACACACTCAACATACACATATGAGAACACAAGGGTAAACCTAATTAAACTCTTTGCCCAAACATCAAAACACTTGGTCACTCTAGATCACAGATTGCCTCAACAGGAAGCTCGCTCGAGGAGAAAGCCAGAGGAGGGTTCTGGTGAACCCAGCTTTGGAAGGCTCGGAAATCACCTAAGAAAATCCGCTGGAGATTGGTCAACAAAAGGCTGACCAAAAGTCACTCGGGCGCCTGAAAGCACTCGGACACCCATGAATAAGGGCACCCCTATGCACTCGAGCGCCCTTGTTCCTGGGCACCCCAATGCATACAGGCCCCCAAGAACCAAGTTTTATTTGCCAACTAGCCGTTTGCGAACGTTGCGAAGTGGATAACTTCCAGGCTACATGTCAGGCGCCCCCAAGCACTCGAGTTCTCCTATTGTTCTACGTCAACATTCGGATAGAATTGGCCGGGGCTATAAATATGCCCCTGAGCTCAGTTCCAAGACAACCATGAATTGTAAACGAATTCTTTTCTGTTTTCATTGTCTTTCTGAGCTTTTCATTTTGTAAAGAGGCTTCCCCGCCCCAAGGAGTTCATTTAGAGTTTGTGCTTTATTTTTTTCTTAGATTAACAACCTTCCTGGTTGCAGACCAAGTAAATCTGTGTGCCCCTTTTTTTTCTGTCTAGTTTATTTTTAATGTTTTATATTATTATTGTAAACTAACATCCATCTTTGTTGAGCAAGAACAAGAGAGAGATTTTTTTTGCAGGGGCAATTCACCCCCCCTTTCTTGTCGACCGCACGATCACCGACAAGAAAGTATCTTTATTGACATGAGGCCTTTTGAGGAGAGCCCAAGAGCAAAGGCATAAGGGCTTAGGCCCAAAGTGGACAATATCATGCCATTGTAGAGATACGTATATCCTTGGGGCCCAACATTATCAAACTATTAGTATTTAAGATCTTGTTCCTCTTCCTTTGGGGAAGCATATGATTAGTTCTCGGTGGGTGTATAAGATTAAAACTAAATCTGATGGGTCAATTGAGCGGTATAAAACTCATTTGGTTGCTAAAGGATTTTCTCAACAATATGACATAAATTATGAGGAAACCTTTGCTTTAATTTCCAAGCTTGTTACTATCCGTACTCTTATTACAATTGCATCAGTTCGTCAGTGGTCTCTTTTCAGATGGATGTGAAAAATACTTTTTTAAATGAAGATCTTAAGAAGAAATTTATATGATGCTTCTACCAGGTGTCACTCACAATCCTGGTGAAATTTGTAGACTAAAAAATGCTCTTTATGACCTTAAACAAACATCTCGAGTTTGGTTTGATAAGTTCTCTATTATTATTGGATCTCTTAGCTTTCTTCCTAGCTAGCATGACTCTGCTATTTTTATTCGTTGTACTTCGTCAGGTCACATATTACTCTCTCTTTATGTCGATGACATGATTGTTATAGGGGATATATAAGTGGAATAGAAGAATTAAAACTGCATTTGACTCGTGAGTTTGAAATGAAAGATTTGGATCCTCTATGTTATTTTTTGAAACTTGAAGTAGCTTATTCTCCTCCTGGCTATCTTCTCACACAATCCAAATATATTGGTGACATTCTGGAGCAAGCTCATCTATTTGACATTCGCACTGTTGATACTCTGTTTGAGATTAATGCTCAGTACTCTTTTACTGATGGTGTTCTCTTTCCAGATCCTTTTTTATACCACACTCTAGTTGGTAGTTTAGTGTATCTTATCATTATTAGACTTGACATTGCTTATGCTGTACACATTGTCAGCCAGTTTATTACTTCTCCCACTTCAGTACATTGGGGAGTTATTGTCACGCCCCGAGACCCAGGAGTCGCTGTTCCAATAGAAAATCGGACAGCACCTCCCCTGTCCGGCGGACAATTTACACATACACACAGACAAATATATCACAACCACGCAGTTAAATGGCCTCAGGCCTCAAATCCATACAGAAATAACAGTTATATGACTATAACTATCGTAAAACCAAAATACGATCTCACCTGAGCTGCCAGGGGGCAGGAACAAAGCCAAATCTCCACGAAGTCCAACATAGGACTCAAAAGTACAATACCATCGAATTAAACATGAATACATGTTCGAAACACCACAACGGAAGCATAGGAAATACTACAGGGTCCATAAGCACAACAACATAATATAAAACCAAGCAGAGCTCCTCTGGAGCTGGGGACTGGCTGCTAGGGATCTCCTGGCAGGCATCAACCTGAAATAAAATCATATGGCAACGGTGTGAGTCCATAAACTCAGCGAATACCCAGTAGATATGCATAGTATGTTATAATAACAATAGAAGTTTACGCTGATACAACCTCATATGAACAATAGGAAAGGGTATACCGAAGATACTGAATAAAGATACATACCAGAATCCATCCATCCTGCAAAGGGTGACATAAGTCCCTAGGGAACAAGTATAACATATATTCCAAGGTATACAGGTATCCAGTATATGCATGTCAAACAAGTGCAGCAAATAAATGCAGCAATCAATGCACGATGCAAAATATGCACATGGTGCAATGTCATGGTCACCCCCTAACTCCAGTCAAGCCACCGAGACAGGCGATACTGTGTCGGCCGAGTGGGTAGAGCTGTGACACTGTACGCACTCTGCCATCACTGCTCCTGAGTGACCGAGTGGACAGGATGCTGTCGGGGGACCGCCCCCCTACCCCATGTATATATGAGGGAGCGTCGCTCTCATCTCCTCTGGTCTATGGGAAGAGAAGGGATCTCCGCCTGCTACCACGCTCCGAAGCCACTACCCCTGAGCGGTCGAGCGGAGCAGTACAGAGCAAATGCACACATCCTACGGTATCCACTAACCCATGAGTGGCCGTGTGTGCATAACATGTACCGGAAGACGATAGACTCAACCACAAGGGAGTCACTGATCGCCGGCATGCAACAATGCAAGGATGGTGTATGATAGATACACATACCTCCCTCCCAAGTCCTCAGTATACTAGGTCTCAGTCTGAAATCCTATAACAGGAAATACAGTTAACCTACAAGGTATACTGGCCGAAAACTACAGATCCCTCAAGGTCAAAGGCAGGAGATACCTCACGATCTCAAAGCATACATATAGATATGACACTACCTGATACTGTATGGAACTAACAGCATAATAACTCAGGGATAAACCACAGGTATCTAGGACAGGCATAATAAACAGGGAGTCAACAAGTATCTAGAATAGGCATACTAACCAGGGATAACTAACAAGTATCCAAGACAGGCATAATAACCCAGGGATAAATAACAAGTATCCAGAATAGGCATACTAACCAGGGATAACTAACAAGTATCCAAGACAGGCATAATAACCCAGGGATAGCGTATGATCTTATTGCTATCTATAACAGACTATGCATAACAAGATGACAATATCTAAAAGATAAGTCAAAGGGTACCCGCCTCCAAGTAAGTGAAGTCCGTATCAAATGAGATAGAATCACCCGTCAAAGAAGTCCAACGCAAGTCGATCAGTGTCCTGTATCAAAGGACGTATTTAATAGCTATTACAAAAATAGAATAGCAACTAGCCAGAAAATCCCTAAACCATATTAGGATTTATCTAATTACCGTAATCATTTTAATTATCCCAAATTAGATAATTAACACAAGTTTCCTCGATTGAGTTCAAACATAGGTTTAGTCCAAACCTAAACCATGATCCAACCTTCCCCAAGACATTCAAAGCCCAAATCTCCTACACCACTCACGGTAGCACCAAAATAGTAGGAGATCCAAAATAAAATAAATCAAGATACTATCCAATTCCTTTACCTGGTTGTCTTTAACCACAAGAATTAATCAACCATATTCAACATCCAATTTCTAAATAATATCATCAAATCAACTGATCTAAACTAACCATCACATAGCAATGTAACAGAGGTTTATCCATCAAATTTACCTCAAACTGATTTCCAACGATATCACACGACATCTTCCCAAAAGCTTAGACCCAAGACACGAAATCAAATCTAAATGAAGAAACAATTTCCTCTCTACAAACATTCCCTTAGCAACATAGCTCACGGTAGGATCTCAAGCATACAACCCCATGGTAACCGGATTGAACGTTCAACCCACACAACAAAACCAAGATCAAAAACTAATCCTCAGTTACTTACCGTATCATTCAACCCTTCAACAATCTCATGTATGTATCCAAGCCTCACGGCAGAGACAGAACCACACCCACCTAAACAGGGATTCAAAACTGCCCTCATCAACAAAATTCAAGAACACAAAAGTGGATAGAAAATCGAAGATCGATACCTGCTGGGGAAGTCTCCCGGTAGCGGATTGGAAAAACCAGAATCCAAGAAAGATGAAGAATTCACACGACACATGCTAACAACTACCCCCGACGAACTCTGTCTCTAGGGATCCCTCGGCTTCACGTGGAGAAGGGCAGTAAAGGTCCAACGAAGCCGGCGACCCTCGATCTCAATCGTAGGGATCATGGAGGAGAGGAAAGGGTCGGCGTCGACTGTGGCTAGGGCACGCGGAAAGGGAGAAGAAATGGAGGAAGAAGGGCGGCGCATCTGCGGCTAGGGCACGAGGTCGGGGAGGCAGGAGAAGGGGTCGGCCGGGCTGCGTCTGCGGCTAGGGCTCGAGGGAGAGGAGGCGGCTGCTGCGGGTGTGGCTGCGGCGTGTGAAGAGGAGAAAAGAAAACTTATAAAGGGATGGGACTTTTGCGAAATAGTCCCTCCATTTCCTCAATTTCAATCCTTACCCTACATTTAACTCTCCATTCATATTTTAATTCACCTCAATAATTTCCTAGGGTTAGATTACTTACCCTTTCTTAATTTAAAAGTCTACCTGCAAGCCCTTAAGTTTAGGTAAATTTACTTAAGCCAATTATTTAAGGTTTTCTTCCATGAAGTCCTTACTAAGTTTTTAAGGTTTACAATAAAGCCCCTTGGCTCCTCTCGTAGGGCCGAAAATACTAGACTCTATCAGGAAAAATCCCGAAAAAATTTTCTAGTCCGAATTTTTGAATTGCCGTATTTTACAGTTATGCTTCGCTTCCTTTGATATCTTCGAGGTACCCAGTTTCATAGTCTTCTTTATCCTTCCAATTCTACTTAGAGCTGCATGTCTATTCATATACAGATTGGAGTGATGATTCTATATATTGTAAGTTTATCACAAGATTTTATAATTTTTTGAGAGATTCCCTTATATCTTAAAAAAGTAATAAGTAAAATATTATTTCTCATTTTTCTACCGAAATAGAATATTGTGCTATGACATCTACTACTATTAAAATTGTTTGGTTGCGTTGGTTACTAGCTGATATGAGTATTTTTCCCTCAAACCCTACCTCTATAGATTGTGACAACTCTAGTATTATTCAAATTGCTCACAATTATATCTTTCATGAATGTACCAAGTATATTGAGATTGATTGTCATATCACTCGCCATCACTATCAGAATGACACCATCACTTTGCTATTTATTTTATCTTCCATACAATTTATAAATTTGCTCACCAGGATGCATTCCATCACACGTTTTCAATTTCTGTTTAATAAACTTTCGATGTTTTATGTTAAAGGATCATGAGTTTGATGGGAATGTTAGTATATAATAAAATAAATTATTTATGTAAGTGTAGAATTAGTCTTTTCATTTGTTATTAATTGTCTATTTATATTCTTTTTTTCTTTATAAATTTTAAGTGATAGGGATGAGCAACCCAGATGGACACGTGCAATATCTTGATCCACCATCGATCATCACCGTACTTCGAACGTCGTCTTCAGGAATTGAACCCTCAAGGCTTAACGGATGCAAAAATTAATATTCTTAAGCATTCATAAATAGTTTGTTAAATATCTCTGGGACTTTGTTCTGATTCATTTATGGCCGAATCTAGAGGCGATGACTTTTCCAACTTGTTGGCTGAATGGCTGAAGCAAATACAATGCCTTAACAAATTGGTAACTGATACGACTCTGCTTGCATCATATTTGTATTTGGTTGTCACAGTTGAATCAAGTTTGAATCCACAAACATTTAATTTTGATTCAACTAACAGTGTTTTTGACCGAACAACTACACGTCGATGAGCTGTATTTAACCATCACTAATGTAATTAAAACTACACTTAATTAACACCATCTAGAAACCATGACTTTGCGCGAAGTGCACGTTAGAGAGAAGGAAAAGGACCGCCAATGACTCCATTAAAACCATACCTCCGTGTGTTGAAATTAGCAGCTCTTGCATTGTCTTGGCCATTTCATCCATCTCTCCACCATGATAGACGTTTCCGACCAAAACCAGTTTAGTTTTGCAAATCCAAGAGTTGAAGCCGTTGAGTCTGACAGAGAAGACGATCACAAGATTGCCACATTGATTCGAAGAGCATCGCTCGATTCCTCGAATCTGATGTGGAAGAACAAAGGCCTCCTGTCGAGTTCATCAGCCAGCAGCTCTAGTCCGATGCAGTACTATTCGACTTCGCGAGCTCAGGAGATTGCCAGGTACAGGCAGGAGATGCTGGATTTGGTGAGAGGCATGCCGGAGTCTGCTTATGAACTATCATTGAGAGACATGGTGGAGACTCCCCGGCTAGTGAAGAAGGTGGAGGAAGCTGCACAAAGGAGACAGGAAGGGAACAAGAATAAGGCAGACAAGGCCTTGGATAAAAGCAGAGGAACAAGAAGGCTTCTGAGAAATGATACTATGAATGGGTTGTTCCTCAAAACGTTTGTGCCAGTTTTAGGTGGAGGGAAGATGAAGAGGTCGTCAAGGTCTAATTCTTCGGCAAAAGTGTCCCCAAAGCCAGAGGAAAATGAGTTTGGTGACAAGGAGATGTTAAGCAGCAGCAAAAGCAGTTCTGAAACAAGTAGCAGAAGCACAAGTAGAAGCAGTAGCAGGTAAATTCTTCAGACAAAAATTTATATCAAGATGTGCTAGCTAGCTCTTCTTACTGATCGATCATTAATGACATAGAATCACTGAATTTAACGTATTATTTTGAGTTTGCAGGAAAACGAGCGGCTGCTTTGCTTTCTTCTTCACAAAGAAGAGCAAATTCAAGGAAACATCAATAGAATTCGTTGAGTGAATCCTGTGTTAATTAGATTCAGGAGGTTTACTACCATGATTATCTCATCAAAGACGAGATGAGAACACAATATGGCTTATGCTAGTGCTGTAGAACTTTGCTTGTGAAGTTGGAAATATGGTTGTGATGAGATACGTGATGATGTAATCGCAGGGGCTATCGAGCCATTCCAGAATTGATTGCCGAAAAAAAAGACATTTTGTCATCTTCCAGTTTTATTGTGTTTGTTGTTCGTAATAAATTAAAACACAGTTTGATACAATTAATAGACGGATCTGCACTTGCATATCTTGCATCATGTGAATTGGTGGACTACTCATGCTCTAGATTCACTTTTAGAGAAAATGCATTCTCACGGACATAGCTGAGATGATAAAAGGTT
Source organism: Boesenbergia rotunda (assembly GCA_024364735.1). Lineage (NCBI taxonomy): Eukaryota > Viridiplantae > Streptophyta > Magnoliopsida > Zingiberales > Zingiberaceae > Boesenbergia > Boesenbergia rotunda. The sequence continues at coordinate 8,235 of JAGFNQ010003821.1, read as the reverse complement.
AATAGCTTATCATTAGAGGTTTTAAGTTCGAGCTACGTAGCCGGTGGGGCATAAATCTCTGCACCCTAGGTAAAAAATCTCTTCTCCTAACCTCTTGCCTTCTTAGTCACCGTGATTTACCTTCTCTATGTTGGTCCTGGGACGGATTGATGGGGGCGTTGGGATCATAAAACTCCACAAGGGGGGCTGGGATCAGAAAACTCCACAAGTCAATTCACATTTGTTCTGAAATGAATCAACGTCGACGGTCAGTCACCAGAGTTTAGCCCACACGGATGCTGACGTTAGGGGAGGAACTCCGTGCCCTGCGAGATCAACACGAGCGTTAGGGGAACACGTCGGAGGTTGTTCGGCGGAGCCCACTCCGACGCTCAAGTCAGTGCCTCGATGGAGAAGAAAGTATATAAGACAGAAAGATGTATGAGTAGCAGAGAATGCATAATCCCCTCTTACTGGAGGGATTAGAATATCTTTTATACCTGCGGCGGCCATCCACGAGTCCCCACGATCTTCGCCACGTCCCCTTGATTAGCGGTTAATGGATCATCCTGGTAACGATCACCCCGATTCCTCAATCTGGGTCGTTGCGATGATTAAGACCTTGATGGTCGTTGATCATGGGTAGTAATTACTGTAGGATCGATGCACGTGAGAGGGGGGGTGAATCACGTGACTTTTAAATTTAAATCAGAGTGCTTTAAAAAGCGTGCACAGCGGAAACGAAAGAAACGAAAAACGAACACACAAACACGAACGATTTTTACTTCGTTCGGAGCCTTCGGCGACTCCTACTCGAAGGCCCAGGTCCCTCGGACCTTTCCGTTGGGCAATCCACTAATACTCTCTACCGGTAAACACCGATAGAGTAGGCGAGTACAAAGGAATTGAAAGTGTGACAACCCCACACTTTCAAGTAATTAAATGCAACAATCTATATATTAAAAAATTATCTTTTTACCGACGTCCGGAGTAGGTTGACTCTTTCGGGGCAGCTGGACGTCGTCGGCTCGAAGTGAAGCGTTTCCGGAGCAAGGCGCGAGCGTAGAAGAACTTGGAGGCTTTTGAAGAAGTGTTGTTCTGAAGAAGAGGGTCGAGGGCCCTTTATATAGGGCTGGGGGCGCCCGGGATGCTCGGGGCGCCCCCCCACGTGGCTTTCGATCCGGCGAGCCCTCTGGTCAAGGCTGATCTCTGCTTCTTCGGGATCACCTTTGACTGGGGCGCCCGACGCGCGCGGGGCGCCCGGTTTGACCGGTCAAGGCTTCATCTTCTTCGCGAGGGTGAGCTGCTGCAGCTGCCAGTGGCGTGGCACAGTGGGCGCCCGCGACACGCGGGGCGCCCGACGCGCGCGGGGCGCCCGAAACATCCGGGGCGCCCCCAAATGTGCTGCTGTCGGGGCGTTTACTTGCTCTGCTGACTTTGGGTTGACTCTGGGGCGCCCGAAACATCCGGGGCGCCCTGCTCAGTTACTGCCTCACTCCTTTGAGGCTCTCTGAGCTGCAGAAACACAGTCCTTCGGTCCTGCATCCAGGGTTAGTCCAAAACAGCAATTAATAAGTTAATTTACACAGCCTTGGCTGTCTTGGTTCTGACTTTGGGTCTCCAAAATGGAGCCCTAGGTCGAGCCGACGCCTAATGTTCCCTCAAGGGGAACGCGTCCTCACTGGTTCGCTCCTCCAGTGACTTACCTCACTTACCTTGTGCAGCTCTACTTGACTTCTTGACCCACCAGGACTTCCTGCCAAGGCTCAACCACCTTGGTCTTCCTGCCAAGTCTCAACCAACTTGGTCTTCAGCCAGTTGTCAGGTCCCGCGGACCCAACTGGACTTCCCGCCAGGACTCAACCATCCTGGACTTCAGCCTGGTGTCTGGTCCTAAGTCTTTCAACCCTGCACACTTAGTAAAGGGGTTAAACACTAACAACCCTAACTTTAACCACTTTGTCATACATCAAAACCCGAGTTTGACCGTTAGTGCAAACTGCACCAACAATCTCCCCCTTTTTGATGTATTGACAACTCAGGTTAAAGTTAGAAAAAAAACAGCAGATATGAACTTGCATAAACATGCAAATAATATAACATAAACATGCAAATAATATAACATAAGCATAGGTATGAAAGTTACAGCATACAAGAAAGCAGAATTAATTAACTGTAATTAACTGTAAAATAAGCATGCTGTTTGCAATTTTCTAACCCTTTACCCTACTCTCCCCCTTTGTCATTCATCAAAAATTAGGCATAACAAGTGTAAGGGAGTAGAAATATAGGCTAAGTGTTAGAAATAAACAAGTCTTAAATCTATTTACTTAGCTCATAAAAAATTTTCTTTCAAAATATCAATCTTAATAAAAAATGTTTTAAGGGATTAGTTGGAATTCCCTCTCAATCTTTATCAACTTTTATCAAAATTTTCAAAGGTGTTTTGTCAAAAATGATATTTTGAAAAAGTATTTTGACCTCAGCTCCCCCTGGACCAAGTAATGATTGTGGTCTCTTTTCATGTGTCTAACTCTAGTTACTGACTAACTATCTAGATGATAGTAGTGTTCACAGGGTTAGTCAAGTCAGGTAATAATGTCTAGCTCAGATTTTAGTGCAAGACTACTTGACTTGATCACTGTAATGTTGGTATTTTACGCCCAGACTTACTGTGATGCACTGACTTAAGCATTCGGAAGTCCAGGCAGAGTCCTATGCATCTCACAACCGTTCTATGTTTTTGCAAACACAAACAAGTTAATCTTAATGTGTTTTGTGAGATGCGGCTACCTAAATCTATAGGTTCATGCAATTCTAGGGGTCAAGCTTAGGCTAAGTCTGCCAGTTTTGAAAATCAAATTTTGAAAGACAATAAAGTTCTTGAAAAACAAGTTTGAAAAGTCCGTGTTTAAGTTAAATTTTGAAAGGCAATAAACTTTTGAAAAACAGGTTTGAAAGATCCATGTTTTTAAACTCACAAGCTTAATTAGTTAAACCAAAAGTCAACTTAAGCTTATCAGGTCAGTCCTAGTCTATAACACACATTCCTATTAACCTTCTTAAGTTGCTAAATTCAGATTCAGGAAGTGGTTTGGTAAATATATCAGCTAGGTTAGACTTAGATTCAACATGGTTAAGTTCAATTTCTCCTTTATTTACATGATCTCTGACAAAATGGTGTTTGATTTCTATATGTTTGGTCCTAGAGTGGTGGATTGGGTTTTTGGTTAAATTGATTGAACTTAGGTTGTCTATAAAAATTTTGACTTGTTTAAAATCTAAGTGAAGGTCCTTTAGGGTATGCATCATCCAGAGTAGTTGGGCTACACACTCACCCATAGCTATGTACTCAGCTTCAGTGGTGGATAGGGCAACACAATGTTGTTTTCTACTGAACCAACTAACTAGTGAGGGTCCTAGAAGCTGGCATCCACCACTGGTACTTTTTCTGTCTAATTTACAGCCAGCATAGTCTGAGTCAGAATATCCAATAAGCTCAAACTGGGTTGTTCTAGGGTACCAAATTCCTAATCTTTCTGTTCCTTTAAGGTACCTAAATATTCTTTTAACTAAGGTTAGGTGTGACTCCTTAGCACATGTTTGATACCTAGCACACATACTAACTGCAAAAAGAATATCAGGTCTACTTGCAGTTAAGTAAAGTAGGCTTCCTATAGCACTTCTATAGTACTTAAGGTCAACAGGTTTGCCTTTTGGGTCACTGTCTATAGTTTGATTGGTAGCCATAGGTGTCTTAATTTCTTTAGCATTATCCATTCCAAATTTTCTAAGTAATTCTTTAGTGTATTTTTGTTGATAGACAAAAGTACCATCACTGGTCTGTTTTATTTGTAGCCCTAAAAAGAAAGTTAATTGACCTACTAAACTCATTTCAAATTCAGTTTCCATTATCTTTGTGAAATCTTGTAAAAAGTCTGAGTTGGTTGAGCCAAATACTATATCATCTACATATACTTGGGCTACAAAAATATCATTTTTTAGGGTTTTGACAAATAGTGTTGGGTCAATTTTGCCTTGGTTAAAACCTTTTGAAACTAAGTAGTTAGACAGTCTTTCATACCAGGCCCTAGGTGCTTGCTTAAGTCCATATAGGGCTTTCTTAAGTCTAAAGACATAGTCAGGGTGTTCTAAGCTTTCAAAACCAGGGGGTTGACCTACATAAACCTCTTCTTTAATTAGGCCATTTAGGAAGGCTGACTTAACATCCATTTGAAAAAGCTTAAACCCCTTATGGGCTGCATAACTTAAGAGCATTCTAATGGATTCAAGTCTAGCTACAGGAGCATAGGTTTCATCATAATCTAGACCTTCTACTTGGCTAAACCCCTTAGCTACTAGCCTAGCCTTATTCCTGACTGTTTCTCCTTGTTCGTTAAGTTTATTCCTAAAGACCCATTTAGTTTCAATAAATTTCTTGCCTTTAGGTAAGGGTACTAAGTCCCAGACTTGACTACGTTCAAATTGGGCTAACTCTTCCTGCATGGCTATGATCCAATCAGGGTCAAGTAAGGACTCTTCTATAGACTTGGGTTCAATTTTTGAAATCAATGCAATTTGACTAAGGTTCCTAAAAGCTGATCTAGTCTGAACCCTTAGTTCTGGATTACCTAAGATTTGATTAGTTGGGTGGTCTGAGCTAACTCGTACAGTTCTGGGTTGGTTAGGTTCAGTTTCAGGTGTGGGTTCAGTTAGATCATCGTTTTGGTCCTCAATTGGCCTTTCATCAGGGTCAGTACTGGATCTAACAAAGTCAATTGGTTGGTAGGTGGTTTGATCAGAGTTATTTGGGTCAGATTTTTCATCAAATTTTACATTTGTAGTTTCTTCAATTTTTAGGGTAATTTTGTTATAAACTCTATAGGCTCTACTGGTAAGGGAATAACCTACAAAGATACCTTCCTCAACCTTAGAAGTAAATTTTCCTAAGTGTTCTCTAGTATTTAAGATATAGACTTTACATCCAAATACTTTAAGGTATTTAATGTTAGGTTGTTTGTTATAATAGATTTCAAAAGAGGTCTTTCCTAGGTTTTTAATTAGAGTTATTCTATTTTGTACATAACAAGCTGTACTAACAGCCTCAGCCCAAAGGTATTTAGGTAAGTTGTATTCATTAAGCATTGTTCTAGCTGCTTCTTGTAGTGTTCTATTTTTCCTTTCTACAACTCCATTTTGTTGAGGTGTTTTAGGGCAAGAGAATTCGTGATGGTAGCCTTTTTCTAGACAAAATTGATTAAATTTGTGATTTTTGAATTCTCCGCCATTATCGCTCCTAAGTCTTTTGATTTTAATCCCTTTTTCATTTTCTGTTAATTTACAAAATTGAGTGAGTATATCAAACGTTTCATCTTTATTTTTTAAGAATTTTACCCAGGTAAATCTTGAATAGTCATCTATAATTACTAGGCAGTATAGGTTACCATTAATTGATTTAACCCCATGTGAGTCAAATAGGTCTAGGTGAATTAATTCCAGAATTGACTTGGTTTGAGTTTGATTAGTTGGTTTGTGGGTTGACCTAGTTTGTTTTCCTTGTTGACAAGCATTACATAAGGTTGACTCAAGGTTAGATAACTTTGGTAGGCCTCTAACTAAACCATTTAGTTTAGGTAGTTTTCTGAAGTGAGTGTGTGAAAGTCTCCTATGCCAGAGCCAAGTCTCATCCTTATGGGTTAAGAGGCAGTTTTCTAAGGGACAGGTTAACTTAATTTCATAAATGTTATTGTGCCTAAGTCCTCTAAGTGTGATGTTTGGGTTGTCATTGTGTTTGATCAGACATTCATTGGATAGGAACCTAACCTTATAACCAGTGTCACACAATTGGCTAATGCTTAGTAAATTGAAGTTGAAATTTTCAACAAGTAATACATTTGTTATTATGAAATCAGACTCAAGTTCAATATTGCCTAGGCCAATTACCTTAAGTTTACCGTTGTTTCCAAAAGCAACAGTCCCTAGTCTTTTGTACTTGAGTTCTGTAAATTTGGTGGGATCCCCAGTCATGTGTCTGGAGCATCCACTGTCAATGATCCATTTATTTTCCTACAGTTAAGTAAACGGTTTAGACCTAGGTTGAGTTTTTGAAAAAATCTAAAAAGATTTAAACACTTGAGTTTGAATTTTAAATTTGAGTTATGTTAAGTTTGACTTTGAATTTGATTTTTATTTTCGAATTTGAATTTGAATTTTAATTTTAATCTTAATTTTTGAAATTGAATTTTAATTTGAATTTGAATTTTAATTTTTGAATTTGAATTTGAATTTTAATTTGAATTTTAATTTTAATTTTAATTTTTGAATTTTAACTTTAATTTTAATTTTAATTTGAATTTTAATTTTAATTTGAATTTTGAATTTTAATTTTTGAATTTGAATTTGAATTTTAATCTTAATTTTTGAAATTGAATTTTAATTTTAATTTGAATTTGAATTTTAATTTTAATCTTAATTTTTGAAATTGAATTTTAATTTTAATTTGAATTTTAATTTTAATTTTAATTTGAATTTGAATTTTAATTTTAATTTGAATTTTAATTTTAATTTGAATTTTAATTTTAATTTTAATTTGAATTTTAATTTTAATTTTTGAATTTGAATTTGAATTTTAATTTGAATGTTGAGTTATCAATCAATAATTTGAATTTGGTTATCCTTATTCATCTCACTCGGTCTAAGTCATCAATCAAGGGAGTCCTATGATTTTGTGAGATGATTTTGAGTTTGTTTAGAAAAGTTAACTTGACCTTGTGTTAGATCCAAGTTCAACAAGTAGTAAGTTAAAAGTACACTTCAATAATTGGCTTCCAGGCCATGGCGAGGCACAGTGGCCTTCTTTGGCCGAAGCCTTATTGGAGCAACAACCATTTTCTAGGCAAAGCCGCTTACAGAAGTTGGACTTTTAACTTACTCATTGAAAACCCTGGTACTAAATAGTACAAGAGTCAAATTAACTTTGAAGCTAGTCCTAAGTGCCCACCTGGGCAAAGGCTGATTTTGAGGTGCCAACTAGTTTGGAGCCTCCCCCTAAATTGTAGACTGGATGTCTAGGGTCAATGTAATGGATGTCCCTTTTTGGGACATAAAATTGATTCTGACCTACTTGCTTTGTTAGATAAGCTTTCGGAACCCACGCTTTTCGTTGATTTTTGCGGGGGTGGATAAAGGAGATAAAGGATCTTTGGTTCGATCTTGATTTATATCCTATCCCAGATTTGTTGTACATGCCCTTTTGTGATCCAAGAATAAGGTCAAGGTTCTTGGATCGGGTTGTGAAAGTTGCTAGTAGATCCTTAAGTTTTAGGACTTCGCCCTTTAGGGTTGAGTTTTCAGTTTCAAGCTCAATTAATTTTTGATTTTGAGTTTGTTCGGTTAATGTTCTGGTATTAATTAATTGCTCCTTAAGGTCTTGATTTTCCTTAAGGAGCTGGTCATTTCTAGATTCAGATGCAAGCAATTTTTTATTTAAGACAGAAATAATTTTAAAGAACTTTTCATTTACTGAATCTAAATATACCTTAGTAGAGCCGTCTGAAAATAGTCCGATCTCTTGGCTCGACTCGTATTCGGAATCCTCGTCTTGCTCCGAGTCCGATTCTGGTCCGGTTGCCATCAGTGCGAGGTAGCTTGCATTCTTCGGTTGTTCATCGTCGGAATCGTCCGAGCTTTCATCCCACGTGGCTTGAAGAGCCTTCTTCTTTTTGTTCTTAGTGGGTTGGTTCTCCTTCTTGTAAGGGCATTCATGTTTGAAGTGCCCTTTTCTGTTACAGCCGAAGCAGATCATTTTGCTTTTACCTTCAGTGCTGGAGGGCTTCATTACCTTTTGAATATCTTTCTTTGAAAATTTGTTCTTCCTTCTGGTGAACATTTTTCTTACCAAGTTCACCAGTTGTTCTTCTTCATCTGAGTCAGAGTCTGACTTATCTTCAGTTTCTTCTTGAATTTTTCTCTTTGATTTGGCTTCTTTTGGTGAACCTGCAAATAAAGCTAGCCCTTTCTCGACCTTGGCGTTAGTTTGCTCATGCAACTCTAATTCACAAAATAGTTCATCCAGATTAATTTTTGAAAGGTTCCTAGAAATTTTATAGGCATCTATAATAGATGCCCATAGTGAATTTCTAGGGAACGCATTTAACGCATACCTTATGATGTCCCGGTTCTCCTGTTTGTGCCCGATCATGTGGAGTCCATTCAGTATGTCCTTGATCCGGGCGTGGAGTTGGCTTGCAGATTCTC
>JAGFNQ010003820.1:18878-341811 GCA_024364735.1 Boesenbergia rotunda | reverse complement strand
CATGCCTAAATGTAAATAATCTTAATTTTCCATATGATTTTTCCTGCAATTGGCTTTATTCCTTGATGTTTAGCTTCATTTCTAGCATTCCATAGAAACCACACAATCAAGAAAGGGATAGCTTCTTTAACATGACCGTCACTTGCCCAAGAAGCACCCAATCTCCAGCTATCAAAGAATAGAAATCTATCAACCCCAAATAGCTGCGAAAAGTGAAACCATACCTCTTTGGCAACAAAACTGCTAAAGAATAAATGATCCCATGTCTCCAAAGAATCACAGCATAGACATCTAGAGGCTAAATGCACTCCTCTTCCTTGTAAAATGTCATCCACAGGTAAGCGATTCCTCAAAAATGCCATGTGAAAACTGAAATACTTGGAAGTAGCAGCTTACTCCAGCAAGCACCCCAGTTCATGGCAATTGGTTGTGTATCTCTAATACAATTCCACGCAGTTTTTAGAGAAAATCTTCCATTACAAGACGGCTTCCAAATAATTGTATCTAAGGCAATAAGTAAAGCCCCTGCATGAGTTGAAACCTCCTCCCTATTAGGAATCGCAATCTCTAGAATATTTTCCATAATATTAGCCGGAACTATCTCTCTCAGCTTATTCACATTCCAGCCCTGAGCATCCCAAAAATCTTTAACTTTGGAAATTGGATTAACTACTTTAGTCAACCTTTGATATAGAGGCTCTTTGTCCAACCAATTGTCATACCAAAAGCTAATTTCTCCTTGTCCAATGATCCAACCAATGTTCTTCTCTGCTAAACTGCGGATTTTGATCAACCTACGCCAAAATGGAGAGCATTTCCCGCTTGTCGGTACCACATTTGGATGCTTCCTGTTACAATACAGTTTATTAAGAAACATTGCCCAAGGTGTGCTTTGTTCTCTAAATCTAAACCAAAGCCTCATAGCATTTGCTGTAGCAATATCAGATAATTTCCTTAGGCCTAGACCTCCTTCAGATTTTGGTTTACAGGCTTCCACCCAGGCTACCCAATGAATCCTTCTGTTTGAGTCAGATGAACCCCAAAAAAATTTTGCAAAGATCATCTCTAATTGATAAAGAACTGATAAAGGTGGAAGGAGAACTTGTAAAATGTATAGGGGGATCGAATGTAACACACTTTGAATGAGGGTCAACCGACCACCATAAGATAATCTTCTAATATTCCATCCCAGAAGCTTTTTGCGTGCCTTTTCGATTAGAGGTTGGAAGTATTTTGATTTCTGTTACCAGCTGCGATAGGAACTCCTAGATATATAATGGGTGCATTGCCTTCCACAAAACCAGTAATTAATGCAATTTGGGTCTTCCGAGCACTGTTAATACTTTTTGCAGGAAAAAACAGACTTTTACTAGCATTGATTGTTTGGCCAGAGCAGGTTTCATATGAATCTAGGAATATCTTTAATCTTTTGACATTGTTAATAGCCCCATTCGTTACAATCATGATATCGTCTGCATATGCTAGATGTGATATTCTAATGTCACATCCTGAAATGAAATATAATTGTGGAAACTTGCAAAAGAATTTATCCAAGCCTCTAGATAAAAATTCAGCAGCAATTATAAATAAAAGAGGAGATAATGGATCACCTTGCCTTAACCCTCGCTTTGAATGGAAGAAACCCTCTAGATTGCCATTTACTTTAATAGAAAACCAACACTCAGTGATGCATCGGCAAATCAAGTCTATAAAAGAATTAGAAAAGCCAAAAGCTTCCATGATTCTGAACAAAAAACTCCATTGCACTCTATCGAATGCCTTAGCCATATCTAGCTTTAAAATCAAATTGCCACCTCTAACATGGTAATTTAACTTGTGATTGAGTTCTTGGGCCAATAAAATATTATCAGAGATTAGCCTTCCTGCTACGAAGCCACTTTGCGATGGGGAAATCAACTTTCCCAAAATCTGTCCCAACCTTGAAGAAATTAATTTGGAAATGATTTTGTTAGAAACATTACATAAACTAATAGGCCGGAAGTCCTTCCACTGCTGAGCATTGTCTATTTTAGGAATTAAAACTAAAGTGGTGGCTGCCATACCTTTTGGCATTGAATTACCATAAAAGAAATCCGTAATTGCCTCCAATACATCTAGTTTTATAATTTCCCAGCATGCAATATAGAACTCAACAGAGAAGCCGTCTGGGCCAGCTGTACAATTCCTTCCCATTTCCCATATGGTTTGTTTAATCTCTTCCAACGTTGGCATTGAAATAAGGTTGGAGTTTTCCTCTGCAGTTATGAGTGATGGAATACAATCAAAGTTAACTGATTCACAATTGAAATCCTCACCTGTTAATAGATTTTCAAAGAAATTCACGGCTGAGGAGTTAATATCCTCTGGTTTATCCAAACACCTACCATCTTCCCATATTCGAAAAATCCTACTAGTCATCCTTTTTTTCTGCACCAAAGCATGGAAATATTTTGTATTCCTTTCACCTTCCACAGCCCATTTAGCCGCAGCCTTTTGCCTCCAAAAGATTTCTTCCATATTGAGAGTTTGAAAAAGAATTGCTTGCTGTTTTGCTCGATTTAATTTGTTTGCTTCTGTAGGATCTGCATCATAATTTCTTTCAGCCTTTGCAAAGAGCTCCTCTGCCTTCTTAATATTATCATGGATATTGCCGAAGACTTCCCAATTCCACCATTTCAGATGTGATTTTAATCTCTTCAATTTTGATTGCAGTTTGAACATACCAGAATTCGAAATGGGCAGCATCCAGTTTAATCTTACAGTTTGTAGAAAATTCGGATGACTAATCCACATGTTCTGAAACCGAAAGGATGAAGCCGGTTTTGAGAATTTAGGGAAGGTAATTAATAAAGGACAGTGGTCGGAAGCCGCTCTAGACAAGTGCTCTACCCGCACTGAGAAATCTTGAGTGTGCCAAGAAGGTGAAATAAGCATCCTATCCAACCGTTTCCAGATTTTGCCATTTGTCCAAGTAAATTTGTCACCTACATAGCCACAATCTAGCAACCAGATAACATCAGAAATTCATTGAAATCATTTGTCGGACCCAAATTAGAGAGAAAACCTTTAGAACATTCACTAGAGTTAGAGACCACATTAAAGTCTCCTCCTATTAGCCAATAAACATCATTATTTGGCTTATTATTCAAAAGACTCTCCCAAAGCAGAGACCTCTCTGATTGAGTACATTTTGCATATACCACCGTAATGATCATACTAATAGGAAAGAGTGGAGAGCTTATTTCCAAATGCAGAAATTGCTCATGATCAATTAGAATCCTGCATTTGATATTAGAATCGAACAGAAACCAGATTTTACCAGAGCAATTCGATATGGCTGTTTCAAAATCTAATTTTTTAGTGAAAAGAGCTTCATCTAATACAATAAAAGGCTCTAGAATTCCAAGGAAGTTAAGATTATAATATTTTTTCAAAAATATAATTCGGCGCAAGGATGCTTTATTACCAATACCTCTTATATTCCAAATAATTCCCGACATTAAAAGATTGAAGAAGATGTAAACTTTTTATTCTGAGCTTTGCTTCTAGTTTCCCTTCTATCTCCAATTGGGATATTAATGGGAATAGCAGCCTTTTTTCCTTTCTTGTTCATCACATTTAAAATTGTATTATGAACCTGTGTAGTTTTCCCAGTCTCTAAGTTTTCTGATTCAGCAAGTGAGTTGCTTCTGTTAATATCTTTTCCCATGATGGAGGATTCTGGTCTTTCTCTCCTGTTTAATGTGTTCGGCAAGGATGAGGAAGAGTGGCTTTTTGTCAACTGATCTGCTTCTGCCTCATCAGATTCTACTTCCATCTCAAGAGACTTATATAATACAGCTTCATTTGCAGCTTCTTGACCATCCCAAGGAACCTCTTCCTCCTGATCTGAATAAATTGTTAGTTCCTTCTGCATATATAGTGTATTTTCATCTGGCAACATCTGTTGTAATTCCCCTATCTCCTTTCCTTTAGCATATCTTGTAGATTTGTCCACAGCTTGCAAATCTGAACCAGCTGCCTTTATTTGGATCTCTTTGAAATTCCAATAGTGTGACTATCATATCCTACCTGAATTGCAGAACCTTCCACCTCTTCTTGTATGTCATTTCCAAAATCAGCTAGCAAGTTAAATTGACTATTTGAAGCTTCACTTCCTTTATTAGATATAGCTTTTTTACTTGCTTTCTCTGTTTTTTTAATCCACATCCTTTTCTCTGGACGAGAAGAAAACATATCATCTGTTTGCAAATCAGGAAAAACTGAAAACATTGCTTTTCCTCCTTTATTGTTTTGATTTTCATTTGGAATTTCTTCAGTCACATTATCTTTATTTTGAGGAGCCTTCCATGTTGGTTTTGGATTGTTTCCATTGACATAGCATTCACTCTCATTATGACCCAAGTGTTTACAATCCACACAATATTTTGGTAAATGTTCATATATAACTTTTTGTAGTCTTTTTTCCTCCCCAATGCCTATCCAGAAGTCTTCAACTTTGGGTTTTAGCAAGTCAAACTCAACACATATTCTAGCAAAGGATAATCTAATGCCTTCAGCTGTGCCTTCATCGACTTTAATGGGATTTCCAACAATCCTAGCCATTGAGAAAAGGCTATGTTTATTGAACATGTGGATCGGCAGATCAGGTAGTTGAATCCAGATTGGCACTATCGAAGATTCTGCTTCATATGTAAAATGAGGAGACCATTTAAAAATTCTCAGAGCCACACCACCTATAAACCAAAGTCCACGACCCCATATTCTAGCCATGTCTTCATTAGATGTTAGGTGAATGAAAATGTGACCAGCACGGAGAAATCTAATGTTATATGAACTTGATAATCCTAAATTATCAAAAGCTTGAAGAATCACTGCTTGAGTAGGTCTCCATCCCGAAAATTTTCCAATTAAAGCAAATTGATAAGGTTCAGCCATACCTGCTAATTCCTCTTCAGAATAAAAGATGCCAGGTTTGTTGTTGTAAATCGTAATCGGCTTAAAAGAACTCCCCACATCATCAAAGCCTTTCTTTCGCGTTCGAGGTGAAGCAGGCTTTACGACTGCTGCATAAGAGGAAATTTTGGAAGCCAGATTTGGAACTGAGGAACATCTAGAGGATCGATCATCGAAATTGACGTCACCAAGTGAGGAGGGTTTGCCTCCGAATTTGCAACCGATTTCACCGTCTCTATCCCTGTTGTTGCAGTCTTGGAAGCGGAGATAGGTTGTGATACATCACGCGAGGAATCAAAGGTGGGCAATGGTAAAATTGAGACGCCGGCGTCCAGATGCCGGTGGCTTGCGCCACTTGGATTGGCGGCCAGAGATGCCGGTGGCTTGCGCCACCATCTGGAGGCGCGCGCGCACCCAAACCAGTGAGAAGTCGCCTTTGAATCGCCCTAGGGAAAAACGCTTCCAATCTCCCACCAAACCTTGGTCGGCATCTCCGACCCCAATGATATGATGATTATGTTTAAACATTTAAAAGTATGTTTTTAAAAGTTAAGCATCCTTATGTATATGCATTCCACTCATGCATTCATTCATGCTATGCATCATGCTATGCTAATAAGATTTTATGCTTACGCTTCATGTTAAGAAAGATGCATGAGAGTAATTGATCTATGTCATGATTATGCTAAGAAGATGCTCATATGATATGATAGAAAGTATGCCTATGTTTATGTCATACGGGTTGGTTTACACTTTATAGACATGTTTATACCTTGTTAAGAACGTTTATTGTGTTAATGTTTATGCCATGTAGCATGCCATGCTTAGATTGTTTACTATGTTTACGTTTATGTCATGTTTCATGTCATGCTAGGAATGTTCACTTTGTTGGGACCGGGTGCATGTCGACAAGGATACGAGTTCGTAAAATTTAAAATTTTTACGTGCAGCGGAAGAGTTTGCATAAAATAATTTCCTAAATTATTTTAACTTCGTATCTAGCATGCAACCTTATAGTGTATCGACATAATCATAAAATAAAAGTTTGCGAAAAAGTAAACTAATTTACTTTTGTACCTTGCGTAACTCGAAGAAAGGGACGAGATCCAACCGTAGCGTCCCTTGGAAGCTTCGCCTCTATTCGCGTCCACGCCGAGTTCTCTTCGGGATGACTTCGCAAAGTCACGAGTTTTGTGCCGACGAGAACTACTAGATTCTCGGAAGGCACAACTAGAAGGATAAGAGAAAATAATGAAAAACTAACCAACGAAGTAACGGAATCAAATTCCGGGAAGAGAGGAATCGCTATCCGCTTCTTCTTCTTCGCGTTCGGGTTCTCCTTCTTCTTCTTGAAGCTCATGCCAACCTCAACTAAGGGAGGAGTTGCGCCGGCCCTAAGTCACCAGGTGGGCGCCGGCCCTAGGCTCCAAGTGGGCGCCGGCCCTAGGCAAGAGAGGGAGAGGGAGAAGAGAAGAGAAGAGATTAAGAGAGAGAGGGAGAGCTCTATGATTCAATTACTTGAATTGGAATTAAGGGCTAGCCTTTGGTTCCTTTATATAGTAGCAACTCCTTTGCTAAGTCTCCCTCTAAACCGAATTAACGGAATTAACGGAATTAGTTATAAGAAATTTATCTTTATAAATTTTCTTATTGCTTATTCCGTTTAAGCCTAGTCTTATTATAACCATTTATAATAAAACAAATTAGTTATCATAAGAAATTTATTCTATAAATTTTCTTATGAATTTTATTATAACTAACTTTATAATAAAACTAATTATTTATCATAAGAAATTTATCATATAAATTCTTATGAATTAATTCCGTTTAAACCAAGTATTTATTATAAACTAATTTATAATAAAACTAATTCTTCTTCTCTTTAAATTATGGAATAAATTTTATAAGAAATTTATAAACTTTCTTATTATGGAAAAATCAATTCATAATTGATTTTATAAAATTAAAATAAACGTAATTCATGGATTATTTTAATCTTCCATAAAAGAATAAATTTCTATAAATTTATTTATATAAATTTCTTTATACAAATTTATTTATCCATAATTCATAAAATAAATCGTGCTTGATTTATCTTATTAATTAAACCAAATAAATTGAATTAATTCCCTTTAATGGCCGACCACCACAAGGAGGGTTAATACCCTCTTTGGCCGGCCAAAACCGACCCGAACCGATCGCAAATTAAACTCATTTAATTCGCCCAAAAAAGCCTTCAAAAGACTTAGTCATTTTAGTTTCCATTGCGCCTCTGATTAACTCAGATTCGACTTATTTCTCTTGATCGGAAAATCCAATTTTCAACTCGTTTTAAATCCCTCGGATTACTCGTAATGCGTGTGACTAAATAGGCTTTCGATTTATGTTGGCCGTCTATAATTAACTAATTATAGAACGATCATGAGTGGCACCTAGTAGTACATCATGATCCCAAATTAATCGAAAGATCAACGGTTTGACCTCAGAAGAAATTATTCTGAAACCCTTCAGCAGCTCTAATGAATCGTGCCCCATTCCCTTCACCACCTTATACCCACTTGGTTCAGGACACGGTCAATGGTGTCAGTCCCCACTAGGCTGACTACGTCACGCCTAGCCCAAGTAATGTCTTACTCGTCCTTTAGATTTCTAATTACTCTCATGTATTTTAGAGACTCTCACTCTAAACATGATATGCTCTGGCCAGAGGCTTTGAGTAACAATCCGACGATAGGCCTGGGTATACATCTCCTCGCAAGGAGTGGTGAATCCTTTGTAGGCTGTTCAAACATCTTCGGGCACTTCGGCTTATACCCGATCATCCTGGGTCCACACCTCCTTGGAGATGCTTGCTTAAGATGTCAAAGTATAAGTCTCTATGACCAAGATGACTTGAACACCGCAAGTCAAAGGAACATCGCACTTAAGCCGCAGTAAGATCTTCATTGACATATCTACATGTAGATTCCCATATGAAGTCTTACAGCTAGTCACTCCAATGAACTAGTTCCCTTAACTAGCATCCATGTTTATCTCCGGACATCCCAATGTCACCAGCCAGTGAGAATCAGCTGATTAGAGAATAAGCCATGCTAGTCTCAACAGAATTGATAGTGTCCGTTTTTATCAATTCATCGACTAGGGATATTTTCAATACTTCACATTTGCGCATTTAGAGATAATCACTAGTTGTGATCTCATCACAAATTCTCTTATGCTGTGAGTTGTATTGGGGACATTTAGTAGATGAGTTTAAGATCCCAATCAAATACACAAGCATGTATACTCAAATAGTGAATTATCATTTATTAATATAAATGTTTTACAATCATAAGGCGATTGTCTTAGGACACTTCTCTCATATCACTAACACACTTATGTTTATGTTCATGCCATGTCACGTATATGATAAGTGATTCAAGTTGTTTTGTTCTAAGTAGAGCACCAAGTATGTTAATGTTCCATGTGCTCATTTATGAGATGATGAATGGTTTTTGTGAGTAGAAAAGAGTCTTACTAAGCCTGTGTGCTTATAGTCCTATTTTCTTATACCGCAGATCATTCAAGGGGACAATGAGGAAGCAGCAGGAGGGCCAGAACGCATGTGTGTGGTAGTGACTTGACCCAGGAAACCATATGTTTATCGTTTATGCTAGAACTTTACTTTGGTCATTTATATGCTTGAATGCTTGAATAATGACTTATGGAACTCTATGACGTGATGTTAAGTATGACATGATATGATGTTTAAGTATGAAGTCAATATGCCGAGTTTCCATGTCATTATGTTAAGAATGGTAGTAGGGCATGTATGTGTAAAAATAAAGTTATTCCGCTGCCTTATGATGTCTACATGCCCTAAGTATGTTAACGTAACGCCGCTTTACGAAAAAAAAAAGTGAGTGTTACAGGTTAGTATCAGAGCAGTTACCATCTCACTACACACACATCAAGCCCTCTTCCTGCCGCTTCCAAGTAAGTACCTTTTTACATATCTTATAGTAGTAAGATGTTTTATGATTCTAGAATATGCAAGTATGAACGATGCTTATGATGAAAAGTACTTTACGATATCTAACGATGAATGATACTTTATCTTCTTTTAGGAATTAAAAATTTAGAATAATATAGGGGTAGGAAAAAAAACTGATATTGGCCATACTTATTTTGGGTGAAGAAGAACATGGCTAGAAGACAGAGTAACCGACTTAACGAGGCAACCCCATCGCCTGATCTGATGCAATTAGTGACCCAACTTCAGCGCCAAGTCACCGAGCAGCAGCAGACCATTAACACCTTGATGAACCAACAGGAAAATTCTACTACTCCACCAGTGAACCAGACTGCTATACCTGTGGCGCCTACGGTTACGCACACTCCTCCGCCGGGCACGACCCCTGTGGCACGACAGGAGGCTTACCTGATCCAGTGGTTAAGGCTGAAACCGGAGAATTTCTCGGGTGCTGGCGAACCTTGGGACGCCCAGGCATGGTTCAAGACAATGGAAAGTACCTTGGAGCTGCTGGACTGGCCTGAGCATAAGAAGATCAAGTGTGCGTCATTCTGCCTGTCTGGGGATGCCAGAATGTGGTGGGAAAGGGTTAAGGCCAAGAGACCGGTGGACCAGATGGTGTGGGCAGATTTTGAATCAGAGTTTTTTGAAGAATTCTTCAACATGCGGGTCACGAACAGACACTATGACGAATTCACAGAATTCCGGCAGGGCGATCTCTCGGTCAATGAAGCTGTGAAGAAATTCAATTGACTGGCTCGACTGTGCCCTGAGTTGGTCCGTACTGAGAAAGAGAGGGTCCGACTTATGCTAAGAATGTTGCGGCCTGAAATAGCTCTGAATGTGGCTGGCGGAGTTAGCAGACCCCAGACCGCCGAGGAACTGTTTAGTAGTGCCCTACTCACTGAGCACTATCTGCACAATATCAATCAGTAACGGAAGGCGATGAATGAAAGTAAGAATCAAGTTCACACCAGAATCCTCGATTCTTTCTCTCATTATCCCTAATGATCTTTTCATTAATGATCGCTTAGGAGGACAAAGGTCCCAGAGCAACCACGTTGGCGGGAAGGGGGATCAAGGTGGCAAACGGAAGTCATGGAACAACGCTCAAGGAGGCCCAGCAAATAAACAGACCAAGTTTTCCCCATGCGCGACATGCGGGAAGAATCACTCCGGGGAATGCCGCAAGGGTACGAACCGGTGTTTCACCTGTGGTGTGGAGGGACATATGGCAGCTTATTGTCCTACAAAGAACCAGGCCCCTCCTCAACCACTGGCACAGTACCCGGGTGCACCAGCGAAGTTGCACTATATGCCAACCGAGCTGGAAGGGACCCCGATGTTGGAAGCCTCCCCAACAGTGACAAATGCCAGGGTTTTCTCGGTTACCAAGGAGGATGCTGCGGAAGCTTCTACGGTTGTCACAGGTCAGATACTTATTTCCAGTCAGTATGCTACTGCATTATTTGATACTGGGGCAACGCACTCGTTCATTTCGGTGCCCTTTACCAAGAAGATAGATAGGCTGCCGCAAGGGTTAGATTGCAGGTTCTTAACGACCCTACCCTCGGGAGAAATAATGACATCCACTCATGTGCTGTGTGCGGTGCCAGTCGGAATTGCAGGAAGGGAACTTTACTGCGATCTGATAGTACTCGACATGAAAGATAATGATGTTATAATGGGAATGGATTTCCTGGGAAAATACGGTGCTTCTATTGAGTGCCGTAAACGAAAGGTGGTTTTTCAACCTGAGGCAAGTTCTATGTTCGAATTCATCGGAGAGCCAAGGAAAAGAACCAGGAAATATTTATCAACTCTCCAAGCTCAGAAGATGTTAGACAAAGGATGTACTGGATTTCTGGCTTATGTGGTGGATGCCAGTCAAGTGAAGAATTGGAAGCTGGAAGATGTCCGGGTGGTATGTAATTACCCAGAGGTTTTCCCAGATGAGTTACCAGGATTAGCTCCTGATAGAGAAGTGGAATTTGAGATCGAATTAATTCCTGGTACTAACCTGATCTCCAAGGCACATTACCGTATGGCGCCGGCTGAATTAAAGGAACTTCAGGAACAGCTACAGGAGTTTCTAGATAAGGGATTTATTCTCCCTAGTCATTCCCCGTGGGGAGCTCCAGTACTATTTGTGAAGAAGAAAAACGGATCTATGCGCATGTGCATAGATTATCGAGCGTTGAACAACGTAACTATCAAGAACAGGTATCCCCTTCCGAGGATAGATGATCTGTTTGACAATTAAAGGGGGCCACTGTTTTCTCAAAAATCGATTTGAGGTCTGGGTATCATCAAGTTAGAGTAAAACAAGAGGATATTCCGAAGACGGCTTTCTGAACAAGGTACGGGCACTTTGAGTTTGTTGTTATGTCTTTCGGTGTGACGAATGCTCCTGCTATGTTTATGGACCTTATGAATCGGGTGTTCTCGTCGTTCCTCGACAAATTTGTGATCGTCTTCATCGACGATATTCTTATTTATTCGAGGACCCAAGAAGAGCACACTGAGCACCTGAAGATAGTATTAGAGATTCTTCGGGAAAAGCAACTATACGCGAAATTTTCCAAATGTGAATTCTGGCTCGACCAAGTGGGCTTTTGGGGCCATATTATTTCTAAAGACGGGGTTATGGTAGATCCAATGAAGGTTGAAGCTGTGAATAACTGGAGCCGGCCGAAGAACGCCAGCGAGATCAGAAGTTTTCTGGGGTTGGCAGGATATTATAGAAAATTTGTGGAGGATTTCTCGAGGATCGCAGACCCTTTAAAGACTCTCACCCGGAAGGATAAGAAGTACGAATGGACAGAAGACTGTGAAAAGATTTTCTTGGAACTAAAAAGGAGACTCACAAGTGCACCAATCCTTACCCTTCCAGAATGTAATCAGAACTTTGACATGTATAGCGATGCCTCCAAACTAGGACTTGGAGCTGTACTTATGCAGAATGGAAAAAGTAATTGCCTATGCCTCTAGACAACTCAAGGAATATGAACAGAATTACCCCACTCATGATCTGGAACTGGCCGCGGTGGTCTTCGCTCTTAAGATATGGAGGCATTATTTGTACGGAGCACAGTGTCGAATTTATACAGACCACCAGAGTCTGCGATATTTCTTCACTCAGAAGGATCTGAATATGAGACAACACCGATGGCTTGAGTTGGTAAAGGACTATGACTGCGAGATCTTCTACCATCCAGGGAAGGCGAACAAAGTGGCCGATGCACTCAGCCGGAAGTCAAGTACCACCTTGATGTCCATATCTAAATTATCCCGACCCCCTTGAAAGAGAAATTACGAATTTTGGGGTCGAAGTCATCTCCGGGCGACTTTCCACCATGACAATATCACCCGCGCTATGTGAGGACATATTGGAAAAACAAAATTGTGATCTGAGTCTCCAGAAAATAAAACAGGAGATCCTAGGAGGAAAGGGCAATGGTTTTCATATCACCGAAGGGGGGTACTATACCTTAGGGATCGCCTATGTATCCCTAATGATCCGGAGCTTCGAAGGAAAATACTGACGGAAGCTCATGAAACCCCTTACTCGATGCATCCAGGATCCACCAAGATGTATCAGGATCTGAAGGAGAGGTTTTGGTGGTCCGGTATGAAGAGGGATGTGGCTCAGCATGTTAGTACTTGCAGGACTTGCCAGCAAGTAAAGGCAGAACACCAGCGACCCGGAGGAGTTCTGCAGCCACTAACGATTCCGGAGTGGAAATGGGAAGACATCTCTATGGATTTCATTTCAGGGCTTCCCAGGACTACGAATGGATATGATGCAATATGGGTAATTGTGGACAGGCTGACAAAGTCTGCTCACTTCTTGGCGATCAAGATGACTTATTCGATTGAGCAACTGGCTCAATTATATGTTAAGGAAGTAATTAGGCTTCATGGAGTTCCCAAGACCATCATCTCAGATAGGGATGGTCGCTTTACTTCGCATTTTTGGGAATGCGTTCAGAAGTCTCTCGGTACTAAATTGTGATTTAGCACCGCCTTTTACCCTCAGACTGACGGGCAAACTGAACGGGTGAATCAGATATTAGAAGATATGTTGAGAGCTTGTGCCCTAGAATTCAAGGGAAGTTGGTGTCGATATCTATGCTTAGCGGAATTCGCTTACAATAATAGCTACCAAGCTACTATCGGAATGGCACCTTATGAAGCCTTGTATGGGAGGAGATGTAGGTCTCCGATCTGTTGGTACGAGGGTGGTGAAAAGAAGGAAATGGGGCTCACAACGGATGTTATCAACAGCACCACCCGAGCTATACAGAACATTCGACAACGGATAGAAACTGCTCAGAGCCGGCAGAAGAGTTATGCCGATGTCCGCCGTAGACCACTGGAATTTAATGTTGGAGATTGGGTATTTCTCAAAGTGGCTCCTATGAAAGGGGTGACAAGATTTGGGAAGAAAGGAAAACTAAGTCTGCGCTATGTAGGGTCGTACCTGATTCTGAAAAGAGTCGGTAAAGTGGCATATGAACTAGAGCTGCCTCCAGAGATGTCAGCTATCCATAACGTATTCCATGTGTCCCTGCTTAAAAAGTGTATCCTAAATATTGACCAAGTGATCGAGCCACAGACAGTACAAGTGCAAGAGGACCTAAGTTATGAGAGCAGTCCCATCCAGATTTTGGATAGGGAAGTCAAGAAGCTGAGGAGTAAGGAGGTACCCTTAGTCAAGGTCCTATGGCAAAGTCAACGGTTCGAAGAAGCTACCTGGGAACGCGAGGACGAGATGAGGCGCAAGTACCCGGAGCTATTCTAAGTTCGAGGACGAACTTTCACGAGATATGGGGGATTGTAACGACCCAGAAAATTCTCTTAATATTTTCTTAAAATATTGAGCATGTCTGGATAATTTTCCGAGGGACCTAGAAATATTAATACAAAATGTGGCCTAGAAATCCATATTTTCTCATTTAATTTGAGAAAACTAAGTACTAATGGGCTTTATATGGGCTTTTTAGTACCATAGTTATTGGAGAATTTTAGGTAAAAAGTAATATAAATATAAAGGGGTTTAATGAGAAATATTAACATAATTATGGGGGAATTTTTAGAGAATATTCGGAATTTTGGGGAAAATAATAGAAAATAAAAGGAAAAATAAAATAAAAATAAGGTGCATGGACCAAGGATTGAACTTTGGACCTCTTATACAAACAGGAATGCTCTAACCAACTCACCTAGCAAGGGAATGTTATGAGGAAATAAAGTGGATATTGGTTAAGGCTTAGAAGAAGATAAAGGGTCATGAAGAGACTCTTCATTTACCTCCTTAATGGGTTATAAAGAGGGGGGTTTGGGAGTTACCTTCTTCCTTCCATCAATTGCATTTTCTCTCCTTCTCCTTCCTCATTCTAGCCGAACACCACAAGGGAAGTTCTCCCTTGGAAAAAACTCCACAAGAAGGTCTCATCACCAAGATCTAAAGGTTTTCCAAGGCTACAAGGGCAAGGGGGTTCAAGTGTTCAAGGGATTCACAATTTCCTTCTCTATTAAGGTCTAAAAATCAAGATCAACCAAGGTAAGACTCCCTCACCTATGATATAATAGTTCCTTATGTTTTTAGCATGATATATTAGTTGGTTTTTGGGATTTGATGTTGAAAGAAAAAAAACCAAGGACCCTAGTTTTATGGGTTTCGGCCACTAGGTTTTTTTTGAGTCCATGATGATGCTAAAAATCTTTATTATGTTTTCTAATGTGTCCTCATGATGTTTAGAGATTAAATATGATTTTTGAGAATTTTTGGGGTACCCTAGGATCCCCTAGGGTTTCGGCCATCCCATGAATCCATGGGTAAAGTTGAACCTAAACCCTCAAGCATGTGTTTTGTGTATTATCATGATATAAGGGAGATTGAGGGGGGCTTATGTGAACTTTTACAAGGCTTTGTGACCCCCACAAGTTTCGGCCAAGTTGGGTCTAGGGCAAAAAGTTAGGGATTCCCTCAAGCAAAGGTCCCAATGGCTTTATGGTAGAGTATGTTTAGTGTTAATGGTTGATTGGGGGTTTTCATGGAATTTTTCCGTGCACCCATGGCCTTGTAGGGTTTCGGCCAGCACAAGAAAAGAGGGCTAAAGGTTAGGGATAACCCTAATTATGAGCCCTAATGGCCTCCCATGGTCTTATAAGTAAAGTATGGTTGGTTCTTTACCTTATGCTATCTTACATGATTAATTGAATGATGGAACCCATCCCTATAGGTTTCGGCCAAGCAAAGGGATTTAGGGTTTGGGAGGAGTTAGGGTTCAAAGAATGATGATTTATGCTTTATCATGAAGTATACATATATATATATATCAAGGTTCAAGCATGTGGTAGGAATTAAGTTACCTATAACCCTAACCTTAAGCACCATGTTTTATGTTGTATGTTATGATTGGATGCCATGCTTAATAGGGTTTATTATGAATGTCTTATGTTTTATGCCATGTATTTGAATGGTAGGTAGAATGTTATGGAAATCCTATCTATGCATGCTTAAGATAGATATCATGCTTAGGCAAGAAATGCAATGTTTGCCTTATGTATCATGATCATACAAGCTCTATGTAGTAGGATAAATATCTATGAAAAACATGTCATGTTCGATGCAATGCTTACCTTCTATGTTATGATCATGCAAGTACTAGAAATAGGAATGATGTTTAGGTATGCATGTCATGCTTATGTAGGAAGATGTATGTCATGTTGTATGAATAATGATGTATGCCATGTTGTATACATAATGATGCATGTCATGTTAAATGAATAAAGACTTATGCCATGTTTATGAAAGAAGATGCATACCATGTTTATGAATGAAGATAATGCTCATGCCTTCCAGGCATCATGATGCTATGCAATAAGTATGAACAATGAAAGGATAAGCATGTGTTAAGTCATGCTTTATGTAACATGGTTATGCTATGAATGTCTTATAAATGATAAAACATGTAAAGTATTTTACTTTATGAATGAGCTTGTACCGGACCGAAGTATGGGTCCAAGGGATGGGCACCTTAAGAACGCCCCGGTTATGAGCTACCGACTATGTTGTCCACGGTTCTGGCACTACTGGAGCTGTGCAACAGGGATCGGCTCCTTAAGAACGCCTCGGTTCGGGGACTACCGACTATGCTGTCCTTACCCTAGTAGGTCGGGGCTCGCTACCTCGGACTTGCTAGGGATGCGCGCTTATGATGTATGTATGTGGTACAAGCCGGGGACCCCAATGATATGATGATTATGTTTAAACATTTAAAAGTATGTTTTTAAAAGTTAAGCATCCTTATGTATATGCATTCCACTCATGCATTCATTCATTCTATGCATCATGCTATGCTAATAAGATTTTATGCTTACGCTTCATGTTAAGAAAGATGCATGAGAGTAATTGATCTATGTCATGATTATGCTAAGAAGATGCTCATATGCTATGATAGAAAGTATGCTTATGTTTATGTCATACGGGTTGGTTTACACTTTATAGACATGTTTATACCTTGTTAAGAACGTTTATTGTGTTAATGTTTATGCCATGTAGCATGCCATGCTTAGATTGTTTACTATGTTTATGTTTATGCCATGTTTCATATCATGCTAGGAATGTTCATTTATGTTTATGTTCATGCCAT
This sequence comes from Boesenbergia rotunda, assembly GCA_024364735.1. Taxonomy (NCBI): domain Eukaryota; kingdom Viridiplantae; phylum Streptophyta; class Magnoliopsida; order Zingiberales; family Zingiberaceae; genus Boesenbergia; species Boesenbergia rotunda. The sequence goes on along the minus strand of JAGFNQ010003820.1, from coordinate 325,182 downwards.
GTCACGTATATGATAAGTGATTCAAGTTGTTATGTTCTAAGTAGAGCACCAAGTATGTTAATGTTCCATGTGCTCATTTATGAGATGATGAATGGTTTTTGTGAGTAGGAAAGAGTCTTACTAAGTCTGTGTGCTTATAGTCTTATTTCCTTATACCGCAGATCATTCAAGGGGACAATGAGGAAGCAGCCGGAGGGCCAGAACGCATGTGTGTGGTAGTGACTTGGCCCAGGAAACCATATGTTTATCGTTTATGCTAGAACTTTACTTTGGTCACTTATATGCTTGAATGCTTGAATAATGACTTATGGAACTCTACGACGTGATGTTAAGTATGACATGATATGATGTTTAAGTATGAAGTCAATATGCCGAGTTTCCATGTCATTATGTTAAGAATGGTAGTAGGGCATGTATGTGTAAAAATAAAGTTATTCCGCTGCCTTATGATGTCTACATGCCTTAAGTATGTTAACGTAACGCCGCTTTACGAAAAAAAAAGCGGGCGTTACAATTCTGATACTATGAAGTTGGGTGCTGAAATTTGTTCACTGAATAAGAAGTTTAGAATTGCTATATTTGTAGTTGTATTTACTTAGGTTGTGATGATTTTGAGTTGGTTGATGTAATTTGCTATATGTGAAATTCTGTTCCTTAAAATTTATTCCTTAAAAATTCTGTGATGACTATGAGTTGGTTGATGTATTTACTTGGATTATGCTTAATTTAACTGATAGCTTGTCATTTTGAACCTTGATTTTTGTTAAGTATAAGTTTATAATAGTTGAAATAGAATTTCGATTCCATACAAATTGATGATTTCTAACAAAAAAATTGTAATTGTTCCAGCTCAAGCTCACATCCCACCTTAACTGTAGCTATTATCCTTTGCTTAAAGTTCAGATTTATCAATTATTGGAGAAGTGGTTCCTTAATAAACAACTATTGGTCAAGAAATGCTCCTCCTGCCTTTTTTTCCTCTGTGCAGAGCACAAAAGAAACTTATACAATGAGCGGCTTTCAAGTTCTACTCAACCAGATCCAGAATTAGATCATTTATACTAAGGTTTTTCTTGAATCAACTTGAACAAAAACTAAAGATCAGTCAATTCTATTCCAAGGGAACACTGATCATATACATATCAAATACGAACAAAAGAATTGATTTGCCCTTCTTGTGGCAATTGAGAACAGCAGCCCGATTACCAGATTAGATTAGAAAAACCTTGTGGCAATTTGTAACAAACATTGAAATTACACGTCAATTACTGTTTAGGAAAACCTTGTGGCAATTTGTAAAAACTTTGACGTGTAACAAACACTAAGATCAGATTGAAATCAGAAGGTTTAGGAATTACATTGTCAACAGGAATTACACGTTAAAGTTTAGGAATTACATTGTGTCAACAAACATCTAGTTCAACATTTAGGAATTACACGTCAACAAACATTGTCAACAGGAATTACACGTCAAAGTTTAGGAATTACATTGTCAACAAACATTTAGTTCAACATTTAGGAATTACGCAACAGAATTACGCAACATTGAAATCAGAAGGTTTTCTCAGATTGTTTACATCCTGCGCCAAGATTTTGAAATCAGAAGGAAAGATCAGATTGGCTACATCGTGCGCCAACTTGAAAACTAATTTAGAAACTTCAAAGCTACATCCTTCCAGGCATGAGTGTTGATATACCACAAGTTATATCCTGCATGGCAAGACAAAAGTTAGTTCCTTCTAACCAAAATCACTGCATCACAAGACAAAAGTAAATCACTGCATCGTCTTACAAAAATCTGGTTGATCCAGGTTGTAGTACTGCAGTGCTCATTGCAATGTTAAGTAAAGAGGAAGAAAAGCATTGGACTCGTTGGATACTAAGATTTGAATTACGTTGTTCATTATTCCTTTCAAATCAAAAAACCAAATCAAAATTTTAATTCGGTTTGGTTTCTTGACTAAATCGGGCAGATTCAGCTTGGTTTGATATTTGTCAATACATTTTTTTATTTTAATAATAATGAAAAAAAATTATAAGGTTTCAATTCGAATTTGGTTCAGCCTGAAACAAACCATCAATATGTGTTTGGTTTCAATTCAATTTAAATGCTTATTCATTTTGGCTTAATAAATCGATATAAAACAATCTGGTTTGATTTAATTTGGTTCAATTTAGTTCCATGTGAACTATGGGCACCTCTAGTTCTAGACTCGTATAACTGGCCACAGAGGAAGTGAACTAGAATGTACAGAGCAGATTCTCACTATCAAACACTTTTAAAATTAACCCTTAACCCTATAAAACTGGCTTTAAGTAACAACAAAAGCGTGATATCATGATTCTACTGGGAGAGGCTTATGTGACCAACTAAAAGTCTCGGCAACAATGTAACGGCTGCTTTAACATACCAAACAATAGATATCAAAATCAGGAAGAAAAACATGTTCAAGTAAAGAAGCCAACATCTCTTTGAGTCTCTTTGAGTCTGAAAATTTAACTAGACAAGCAAGTGAAGCAACTCCAAAGGTTTCCTAAAAAAACAAAAAAACTTAAAGCACACAAGCACTTACCAGGCTTTGCAATAAGCTTTTCTTGTGATCTCAACATTATCTGCAGATTGAATTATAATAAAAGGAGTCAAGATTTATAAAAGCTATAGACAAACCATGAACCAATTACAGTAAATGAAATAAGGGTTTATAAAAGGTAGAAACATGCCTTACAGTCATACACCACAAGGAAAACTATTGAGAACCCCATAAAACATCAAGAATAGACTACCTGAACAATCTGAGACTCTCCACCCAATATCTGAAAAGTTGTGACTGCTGATTCTTGACTTTGTAATAATGAGTAAGTTTAATAGACTACATAAATTCTGTCATGAAAACTACATACATATCTTTTCATGGGCATTGTGAAAGTGTTGAAGCTCCATGCATGAAAACTACATACATATCTTTTTCTAATCACGTGACTTACACATACATATCGGAGCTCCATGCATATATCTTTTCATGGGCATTGTGAAAGTGTTGAAGCGAAGACAACCTACAACAAAGTAGACAAAGAAATAGATTAGAAATCATGATTAAAAAAAAAGAATCATCCTGAACATATAGACAAAGAAGCCAACTTACATTTTGACTATTTTGATCATCCATTATATTTTTAGAATTCAAATTTGATAACTCTTCTTCCCTTCTTTCGACTGTAGAACACTGTAGACAAAGTAGAAACCCAAATTCATATTTTATAACCCTAGCATAACACCAAACCAAAGTATTAGTTGAGATATAAAACCAAACCTTTTTCCGAGACTTTGCTGCGCCTTTTTCGCAAATTGCTCAATTATGGATTGTTTTCTTTTCTATGGTGGACGTCCCCGAGACCTCACTTTCAATGGAGAGTGAAACTTTTGGCTCTCAATCCGTGAAGCATCATTAACCGTGTTGCTAGCTTGAACACCATCCAAGGACTCATCAACATCAATTTGAATGAGTTTTTCTTTTGCAACTTTCACGATCTCAGTTAAAAATTGTAATCCCTCATCATTTTTTGACCCAAGGTTTTATACTTCATGTATCAAAGGATGAAGGCTATTATATCTTCTTCTTTCTTCTTCCTGAGAATAACAATCATCATAAATATTGGTGATTCCTTGATAATCACATTTAATGTCTTTGCGCCATCGGTCCAATATATACTTTTCAGAAACAGTAGTCACATTTCTTTTGACAAGAACCAAAATCAAATATCTACACAAAATGCCTTGAAATTCAAAAAGCCGACATAAACACTTCAAATGGAAGTCCAACTCACTATATTGTACCCAATAAGAAATAGTTTTTGAAGTTGCTCCCTCCTTCTCATATACAGTTTCGATGACTTCAAAAAATAATATATTCCCTTCTTCCCTCACAAATGAAGTATTGCAAAACATCAAACCTCTCATTTCATCCTGAAACAACTTAAAAATCTTATTTGTGTAGACCTTTTGAAATAGCCTTTCAAGTGGGCTTGGACTAATTACTGGAATCATGGAATTGAAAGAAGCAAAATCAGCATTTTGTTCCTTTTCAATTTTGATTTTCAAAGCATTATCATATTGTTCAACAAACTGTTTCAAAGTAGTTTTGGAATGCACATAATCATCAAAAAAAAGTATTCATACTCTCACTTCTTTGACTTGTCGACATCCCTGCCCAAAATTTATCTTTGACATATACAGGCATCCACTTATGACGACTTTCATACAAAGAATTTAGCCAATCAATTTTTTCCAAATTAAAATCTTGAATCAATTTTTGCCAATTGGAATCACAACATTCATTTGTCAAAGAATTATAAATAATTTTCTTTAGCTCTTTCTTTATCATCTTGTAGTTGGCGTGGTTACCAAACTTGGCTGGAATTTTTTTCATTATATGCCAAAGACATAATCGATGATGAGTGTTCGGAAATACCTCAACAATTGTATTTTCCATGGCTTTGCACTGGTCCGTGATAATACCTCTTGGAGCACGCCCTCTCATGCAGGTCAACCAAGAATTGAATAACCAAATGAATGTATCCGTATCTTCCTTAAAAATCAAACCACAACCAAGCAACACAGACTAACCATGATGATTAACTCCAACAAACGGAGCAAACGGCATATCATAACTATTCGTAAGATATGTAGTATCAAATGTAACTACATCAGAAAAATAATCATAAGCAACCCTACTTCTTTCATCAGCCCAAAAGATATTTCGTATGCGAGAATCATCATCCACGTCAATCATGTAAAAGAAATTAGAGTTTCTACTTTGCATACGACAAAAGTAATCATTCAAGGCCTTTGCATCACCGTGACCAAGTCTTAATCTACGGGCTTCACCAATATAATTTCTACACGTTCTCTCATCAAAAGGCAAATTTTCATAGCCACCGGCCTCAACAACAAGTGAATGAAAACTCTTACTTAAAGTGATTCCTGCTTGATCATTCAAATCTAATTTCCTCATTGTTTGGGCATCTAAAACTTTATTGCATCTAAAATGTCTTGACTTCTTAGGACTTAAAGCATGATTGTGTTCAAGAATAACATCATTAACAGAGTATAATCCATCATTTTGAACAATAATATTAATCCTAGCTTTGCAATTTGTTTTGCTTGAAGGTCTAGGATAAAAGAGATTTTCCCCTTAGAAACAGTCTTACCATTTTTTGAGCAGCCGAACGAGAAATACTTCTGCTTGCCATCATCTCCCTTTTTTATCCCAATTTAGAAATGTCAAAACCAAATGATTGTGCATAAGAATTGTAAAAATCTCGAACTTCTTCTTCAGATGAAAACTTCATCCCAAATTGTGGAGTATTAGCTTCATTGGAGCTGGACGACTCTCCCAACATTTGGGAATCATTTTGCAATTGATTTTCCATTTCATTCAGTGGCAAACATGAAGTGTTTGTTTCATCATCCATCATAGCAATTTCAAACACCTACAGCCAAAATGCAATTGAAAAACACTAAGAAAATCTAAAATCCACAATAAATCTTGAAGAAGCCAACTAATCACTAAGAACATCTAACTCTGAAGTTTTATGCCAAATAGTTCACATGTTCATTAGCATCTCTTCCTTAAAGTTTCAAGACACAATTCAACTATGGTTGAGAACTAGAAATACTGAAATAAAAGAAGTTTAAATCTGAAATACTGAACTGAATGTTGGTTAAAAAAGTTTCGAGACACAATTCAGCTATGGTTAAGACACAATTCAGGAATGGAAAAAAATTGGCACATGGACAGAATGTTGGTACAAGAATTGGCACATGGACAGAATCTGAAATACTGAACTAAGATTCAAAAGAAGAATAAAAATTAATCACAAATGGACAGAATCTGAAATACTGAACTAAGATTCAAAAGAAGGTCAAATATTGGCACATGGACAGAATGTTGGTGCAAAAACAGACAAGAACAACCTCTGGGGTTTTGATGCTCGGAGATGCTTGGGTCACGAGGAGTCGTTTTCCAGGCACGGGATGGGAGCTCGTGAGGAGATTTACTGTGTAAATCGGAGCTCAGCTTTCGGCGAGGGATTGGAGCTCGCGAGGAGGAAGATGGTGATGCAGAGGAGCTCGCGACCGCGTGCTTTCGGGGCGGCCGAGGGGGTTCCTTTTTGACGGAGGGCGTGGGCGAGGGGGGTTCCTTTTCCAGGCGCGGGATGGGAGCTCGCGAGGAGGAAGATGGGCGACGCAGAGGAGGAAGATGGCTTTCGCCGAAGGCGAGGGGGGGACGCTCGGGTTTCGTTTCGGCAGAGGGTTTCGGCGGAGGAGAGGGTGTGGCAGCTCGCGTTTAGGGTTTTTCTCACTCTCGGGCGGGTTTTGCCCATGCGAAAACTTTGCTGACGTGGAGCGGTGACGCGCGTTGTCAGGTCAGTCACTCTCCCATTCACTCTCCCATTTTCACTCTCCCTATCATTTCTCTTCCTAATAATGTTTACGAAATACTCAATTGAGTTTGTTATTCAGAAATTTGATATCGAGGGTTATTACAAAGACTTAAATGCTTTGGTTAGAAACAGACATATCTCTTTTAATATATAAACTTGAGCGCATATTCTCACCTAGCTTTTTTTAATTTAAAGGAATATCTATCAATTTATTTAGCTTACAAGGCATGACTAGCTGTTCTGTGTATCCATTGGAATAATTTTTTTAAAGAAATTAAAGAATAATATTCATGGCAAAGAAAACAAATGAGAGTTGTTTGGTTAAAGAAATAATATGCTCTTTCTATGTATATCATTTTGTTGATAATGTGAAAATTAATATCGTAAGTGTCCTCGAAATTTTGATAATATTCAACCAATAACCCAGGGTGTTAGATATGATAAATTAGGATGGAAGGTTGGACGGTTAAATTAATTAAAAAACCCACAGTCAGGGTGTAGGTGAAATAAACAAAACATGAGGGGGTTAAGTGCTTAACAACCCAAACTTCAAAGGGTGGCAGTAATAAACAAATGCAGGGGCGAATTGCAAAATGTCCACCCATATAAAAATTTCCTCTTCTGCTTGCGTCCTCCGCCCGAAGCCAACTCCTCCTCATCTCCTCCGCGATCCATCCGAAGGCCTCCTCCTACCCTCTTCTTCTCCTCCTTCTACCTCTGCTTTTGCCTCCGAGTTTCTCCCTCCTGGTCCTCACTGGAGCGTGGACCTGTGCTGGGGGTGAGCTCAAGTCACCATTCCTAGGGCGGCGGCCGGCAAACCAACCGTTGCTTCCTTGATTTCTTCGAGCGCCGGTGTCGACGGGTCGCGAGCACCGCAGGGGGGTCGAGGATTATCGGCTGGCTCCATCCTAATAGGTCTGTGTACTCTTTCCTAGGTTTCAAGGATATCTTCGTGTAAGGATGGATGTGATTTGCGAGTGTTCCCTAGTTTTGGATCGTGATCGGTTGGGTTTGGCAGGATCGCGATTTAGAAGCATCAAGAGGGCTCTCCGGAGTAAGATTGGCCCTCTGAACGCACGGGAGAGTGCTGATTCTCAGATCCAAGCAGAGGAAAGGGAGGAGGTTGGTGCGCATGCGATTTGGGTAAGTCTCTGATCTGTTTGTGTCGATCTGGATGGAAGGGTGATCCCGGGCCAGCTTGCGTGTAGCCTGGCCCGACAGCCTGGCGCCCAATCAGAAGGAAGAGGGTTAGTGGGCTGTAAAGGCCCATCAGATAAGTGTCGAGCGGGCTTAGGTCCTTAAACTTACGCGTGGTGGGCCATGCTCTTTAGTATCAGCCTGACCCCGAGTCAGATGTTCATGCTCTAAGACTCATCCAGATTTGGCTCCCCGTCGACGCGTGGCGGCCCACGCTCCGGGGGTAAGTCCAAATCGGAGGAGGCGTTACTCAGTGCCCCCAGTCGGCACCCTCACAGGCCCTCAGTCGGCCTTTGCACCTAGTGCCTCAGTCAGCACAACCACTCCCTGACACCAGGCTACCAAAAGCTGTACGGGGTCGACGCAGGACTGAAGCCATCCTGATATCAAGTGATGGATATCTCGCCAAGGTATTGATTTTCCTGCCATATCCTGTCCTCCCGTACCAGGTCCACATACCCTGATGTCAGGCCGAGCGGCGTCCTGCAATGCCAACCCTTAAGTTGACAGTGCCCCTTTCCTTAATACAGCATGCGCTACTTTATCCTGCCACCTCTGGTCATGCATTACCTTATCCTCGCTATATGACAACAGGTGGCAGGCGGGGCAGGAGCTGTCAGCTTCCCCGGCTATATAAGCCTCCTCACTCCGCATTTCTCAGGTACGCGCGATAGTGCAATTTCATACTGTTCTATTGCTTTCCATCGCCACCGTCGAGTACTGACTTGACCGTCAGAGTGTCTAGCCGAGGACTTTTCCCGGCGGGTTCTAACGGTCTTTGTCTTGCAGGCCATAAGCGATCTAGCTCGTTAGACCACCTCAGCGACCTCGCTCTCCCCGGAGACTCACTCAGCTATAGGGGCGTCTAATTCACTCCGCGACAGGATCAAAGGGTGAATAGAATTGTTAGATCAGTAGATGAATTCTTTGGCTTTCCCCATGATAGATTAGTGGTTTTAGATTGGTACTTCTCTCTTGGATCGAAAATGAAGGTTGGTGGCGATTTGGTGTTTGGGGTCGTACTATTTTGGAATCTTGTTTTAATCTGTTCCACCTTGGTTTTGTTGGTTTTGAATTTTATGTTTCTTGGATCAGATCGCTGATGTAGTTGAAGTTGCTCGCTGAAGTGTTACGTGGCTTCAAACAGTTGGCATGTGGTGGGGTTGTAACTTAGTGATTGCATTGGGGGTCTTTATTTGGTGACCTTGTAATTATTCTTGTGCTACTCTAAATTTAGGGATGGGTCCTCGTCTAGGTTTGGTTTGGGAGTTGAACCTAAACTCATTGAATCTATTTAAATGAGAACTAATCATTAATTGAAATTAAATAGATGAATTTGATAATTGGAATTAATCTTGATATAGTTTAGTATTTAATTTAGTTATATATTATTTGTATAAATAGTTAAACTGTATCCTTGATACAGGATATTGATTTGGTTTGGACTACTTGGACCGGGATTCTCTCTAATATACACTGTATTACGAGGTGAGTACTCTTTTTTGTACTCCTTAGTTATCGCCTTGATATTCATGGTTGTTTTTATATATCTGAGAGAGACTGTTTTATTTTGCCACTACTCGTATTTTATTTCGCTGTTTGATACTTGTTTGCTAGACCTTAGAGATATTCACATTTAACATCTATAAAGTCTCAATCTGATATTTCCTACTTTATTATTATATATTTGTATGATGAGTAGGATAGGAGTATCATTATGCTAGATATATTATTAAGGTGAGCTTTGCTTGTGCTTACCCTGCATACCTAGTTACTTGATTTCTAGGTTATGGCGTATATATAATCTTATATATCTCATACTGATTTGCATTGATGATCTGTGTAGGTTTGTGTGCATTAGTGTTATGCATCATCCTTGCATTATATGCATACCGACGATCACGAGCTTCCTTGTGGTTGAAACGGATCGTTAGTTATATTCTTACCCACTCAGTCACTCGGGGTAATGGTAGTTTAAGTACGAGTAGTTGTCCTGTCATGTCACACGCGGCCACTCAAGGGTAGTGGTAGCTAGAGTTGTGTGCAAGCAGTTAACACTCCACAGGTGTTGGTGCAAGTTGCATCAATGATGTTCCTCTTTAAAGTGTTTTAATGTTTGACAATTCACTTAAGTCAGTGATATATTAACCAGAAGTAAACTAAGCTGAAGAAAAGTCCTAGTTAATCTAGGCATCGAGACCCTAAGTCCCAGCGAAGGGCTGCTGGGCACCTAGCGAAGGGCTGCTAGGTATCATAACCCTAAGACCTAACGAACGGCTGTTAGGCACCTAGCGAAGGGTTGCTAGGTATCGTAACCCAAGACCTAGCAAAGGGCTGCTAGGCACCTAGCGAAGGGCTGCTAGGCATAGAAGACCTAGCGAAGGGCTGCTAGGCACCTAGCGAAGGGCTGCTAGGGAATGAAGACCTGGCGAAGGACTACTAGGCACCTAGCGAAGGATTGCTAGGTAATGAAGTCTTGGTCCAAGGGACTAAGCAACTTAGCTGAGCGATGACTAAGGACAGGAGTAGAGACGGGTCGGGGTTCGGGCGTCTCGAGATCCGGAGTAATCAGAGGCTAAGCAAAAGTCCATCCGAAGGACTGGGTGGCAACCGTCTCCTGAAAGGAGTAGGTGAAGGGCGAGTTCTCGGGGATAGGAACTCGTGCCGGTTCGACCTAGGGTTTTGTGCAAATCTGAAGTCCGAACTAAGTCCTTAAGCTTAATATTATATGCATATATGCTTTGTGTTTGTGTATCTTGCAGGTAACAAGAACCGGAGACAAAGTAAGCAGAAGAACTAGCCTTGCAGTGTTAATGCAGGGTGCCCCAGTGTTAGGGGTGCCCTCATGCACCAGGGCGCCCTGGTCAACATTGGTTCGTTGCTGCGAGTACGAAGCAGTGGATAAGCGCTGACTGGGTTCAAGATGGGCGCCCGGAAGATCCGGGGCGCCCTGGTCAAAGCTGTTATCAGCTGCGGCGAGGTAGACGCAGGGATAAAGTTTGACCAAGTCATCCGGGGCACCCCCAGCGTCCGGGGCGCCCCCAGGAGGCCTATATAAGGGGCTTCGACCCCTCTGCTTCAAACACGACTTCCAAGTACTGTTCTGATCATTCCGACCAATGACAACGCGCTAGAAACGAGGCTCTACGACCGGGAGGCTCCAGGAGGAGGTGCGCGGCACTTCGGAGGTCCAGATTGGCCGAGCTTCATCCTTGTCTTGTTGGTTTGCATTTTGTTAATTACCGTACTTAATTTTTCTATATTATTGCGTGTAATTGTACACTGTAAGACGGGTTTTCTCCGCCTCTGGAAATTCCAGAAAGGAGACCAATAGTGGACTCACGCCGAGTACATAGGCCTTGGATGTACTGACCCTGGGGGGTTGGGAACCAAGTAAATAATCCCGCTGTGTCCTTGTATTATTGTTTTCTTCGTTCTGTTTGTTTTCCGCTGCTACTAACTCTGAATCTAGAACGAAGATCCGAAAGTTTCTCCGAAAGTTTTTAACGGTCGATATTCACCCCCCCTCTATCGACGGCACCGGTCCTACAATTGGTATCAGAGCCGAGCCGCTCTTCACCGGACTAACCGCCGACGGAGCAACGACGCCAGGAGTTGAGGGGGAGCCCAGGGGTGAATCAGGTACTTTTTTTCTATGTCTAATTTTAAATTGCATATTATTTGTTTCACATGCAGGGAGAGAGGGCACTATAAAAATCAGTGCCCTACTCGTAAGATTCGGTCTACACCACCGGCGGCAAAGGGGGTACCAGCGCCAGAGGTCCGGAAAAACAAAGATCACATACGATGCTTCAAATGCGAGAAGTACGGACACTACAAAAACAAGTGTCCGGCGAAGGTACGTAAGATTTACGTTCCAAAAGTTTTACAATTTCCTGCACTGTCTTTAGATAATTCAGTCAATTTTTCTGAAAAATTAAATTTACTGCATAGTAGATTAAATATTTTGCATGAAAAATTAGAAAATACGGATATGATTAAAATATCCAAAATTAACTATTTAATTATTAATACCAATTCAATAATTGCTAAAATTAATTCTGATATTAAATCTAAAATAAATTCTGATAATTATTCTGATAAAATTAATTCAGATGAAATTAATTCTGATAATTATTTTGATAAAATTAATTCTGATGAAATTAATTCTGATAATTATTCTGATAAAATTAATTCTGATGAAATTAATTCTGATAATTATTCTGATAAAATTAATTCTAGTGAAATTAATTCTGCTAATTATTCTAATGAAATTAATTCTGATAATTATTCTGATAAAATTAATTATGATAATTTTAAATTCTGATAAAATTAATACCTGATAAATTAATTGAATTAAATCAGATAAAATTAAACCTAAGGATAAAGTTGAATTCAAAATCGAAAATCTTAAGGATAAAGTTGAATTCAAAATCGAAAATCCTAAGGATAATTCCGAATTCAAATTTGAAAACCTTAAGGATAATTCTAGTGATATCCTGAAATTATTGAAAATTTTAAGGATAAAGATGATTTTGAGGATAATACAGATAAAATTTTTCTAGATGATAACTTAATTATAGAAAATCCTGAAAGTTATTACAAAGATTTAACTAGTGGCCCCTTTTACTCCACCTACTGTGAGAATATTCAAAAATCTAATCTTGAGGAGGATATAGAACTATCTAAGATAAAGGCCATAGTCAATAAAAATTACAAAAACTCAAATAAATCAAAATTATTATAAAAACTTGAAAAGAAAGATAAAGATGAAGAAGAAATTTTTGAAATAATAAAAATGATGAATTTAAACCCACAATTATTAATTAATCATTATAATCTTAATATTCAATTAAATATTAAAAATTCAATTAATTTTGAATAATTCAGATTAATTCTAATTAATTAAATCTTAAAAAAAATCCTAATTAAATCCAAACTAAATTCAAATTAAATCTTAATTAAATCCTAATTAAATTCTAATTAAATCTTAATTAAATCCTAATTAAATTTAAATTAAATCTTAATTAAATCCTAATTAAATTCAAATTAAATCCTAATTAAATCCTAATTAAATTCTAATTAAATCATAATTAAATCCTAATTAAAATCAAACTAAATCTTAATTAATTCTTAATAAGTTAAATAAACTCAAATTAATTAATTCTTAATAATTCTAGTTTAATTCAATTAAATTCGAATTAATTCAAATAATTCAATTAAAATTCAATTAAATTCGAATTAATTCAAATAATTTAAGTAAAATTCAATTAAATTCAAATTAATTCATATAAACTTAATTAATTCAATTTACTCCAATTAAAATTTTACTTTAAATTCAAACATCAATTAATTCTTAATTAACATAAACTCGAACTAAAACTAAAACCTTACCCAAACCACAACAATTAAAATTAATAAAATTAAATATGTCAAAGTGGGTTGACATATTCGCCGGTTCACACGACATGTATCAAATCGAGAATTTGATACATCGTTAGAAACATAAGTAAAATGATTTAAATTGTTTGACTCATGCATAATTGACATGACATGCATTTGCTATTCTTTTAAAATATATGACATGTCATTCATATTTAAATTTTATGCATATATTAGAACGGCTATAGGAAAAAGAATAATTGAAACTTGATCAACCTAGTATTGGGTGGAGGTGAGATGATAGTACGTTAGGGAAGCCATCTTGGCGGAACTAGCCGAAGCTACCGATCCAAGACCCAAACTAGTTAGACCAGAATTTTTCAATAAGTAATTTTGAAAATGAAATTTCATTAAAAGGCTTTGTCAAGGAAAGGGTGGATGATCCCATAAGGCTACGGCCAAAGAAGGCCTAGTGCCTCGCCAAGACCTGGAAGCCAAATTTTTAAATTCAAATTCAAGTTACTTCGTGTCAAATTCAAATCTAACACAAGCTTCAATTAAATCTTAGAGTTAATAATAAATTAAGAAAAATTATTCAAGCATCTCATAATACACCTATAAGGCAATCATGCTTGTTGTATTGATACATCTAAAATGGGTGAGATGTTAAGGACTAATAAATTGAAAAATATTTTTCAAAATTTTTTTTCAAAATTATTAGAATATTTTCATAAAAATATATTTTCAAAATAGTGCTTCAACATAATAATGTTTTTATGGAATTCATGCTTGTCTGATTGATTATATATATTATATATTTGTCAAAAATATATCTTTTCAAAAATTTGTTTGACTCACTCAATTAGACACAAGCCTCTTAGGACAACACTAAAGTTCCTTAAGGCACTTAGATAGAGTCAAACGGTATCGGGTACAGGGGGAATACTTTTCATTTTTTTTGGTTTTCAAAAATTGCACTTTAAAAATTACTATTTCGAAAACTGAGCTTTAAATCATTATCACCTGTGTTTTCGAAAAAGGTTTATCTGTCTTGTTTGATTTTGATAAACCCTAAAGACACAGAGGAAAGTCCACTTCATAATTTACAAGGACTCCTAGGATGTGTCAACTTTAGGGGGAGTATAAATCAAACTTCTGAAATAATGTTGATTAATTATTAGATAATTTCTTTAATTTGAATCAAACGTTTAAGACTTAGAGGAAGAGTACTTGTGGTCAACAAGCTTCCCAGGACTAAGTCAAGTTTAGGGGGAGGTCAAATTAAATGAATTATTGAATAATTCAAATGTTTTCATGCGCGATATTTTCAAATCCTATTAAAAACATAAGTATTATTATAAAATGCTATCAAATTTTTATTTTTTCAAAAATTCATCTAATTTTGATCAATTTGATATAATATCTTGAGTTTGAAAAATCCTCCAGGACACTTAGGAAAATGTCCTTGTAGTCAACAAGGTTTCCTATGATTGTGTCAGACTGGAAGATAAAACGAATCAAGTATTATAACTTTAAAATTCTTTTACTTTTCAAAATTAACTTACATTCGGTGACTTATGAAATTTTTGAAATAATGTTTACTTGGGTTGGAAAACTTCCAGGACACTTAAGAAATAACCTTGTAGTCAACAAGGTTTCCCAGGATGGTGTCAGACTGAAAAATAATCCAAGTGAAATCAAATATTATGTTTTCAAAAGTACTTATGTCTTTCAAAGCCTAATATTCTTTCAAAAGTACTTAATTTTTTTTTAAAAAAAATTATATTTTTCAAAAGTACCTACTCTCTTCAAAAATTACATTTTTCAAAGGTACTTATATTTTTCAAAAATTACTTATTATTTTTCAAAATATCATTTCTCAAAAACTGCTGACTCTATTATTTTTCAAAAGTAGTTGGATGCCTCAAAGATCATCTTTCAAAATATTTGACATTTTCTCAAAAACATTGTCTAAGTTCAAAATCCTTAAGTATTAGTTTTATGCTATGCTTTCAAAATTTTATACTAAGTATTTTCAAAAATACTCTCATTGTTGGCGCAAGGATTTCTGTTTATTTTTGATGTATGACAAAGGGGGAGAGATGTGTGCTTAAGTTAGAAAAATTTTTCCCCGAAGATCAAAAATGTAGTTTCAAAACCTATATCATTTTTTTTCTTTTTTACCCCAAGGACAGTAAGTTAGCCCCTTTAAACCTATCTAACTTAAGTTATTGTCAAACATCAAAAAGGGGGAGATTGTTGGTGCAAGTTGCATGAATGATGTTCCTCTTTAAAGTGTTTTAATGTTTAACAATTCACTTAAGTCAGTGATATATTGACCAGAAGTAAACTAAGCTGAAGAAAAGTCCTAGTTAATCTAGGCATCGAGACCCTAAGTCCCAGCGAAGGGCTGTTGGGTACCTAGCGAAGGGCTGCTAGGTATCATAACCCTAAGACCTAACGAAGGGCTATTAGGCACCTAGCGAAGGGCTGCTAGGCATCGTAACCCCAAGACCTAGCAAAGGGCTGCTAGGCACCTAGCGAAGGGCTGCTAGGCATAGAAGACCTAGCGAAGGGCTGCTAGGCACCTAGCGAAGGGCTGCTAGGGAATGAAGACCTGGCGAAGGACTGCTAGGCACCTAGCGAAGGATTGCTAGGTAATGAAGTCTTGGTCCAAGGGACTAAGCAACTTAGCTGAGCGATGACTAAGGACAGGAGTAGAGACGGGTCGGGGTTCGGGCGTCTCGAGATCCGGAGTAATCAGAGGCTAAGCAAAAGTCCATCCGAAGGACTGGGTGGCAACCGTCTCCTGAAAGGAGTAGGTGAAGGGCGAGTTCTCGAGGATAGGAACTCGTGCCGGTTCGACCTAGGGTTTCGTGAAAATCCGAAGTCCGAACTAAGTCCTTAAGTTTAATATTATATGCATATATGCTTTGTGTTTGTGTATCTTGCAGGTAACAAGAACCGGAGACAAAGTAAGCAGAAGAACTAGCCTTGCAGTGTTAATGCAGGGTGCCCCAGTGTTGGGGGCGGCCTCATGCACCAGGGCGCCCTGGTCAACATTGGTTCGTTGCTGCGAGTACGAAGCAGTGGATAAGCGCTGACTGGGTTCAAGATGGGCGCCCGGAAGATCCGGGGCGCCCTGGTCAAAGCTGTTATCAGCTGCGGCGAGGTAGACGCAGGGATAAAGTTTGACCAAGTCATCCGGGGCACCCCCAGCGTCCGGGGCGCCCCCAGGAGGCCTATATAAGGGGCTTCGACCCCTCTGCTTCAGACACGACTTCCAAGTACTGTTCTGATCATTCCGATCGATGACAACGCGCTAGAAACGAGGCTCTACGACAGGGAGGCTTCAGGAGGAGGTGCGCGGCACTTCGGAGGTCCAGATTGGCCGAGCTTCATCCTTGTCTTGTTGGTTTGCATTTTGTTAATTACCGTACTTAATTTTTCTATATTATTGCGTGTAATTGTACACTGTAAGACGGGTTTTCTCCGCCTCCGGAAATTTCGGAAAGGAGACCAATAATGGACTCACGCCGAGTACATAGGCCTTGGATGTACTGACCCTGGGGGGTTGGGAACCAAGTAAATAATCCCGCTGTGTCCTTGTATTATTGTTTTCTTCGTTCTGTTTGTTTTCCGCTGCTACTAACTCTGAATCTAGAACGAAGATCCGAAAGTTTCTCCGAAAGTTTTTAACGGTCGATATTCACCCCCCCCCCTCTATCGACGGCACCGGTCCTACAACAGGTACTAAGGGTCCCCACAAGTGATAGGGGCATGGAGCCACATGTGCTAGGGTTTCCACATCCTGTCCATATGGCTACCCAGTGTAGCGATAGCTAGTGTGCATACAGTTGATACTACCATTCCCACTCGGTCGTACAAATGAGATGTGTTGGATGCCTGATTAGTAACAGGGAGTGACTCATGACATTGCATCATGTGCATATGATGCATCGTTACATTTTGTGTGATTATTATATTTGTTTGAGCTATGATTGCTGCATATGAATGACATACATATACAAATTGGTTATTATGCATGGTTTATTGTCTAGTGATACTTATATAGTGCAAGCAGTTTGGTAGATGGTTCTGAGTTTTCTGACCATGTTATCTCTCATGATGATCTGAGACTGATATGTACTTGTATTTAGTCATTATGGTTATGATCATTATTCCTCTGAGACTGTGTATCTCTTGTTTCACTAGTGCTCATGATACCTTTATTGATACCAAGCATATTTCTATCTAATACCCAAAGAGTCCACCCTAACTCACCACCGTTTGCATGTTTTCTATTTTTAGGTAGCAAATAGTTGATTACCCTGGAGAGGCCCAGTCTGCTAGTTCCCCCTGTACGTCGAGCCACGACTCGATTTTCTACATATTATTTCTTTTGGACTCATGTTTACTCTTTCTTTTATTGTTCTTCGACATTTGGTGTATTTTGATTTGGACTTGTCAGGATGGACCTCGACTTGTATGCCCTAGTGGTTGTTGTGTGTGCTTTATGGCTTTGTAAGTCATACCGATACGTTGTGTGTGCTCTGTGGTTGTGGTTGTATGTTTTACTTTTCTGTTTTCCAGCCGTGTTGTCTATTTATGATATTGTGGCCTTGTGAGTCTTTATTTATGCCTCAGAGTGTCTACTGTACAGGAGAGATATCTATTTTTCGTCGGACGTGTGGCTCCCCTAGGCATGACACAGGGATTCTTTCTATTTTTCAGTTTCCTGGTAGGCCAATTGGTACATTTATTTGTAGATGGTTAAATAAAAAGAATATTGTGCAGTAGAAATATACATACTCTTGAACTATGATGAGGTCAAATTTTATGTAAAATGAATTAACTTCTATATTCAAACATTTATCCCCTTATTTTTATTTGTTATACCATACTTCTTAATATGTGTTTCCTTGATAGCTTATACAAATAAGAACTACAATTACAAAATCCATTAATAGATGCAAGTGAGGTAGAGAAAATGATAGAGAATCAATTTGCATTATGGTTTGTAATCTACGTAAGTTAGTGACTTATTTTTTTCTTCTTCAAATATATTATCTAATCGAGAATTTATATCATAACTACTTTTCTAACAGAAGTAGCTAAGATCAAATGGGCAGGATTAAATGATAAAGGATCTTACAGTAGGACCTCTTTGTAACATAAAAGTGAACTCTAGTTACTATATTAATGGTTTTAAATTTCATGTGACACAATGGGATTGAAACCCTGTGACTAATAATTCAGGTGTTTATGTAATAGGATCTAGCAACAACACTAATACTGAATTTGATTACTATGATATATTTGATGAAATCATTGAGGTCGAATATTTTGCTTTACCTGTAAAAAGGTGTGTGTTATTCAAATGTTCATAGTATGATCCGACTCCAAGAACGAGTACTGGAGTATATTCGAACTACAATCTAGTTAAAATTAATGCAAACAAAAGATTCAACATGATGGAACCTTTCATTTTTGTGGTATAAGCTGGTCAAGTTTTCTATATTGAATACCCGACGAAGAGAAAAAGATCTAGTAAATGATTAGCAGTTTGTTGAATGAAGGCTCGCTCTATCATAGAAAAGTCAAACTCCATTATAGCTCAAAACCATTTCAGAATGAGGAAGTGGAGAGATATTCAGTTGATTCACAAATTCAATCAATATCCCAATTACTTGTGGATGTAAGTGTTACTTACAAAGAATAAGATGATGGAGAAATGCCCAACAGTGAGGAGTTTGATGTACTAATAGAGTGAAGACATAGAAATTATTAATGTTAATGGTTCAGATTGTAATGATGATTAAATTAAAGGATTGAAACCCATTAATGGAGTCTATATATGCCTAGACCTATCAACTTGAAGGCATTAACAATAGTGTTCAAAAGATTTGTAAAATTTTAGACTTTGTATTAATTGACACGGACCTATAACTTATAATAAAGATCTCAAAATTAGTAATAAACACTATAAATACTTTCCCTATACTACTCTCTTCATTACATGTCAACATTATAAAAATCTAAATCTCCTAGGTCCGTCAATAGATTTCAGTCGAAACCCATTGATGAACTTAAGATGCTCTGATTAGAACCATTCCAAGTCAGATAGGTTTATTCAGTGCCTAGGAGTCCTCATGTGCCCTAAGCTATCAGCTTGAATGCATTAATGACAATGCTTAGAAGGTTTTTAAAATTTTAGACTTTGTGTCAATTGACACGGTGGTGTTAATTTTCAAAATCAAGTACTACAGTGATATTAATTTTCAAAATCAAGTACCACAGTGGTGCTTATTTTCAAAATCAGCACTATCATGCTAATTAGAACGAACCCAATTGTCTTGAGGTGTCGATTTTCAAAATCTATACCATTGTGCCAATTGACACCGACTCAAATTCGATTAAACTAAATAAACTAATATTATCAACACCAAAATTCAGTTCGGTTTTAGTTTTAAAACTCCAAATTTAGTTAAACCGATATAATCAACATCATTGTGGTGTTGCATTTCAAAAAATATTGGTTGCTAATCATTGGCAACCAAAATCAGAACTACTAACTAAATCAGCTGCTAAATTCTTTTAGCATCTGATTAGTGACGGAATTAACTGTCAAAAATTGATGATTTTCTTGTAGTGAAACGTTACTTATGCTCGTGATAAGCATAACTATCTTTATTGTGGATTAGTCATATAAGCTCTACATTTCTTTTACCAATGAATAATAACTAATTATTGGACTAAGAAATACAAAATTACAAATGAGAATACTGAAATTAAACAACAAATTTAATAATGATCAAAAATCAATGATAATTATAAAGTATCCAAATTTTTAAATTTTAGACAGGAGAGTCCCATAAATTCATGGTATGCCTAAGTCTAATAGAAAGTTTATGTCAAATTTATTCAAAGTTGTAAATAACTTATCTATATAGAATTTACTTTTATTCTCATACTTTAAGTACTTCTTTGTCTTCTGTACTGCAACACGCTATAACACATGCTTCATTTTTTATTAACAACGCTTATAGTAACATTTGTATTTGTTTTATTATTGTCTTAATCTATTTTATTGTGCTTAAACTTTTTGACATTATTTTTCTATAAGGTTTCTCCACCTAGGAGAAATTAGAAATAATAATCATTTTTAATTGCTACGTGTCTATATTTTTGGCTTGGTTGATCAACTTGCATGCTTAAACTATTAGATATCATTATTGCCTTTACCTTACTTGAATGAATCAATTTCTGTTAATTTGTTATTGCTAATTCTGATTGATTCAATTATTATCTACTCATTTTTAATAATTTTTTAAAACATTATTCGTTCCCCCTCTAGCGTCAATTTCTATCCTATATTAGAGGAGTGAACTTCAAGCAAGTGTGACTGAAACAAGATTTTCGGTCGATCGCACGTAATTGACTGGACTAACGTATTTGGTAAATCGGAGTACATTATTGCTAATATGTTTGGATTCTCTATTATGCTAATTTGATTTTGAAGGAAAGTCTTAATGGATCAGGTCGATCAAAATCTGAGTAGAGAAAACCCAAACAAGTCTAGAGGATCTAAAGTTTAGCTGGTTAAGCTGAGATATGCTCCTAAAGTGGAGTGGTTCCTCTAAAAAGAAGAAAGGTAAGGGCAAGTTCTCATTATGGTGACAACCTTAGGCGTTCTAAGTTGAATTTAAATAGTCTTAACTCTCTAAATAACTCGTGCATATTATCTATTATCTACTTATGTTTTGCATGATCATTGTTACTATTGTGCTAACTTTGTTTTGTAGAAAAACAAAGGTCAGGTTGTGTAACGCCCCAAATTTCCCTCTCTAGCATTGTAATAATGGAACATATGACCAAGAATAATATTATGAATTTAGTGGGAAAAGTTGTGAATAAGGAAATGTTATGCTTTATCTTGACACGTAGTGGATGTGTGATAATTATGCTTATGTATTATATTTAATGTTATGCTTAATATCCTGCACATGTATGAATGAATAATGATATGCATATGCATGTGTATGAATTTAAATGAGTAGCATTCTCTAAATGGGCTTTGGTTCTGTGGGCTTGAAAAGGAAGAGAAAGCAAAAAGAAAAGGAGGTGCCAAGGATTGAACCTTGGACCTCAAAGAAAAGCAAAGCCTTAAGAATGTTCATGTAACCAATTCACCTAGCAAGGGAGTGCTATAAGGAGGAGATGGGAAATTGTAGATGAGTAGAAAATAAGTGAAGAGACACATGAAAATGAAGAGGCACCATTGAAAGAGTGATTGCCTTTTCACTCCCTATAAAAGAGCATGGGGAAGAAAAAATGCCCAAGGCATTTTTGGCATAGCACAAGCCCTCCACTCTCTTCTCACCAAGCCTCCCCTCTTCCTCCTCTCCCTCACCGAGACCTAGGGTCTCCTTGCTGCCCCAAAACCGAGCCTCACAACCCTTGAGAAACCGGAAGAAGAAAAGGAGAAGAACAAGAAGAGTACTAAGCCTAAGAGCCCCCTTTCTTCTCCAAAGTCTAGAACACCTTTTGAATTGTTAGCGCAAGAGGTAATACTCCCTCACCTGCAACATAATAGCCTTGAATATGTATTTATGATCCCTTATGTTTGCTTGTGATGTTGTGTGGAAAGAATGGAAGAAAGGCCATGTTGTGTGTTTCGGTCAAGGGAGGTTTTCTCCTCTTTTGTTATGTTTAAGTTTAGATGATGATTCTACATGCTTATTGCTACCTTCTTATAGCAGATGAATGATGGATACATGATGTTTGAGTGCCTTTCATGATGTAAAGGACCTAGAACCTCTCGGCCAAGTGGTGGAGATGGGTAGATGCATGTGTATGGACTAGGGCTTAATCTTATGTGAATTTCCCTTGCTTATGTAATATTTTAGGTCAAGAAAGTTGTGGAATCTATGCCTTATTAACCCTGTAAGTTTCGTCCAGCAACTAGATTGAGGGCTAAAATAGGTCCAAACTATAAATCATGTACCTAAACTAATGTTTAGTGAAGTCTAGACTACCCTTGTACTTGTAAATGATCTCTTATGCATTTGTTCCCATGTTATATGATTTTTTATGCTATAATACCCTAGCTGTGAGTTTCGACAAGCAACTAGAATAAGGACTAAAATAGGTCCAAACTACAATCATGTGCCTAAACTAATGTTTAGTGAAGTTTAGACTACCCTTGTACTTGTAAATGATCTCTTGTGAGAAGTGTGCACTTATTTCAATGTTATATGAATTTTATGCTATGAAACCCTACCTATGACATTTCGGCCAGCATGTATTAAGATAGGAAAAGAAAGCTAAAACCAATGTGTTGCCTTGATTAAGACAAATATGTTACATGAATGATGTGTTGATAAGACTAGCATGATGTTTGCTTCACTTGCATGTGTTTAAAGAAAGGTCCTACATTGTTATGCTATTTATGTGAATGATTGTGCCATGAAAGTGTGCATATACTCATGAATGATTGAAAGTCTATAGTACATTCATTATGAAAGAAAGAAAAAGGAAAGAATGCATGTATGTATTTTACTTTAAAGTATGGCTTGTACCGGATCTTGAAAAAGATCCACGATTCTGGACTACCGAAGCTGTCCCTAGGTTGAAAAAAAGTAGGCCTAGTAACCCTAGTAGGTCGAGACTAGCTACCTCGCATCTATTTAGGGATGCGCGCAAAGAAAGAATGGGTACAAGCCGGGGACTCCAATAAAGATGATGTATTCTTATGTTAAAGTATTACTTATTATGTTTTCTAAAGAGCATCCTAAATGTTTTTGTAATGCATATGTTTTATGTTTGTATGCATTCATGTACCTTATATGCCTTATGAGTTTTATGCTATACATGAGATGTTATATGTCTTTCAAATATACGTGACATGTGGATTTAGTGAGTAGGAAAGAGCTTACTAAGTTTCGTACTTATAGTTGATTGCTTATGTTGCAGATTAACATAGAAATTACTAAAGGAAGGGAAGCTGCAGGAAGGGCTCGTGTGTGTGGTGGTGACTTGGCTGATCGATCCATTTTAGTGTCATTATAGACTTAGCACTTATCTTTATAAGAAAACATGTTTTACTATCTTATACTTGATACTTGGAGTTTATTTAAGGCATGGATGCTACTAGATACTATATGATCTTTATACCCCCTTCTTGTTGCATGTGTTTATAGTTATGTGTTATTTCCGCTGCAATGCTTTAGATTCATATGCAATAATATGCGTAAGTTAAGTAGGAAAAGGTAACGCGCCGCCTTAACGGTAAGGGGCGGGCATTACAGGTTGACTGAAGGGTTTAGTTGATTCAATGGGGTGGTTGGATTGACCGATCTTAGCAGATAGGTAGATAAGATTGAGATTTAGCAAAGAAGGAAATAGATGTACAATCAACTGATCATGAGGATCAATCGACTGAACAAATATTGAATGCAGAATATATGATCGGATTGAATAGTAAAAGAAATTCTTGGGGCCCATTTACCTAAACAGTGTCTAGTCCAAAAAAGCGGAGTTCATAGGATCGATAGGGAGCAAGCAAGGAAAGGAGTGGGGATCAGCCACCTGATAAAATTTCAATCGACTGAAAGGATTCAATCAATTGAATGATTTCCAGCCGGTCGAATAAAGCATATAAAAGAAGCCTCATGATTCGAGACTCTCTATCAATCCTCTCATTCAAAGCTTTAATCTTGTGGTTCTGTTGTGCAATCAAGCTTCGCCCGTTCATGCTTCATCGACAACCAACAACCTATGCCAAATCATGATCACTAAGTTGTCAGTAACTTTAATTATTGCATATTTTATTTGTAGAGAGTAACGAGCTGTGTTATTCTCTACATCATCTATACAAGATTTTCTCTGCCACTGAGAGATTCTAGAAAGGAGAAATTTAGTGGATTGCCCATTTGAAACGGTCTAAGAGATCACAGTCTTTGGAGTAGTAATCACTGGACTATGAACTAAGTAAAAAATAACTTGAGTCTTGGTGTGTTTTTATTTTTATTAATTCTGCTACAACTTTGATTTGATTAACAAAAAAAAAGAAAAGTTTTAAAATACGAGATCCCCCCTCTCATGTCTCTTTCGATCCAACACAACTCTTTCCAACTCTACATTGACAACAATACACAATTGTTATTCACCATTACCATTAATCGATCGTTGCCACATCAATCGAGTTTTGTTATCGGCTTCAAAACATTCTATTAAATACAACAATGTCATTAGTCAACTGGTTGATGTGCGTAGATTATATGTGTTTTTAGGCCTTGATTGATGCATATTCACTTGCATTTTATGAGCACGATCTACTATATCACACCCTATTTATATGTAATTTTGTTACTTACCATCTTGTTCGGAGAGCTGTTCTTTGTTGGTTTTCATTGATAGGACATATTTTTGGACCAAAAATGGAGTATTGGAGCAAGTTTAAATTGAATTCAGAGTGGTCGTGTCTCTCTCAATGCTCAACGTAGAAATTATTCCGATATACTAGTGTTCCATGGACCAAATGGAGGTGAAAATGATGTCAAAATGGAGCCAATTTTTTTCACATGACCAGCATGAGCTCAAGAACACAACCATGTCGATTTCTTAATTTATATAGAATGATACACGACACGACCATGCCGAATTTCATATAGCATTGCGGAGTAAAAGTAAAACGGCCATAATTTTTTGCTTGGTTGGAGTCACGGGTCATTACACCCATCAAAATGAAGAGGACTTCAAGATATACAACTTTACTTCAGACATTAGCCTATGAAAATCATGTCTTGGGGAGGCACGACCGCGCCTCTCCTAGACATGGTCATGTGCTGAGGCACACCTAGACTACTCTGCGTATTGATTTAGAAATGACCATAACTATTTGTACGGTTAGACTTAGGGGCATACCACACATCAAACTAAAGAGGACTTCAAAATCTACAACTTTGCTTCAGACATCAATATGAGAAAACAACATCTAGCTATGCTAAAAGGAAAGACATGACCATGCCTTTCTAAGGCACGGTTGTGCCAGCTCCCAGCAGAATTTGTGTCAAGGCCATGCCCCTTGACCCAATGCAACCCACAACATGGTTGTGAGAAGGAAAGGCATGGTCGTGTCACCTCCCTCCATCTGCTGTAGGTCCATACCGTGCAAAATGGCACAATCATGCACTAGGGGGCAGGGATTTTTCCTCCTCTTTTGACTAATATTGGCTTTGGGGCTCCACCCCTTTGCTTGGGGAAGGGTCCCCCCCCCCCCGGGGGAAACCTTAGAGATGTCATATTCATCATCTCTGATGATCCATCCACCTCCAGAGCAAGGAGTTCATCCAAGAAGACCAACATCGATAAGCAATCTCTTCCCTCTAAACTCCTCTTTTGGATTGTAGATACTATTTTTCTTATCTCTTGGTTGTATGTCTCTTTCAATACAGTAGTTCTCTAGATATAGGGTACAGGAAGTACCTATTATGTAATATTGATATATAAACTATAGATTTGTTCATTTCCTTGTTCAATGAAATGTTTATATTTTGTTCTATATTTATTGTGTCTTGAATGTGTTTGATGAAATGTGTGAGTGGTGAATACATGTAGTTATGATAGTTTTGTCGCCACATAGAGGGAATGCCCGAGATCATATGACCAGGGGCCCTTAGTGACAAAGGGTTCATTTAACCGGACATCTCAAGGGTTACCTCGTGGAGGTTAATTCTCTATAAGAGATTATCTAATGTTGGTTAATAGGTTTCTCTTTATCCCATGTAGGATGTGTTTTGCATAATCTAGAGACGTATGACCAGGGCCTTTAGTGACAAAAGGTTTCTTCAATCGGACTCTCTAGGTTACTTTCTCTACTTAATGACATTGGATGCTCAAGGGAGAAACACTCCGGTGTACTTTTGCAGAGTTCACATTGGTACTTAATTAGGATCTCTACAAGTTCATAACATTGAAATTAGGATATGAACAATTCATAGAGCATCAACTAATATCATAGTGAAATAGAAATCTTAGATACCACTCATTCCAACCTTCCCTCAAGATCAATTCTTCTCTTCTCACTCTTCTCTCTCTCTTCTTCTCTCTATTTAGTCTACAAACTTTCACACCAACCTTCGATAGTCTAAATAACTTACTTTGTGGAATTGACTAGTCCTTAATCAACAGTTTCTGTGGATATGATAGTCTTTTATATTACTTGATAATATTTTTGTACACTTGTGGATAACCACATCATTGCTCATATCCATCAGTTAACTGCTCATACCCATTAATCAGGTACTCATATCCATTAGTTGACTGCTCATATCCATCAATCAATTGATGACAATTAGTTAAGTTCTCGGATCAATCTAAAAAATTTGTGTTCGCTTGAACAGTGGTCAATTACTCATACTCGATAGTCATCTAATTAATAACACGTAGGGTCGAGTAAGCCGACTAGTGGAGGTGAATATATCAGGAAATCAAACTCAATCTTTTGCTAGCATTTTTTAGCAAAGATAATCAGATTAATTAAGCAGTTAAAGTAAACAAATAAAACAACATAAAAATAGTAAAAGACAACAGAGGTTACTTGGTTGCAACTGGGAAGGTTTCTAATCCCAGGATATGGAAAGCACACTAAAAATCTCCTTCGTTGAAGGTGAAGAAGCCTTTTATAGATGTTAGAAAGCTCAGAAAAGAATAGGAAATTAAATATAAGTTGTTAAACTTTCCTAGCTCTAAGGGGCTATTTATAGTCTAATGGTCGAAGTGATTGTTTGCTACGTGGCACTCAGGGCACTTCAGTTGAATAAATTTTTATCCACACGACCAACGTTAACTTTGTGTTACTTTTCACTTGAGGCACCTCAGTTCACAATGATGGCATCTCAGTTCACAACGAGTAGGTGCCTCAGTTCAAAGTGAGGGTGCCTCAAGTATTGTTCATCCGATGTCCTCTCAGCCACAATTGTGGCGCCTCAGTTTCTCTTTACGACAGCTTCAATGTTTACAATCGAGGAGCCTTCAGTCACAACTGAGGCCCCTTGAGGCTTCATGGCCAGCCTTTGAGTTAACCTTTTTGGACTCTGCTCACTTGGGTGACGCTCCGGCCATCCGGAGTTGAGCTCACCTAAGCCCAACTCTGACCTTCTCCTCGAGCAGGCTTCCTCTCCGTCTTCTCCTCCCTCGGATATCCTGCATGCCCTTCTTGTCTACTTGTGTACTCTTCCATAGTTTCTCGTCCCTCGGATGCATCGAGTTAATCAACTCCCTTCCCGTGCCATCTTTTTCATCCATTGCGCCTTCCGCTTGATTTCTTGTGCTTCTAAGTTTCTTCATACTTGGACAAAATGTATCAAACACAATAGGACCTAACTTGACCTGGTTAACCATATCAAACCAACCCGGAGTACATACAATGTCCCCTTTTTGATGTGCACCAACCCGAGTTAAGTTAGAGTAATAAACAAATAATAAGATTATTTATGAAAACAATGCAACATAATTATGCAATTAAGTACATAAGAATTCGTAATTAATCATAAGCAAAATTTTGCAACAAAACATCCCCTTTAACTTGACCTCATAACTCTCCCCCTTTAAACACAACAAAAATAGGGTTAAAAAATAGATTTTTTAAAAAAAAAATTACAAGGGGTCGTTCAAGATGGAACAAAAAAATCTGTGAATTTTTTAAAATTTTTGCAACTTAGATAATTTTTAACTTTTGAATCTCATATTTTCAACAACAAATTATTTAATAATTATTTGTCATTGTTAAAAAATATCAAAAAAAATTGTTACGGTTAGAAATAAAATTTTGTAATCAGGAGAAAAAGTTTCAATCAAAAATTATTTTTATTTTTCACAAAGAAATTATTTTTAATAGAAATAATAGTTTGAAGAATAATTCTTTTAAAATAGTAATCCTCGGCAAATAAGTTGTTAATTTTTATATTTATGTGAAATCTAATGATTAATCACTCAAAAATATATCTTCGAGAATTTTTAATTATAAAACTTAAAGAAAATCGATAGAAAAGTGTTAAAGGACAGAAAATTTCTAAAATTTTTGTAAAGGTTTACCTTTAATCAATATGATTCCACGAAAATATTCATAAAAATGAGAAATTATTTTCTTTACAGAATTAAAATTTTTTGAAATTTAAATTTTAAAAATAAATTTTGACTTCAAAAAGTCTTGCTAATTTTTTTCAATAGTCAAAATATATCGAATAATTTTTGAAAAATCAAGAGTTTTGGAAATAATCTTTTAAGTATTTTAAAATTTTAAAATTTGATTTTCGACCAAAAATTTATAAAAATTATTTAATAAGGAAAATTCTCAAAATATTTCTATAAATAGATGATTAATTATTCTATTATAGAAAAATTTGAGAAAAACTAAATCTGGAAAGAAAAGTTTCGAAAGATTTTTTTGTAAGTAACTATAGAAATTCTGACAATAATAAAAAAAATTCTAGCTTACACAATTTTTAGTAAAAATCATCTAATAGTTCAAAATAAATTTAGGAATCTAAATTAAGTCTATACCTACTGGATTTACCATTTAACCCTTATATTTTTCAAATACCAATTAAGTTCTCTATTATATCTAATATTTCTTTTTAAGATTTTTAAAATATTTGAGTATATATGATTTTTTTCAATAATTCTATTTGTTCTTTCAAATTTGCATTTTCTTCCTTAAGTTTATCAAAATCTTCTAATGGATGTGCTTTAGCTAAGATAGTTTTCAAATCCATAGTCCTTTTAATTTAATATATTTAGACTTAAGTTTGCATAATGATTAGTCATTAGCTTTATACCTTGATATAGCTGATCAGGAGATAGAAAACATACTTTACTTACCATATCGGATTTAAAGTTGGATTCTCCCCCTTAATTGCTGCTATCTTCTGACAGAACTCCCTCTTCATTGTTGCTTTCTTTCGAGGTTGTTTCGTTGTCTGATTCTTGGTGACTAGTCATCAATGCTAGTCTGACATTTTCTTCTTTCTTAGACTCAGATGACGATGTTTCATTCCATGTGCCCTTGAGGTTTTTATGTTTGGACATGTTTGACTCTTTATCATTATTCTTCAATTTTGAGCAGTTATCCTTTATGTGTCCTTCTTTGTCATAGTGGTAGCATCTAACTTTTCTTTTACCTTGTGG
Organism: Boesenbergia rotunda; assembly: GCA_024364735.1. NCBI lineage: Eukaryota > Viridiplantae > Streptophyta > Magnoliopsida > Zingiberales > Zingiberaceae > Boesenbergia > Boesenbergia rotunda. The sequence goes on along the minus strand of JAGFNQ010003820.1, from coordinate 295,968 downwards.
ATTTTCCTTGGCCAGCATCTCATTATGCTTATTAGATTTAAAAAATATTTTGAACTTTCTTACCATATAAGCTTCTTTATCCTCGTCGAGGGATGACTTTGAGTTAGGTTAGTTCTTTTTCACTTTTAGGCCGAAGCTGTTGTCTGATCTTTTTATATCTTTAAGACCTGCACATTAAGATTCGTGAAAATTATATTTTCTAACTTACTCATCTCAAGTTCTTTGGAGATGTAGTAGGGATCTACTACTGAGGTCCATTCTGGTATTCTCGAAAATGCATTTAATACATACCTTAGCGAATTTCGGTTTGTTACTGTTTCTTCGAGATTCGTGAGCCTGGTTATTAGCTCCTTGATTTTCGCGTGAAGTTGGGCCACCAAAAATTTCTCCTTCTTTCATTTGGAGCTTTGTCACTGATTTCGAAGGATATCTCTTATTGCTAGCTTAGCCTCTGATGTTTCTTCGTGTAGTTTCAAAAAACTTCTCCTAAAGCTATTGGGTTGATTGGCAGGTGCTGATTCGGTTGACTTCTTATAGGGATAGAACACTCAGCAGATGAAACTCTACTTTACTATTGGCCACAAAGTCAGTTTATTCCTTTTTGGTCCAGAGATGCTCTTCTTTTGCCTCTCTATTGTAATCTTTGGGTGCTTCAAAACCATATTTAACTATTAGTAATAAATCAAAATCAGTTTGAAAAATACTTCCATTCGACATTTCACAGCACAAACTCTCTCAAAATTTAGCGGGTGCATATTTGACCCCAACCCCACCATCGTCTTATTGCTTTAGGCGGCGGTTGTCCTCCTAGAGCAGTTGGACTCTGATACAACTTGTAGGTCTAAGTAGGGCGCTAGAGGTGGGCGGGGGTGAATAGTCCTAAAAATCAAACTTAATCTTTTACTAGCGTTTTTAGCAAAGATAATCAAATTAATTAAGTAGTTAAAGTAAATGAATAAAACAACATAAAAATAGTAAAAGATACCAGAGATTACTTGATTGCAACTAAGAATGTTGCTAATCCAAGGTGATAGAAAGCACACTAAAAATCTCCTTCGTTGAAGGCGGAAAAGTCTCTTATAGACGTTGGAAAGCTCAGAAAAGAGTAGCAAATTAAAAATATATTATTGTTAATTCTTCTTAGCTCTTGGGGGTTATTTATAACCCAATGGTCGAAGTGATTGTTTGCTGACGTGACACTTAGGGCGCCTAAGTTGAAACCTAGGATGCCTCAGTTGGATAAAGTTTTATCCATGCGACCAACATTCACTTTGCTGTACTATTCACTTGAGGTGTCATAGTTCACAATTAAGGCACCTCAATTTATAGTGAGGGGGCTTCGACTACTGTTCATCCAAGGCGCCCTTGGTAACAACTGAGGCGCCTCATTTTGTCTTTGCGGCAGCTCCAATGTTCACAACCGAGGTGCTCTTAGTCACAACTGAGGCACCTCAAGTCTTCAAGGTCAACTCTTAGTTGACTTTTTTGGATTCCACTTGCTTGGGTGATGCTCTAGCCTCTAGAGTTGAGCTCATTCAAATCCAACTTCGACCTTCTTCTCGAGCAGGCTTCGCTCCGATTCTCATCCCTTGGATATCACGTACGTTCTTCTCGTCTACCAGTATACTCTTCCGTAACTTCTCATTCCTCAGATGCATCGAGTCCGTAGACTCTCTTCGCGTGCCATCCTTCTCATCCGCATGTTTTCTGCTCAACTTCTTGTGCTCCTAAGTTCCTACACACTTAGACAAAAAGCATCATACACAATATGACCTAACTTAACTCGGTTGACCACACCAAAATCAATCTGAGGTACTTACATAACCAACCCCCTAAAATCTCCTCAAATCTCGAACTTAAGGTTTAGGGGTTTATCAATTGATTGATACCTTTATTTCAGCCTTACCAAAGATGAATTCTCACCGTACTTGATATATGATTGATCTTAATCTACCAAAAACTTCTTTTGCCTAATATTCAATTAACTTTAACCTATTGTAACTTCACTATTTCTCATCCAATCAACCTTAACCTATTTAAATTTTCTCATTGTCAAAGTATTCAGTTAATTATGACCCATTTGAATTTAATGTATCTTGCCAAGTGTCTAATCTTCACATTTTATTTGGACTTCACCTCTCATGTTAATTTCCTATCGGACTTTCAATCGCTAAGTATTCGGTCAATCATGACTTGCTTGGACTTCATCATTGTCAACTCCTCGTTTAATTAACTGTGATCCACTTAGACTTCTCCACTATCAAATATATAGTTAACCTTGAGCTATCTAACTTTTCACTCAACCAACAAATATATTAATTAAACATTAAAATTCAACTTGAGTCAATTAAGTTTGATCAACCTTAATAAAAGATCAATCGCACCAATAAAAATAACTCTCCATGATCTAAAAAAGACAATAAAACGCTCCATTTGGAATTTGATTATTTTATATGTACTTAACCGTTTTAACTATAGTAGAACCACCGTGCATCAAATTAAAAAAAAAAGCTGCGAAGTAATTATTTTATATTTCTAAAGAGTCACTTTAGAATTTTTGCCTGAAATATAAATGGATGGCTTCGTGGTTCCTACAGCAAAACGAGTGAAATCCTTAATAAAGTAGAGAGAAAAGTGGGCATGCGGGCCCACCCGCAGCGCACCAAGGACGGTTGCGAGCCGCTGCCGACGTGGTATCTCATGCCACGCCGTGACGTGTCGAGGCGGCGCCCCACACCCTATTTTGCGCAGACCGCCTCACCGCCTCGCCTGCTCCCCTTTCATGTTCTCGCTCGCTCGCTCGCTCGCGCCTCTCACTTCTCGCTTGCATTAATCAAATAGCCATTTGATTCCTCTTTATATTAATTTTCTTTAATCCTCGTTTCCGCTAGCTTATAAATATTTCCTATTCATTTCTTGTTGTATTCCTCTTTATCGCTCTGCTTCCTCTCACGCTTCACGGTTCGCTCATCGCCGGAAGCCGGAAGCCGGAAGCCGTAACCGAAGCCGAATCCCCGGCGCCCCAGGCGAGTGCTCCTACTTTTCGTCTTTGGTTTTATTGCTTCAATCTATTTCGTCAGTTTCTTCCTCCGAGGTATGGTTTTTTCGGATTTGCTACCTTTGGATGCTATTGGCGCTACAAAATTTTATGCTGTAATCTATGTGGTGAATCATTCTTCGGAGTTCCTTCAATCTGAGATCTGTAATTCCATCATTGTTGTTAGTGTTTGACTAATGATGGATCGTCGCAAAAGGAGGAAAGTTTTTCCAATGAGAATTAGATTAATCCTTATTGGTGCTTCCGTAGAGTGTTTTGGTTCCTTTCTCGTGGCTTGTCTTTCTTTACAATGGTTCAGCATTTTCGGTATCACTGTATTCTCCAGTATTCTCACTATTTCAATATTTAGTGGCTTCGATAGCATATCCGAATCTACTAGCTTCTATTAAAAAAAATATAGTAGCTAACAAGTGATCGAAGCGTCAAGTCTACGCTACATACATTATATTTATCTGCAACCTGCGTACATTATATTTATCTGCAATCTTCTATTTTTCACTAGTTAGGGTTTGTAAGTAACAAATATCTGGATGTTCATCTCATCTCATCTCATTTTTCCTCAAAGAAAAAAAAAGTCTTATTATCTCCCAGCTTCAATGTTCTGTTTTGTTGCAGGAGATGTATGATAGTTATTCTCATATTATCAATCCTTTCTATTGGAAAGAGGTTTTGCAATGGTCAATAAGAAAACTGTTAGCAGCACCTTGAGATTAGAATTCATAAAAATGGAAATTCTGACCCTTAATTCTTCATTAAAATTTTTTTACGATGAGTTTTGGACTTAATCCCGTTTGTTGCACAATAACAATTTCCTGCTATTTTTATTGTTTTCTATTCAACAATAAATTTGATCTCATTGACTTAGTTTTTTATACAATCTTATGTGTGTGACCACCAAAAAAAATATGGGCTATGTGTGTGACCACCAAAAAAAATATCCTCATCCACTTCCCTCACCTATTATCCATTGTTCATACAACACCTAAACCTCTAGGTATAGTACAAATAAAATCTTGTATACTTGTACCTTAATTTTGTGTATGATGCACTCTTTCAAGCACACCACTCCCTTAACACACACTTGTTTCTGCTCGCCATATTAGTTACACTGTCGATGCAAAACCGATTTTCTTGGCCTAGTTTCGCTAACCAGTACCTCAAGCTTCTTATGGAAACATTTCATGGTGCTTTGCAGCGGTCATTTGTCTCTTGATTCTCATTCAACACCATATATGATCCTATATAGACTTGTTGAACTTATAGTCAAAGAATAGGTGCTCCTTAGTTTACAGCTTGGTGTTGCATAATTCACATGATCCTGAGAGCTCCTGTAAGGTAATGCAGCAAATGTCCCCTTTGCTCCCAAGTACAGGATGAAGGCTTCTTTCGGTAGTATACAAGAGCTTCAAATCAACTCTATAGCTGGCTGCACTCTACTCTTTGGTTTGAAGAATTCATAGGCTTGAGCGGTGCATAGATGATTCTCCTTACTCTAGCTTGATATGAGGTTGATGGCTGAGTTTATCGAGCTTGTAAGTTGTATCTTGCACTGCCAGTTGCTTGAAGATTGGTGAATCTCTTTTCTTTGTTTGTCATTCTCACACTTATTGTAAATGGAAGTATATGTTGTTGATCCACTTGACCTAAAGTGTGTCGTCTTTGGCATGGATGTTCCCAAGTACCTTGATGAGAAGAGCACGGCTCTACTCCTTGTATCCCTGAAATGAAGTCTCCCTCTTCTTTGGCATAACACAAGTTCTCCCACACCACCAAGGACGTCTTCGACCCCTATAGAAACATTCTGCAAAGTCCGGCAATCCTAGTTACTAGCATTGTTGGTGTCAAGAAGGCAGATAGCTAAAGACATTCCACTCCTTATAACACTGATTGAATTAACTTGTCTCTAGCAGTATAGAATAAGGTTTTACTGGTCCAACCATTGATTAGAGAAGCTATCCTGTCTGTAAGAGGTGTATAATGCACAATCTTGAGTTTTGTAGCTGCAAGTGGCATACCTTAATTTATGAACCTCAATGTACCCTTCAGGATATGAGTAAGGTTCTGCATTTGCTCTATCTCTGATCCTACAATGCTCAAAGTGTATATGGTTGGCTTCATGACATTTACCTACAATCCTAATGCTGATCTGAATTCCTCTAGGCCTTGTAAAAGGTTGTCAACTGAAGTGTTGTCCCCTCTAGCCATAAGGATTAGATCATCTGTGAAAGCCAAGTGTGATATCTTCAAGTTGGCACACTTTAGGTGATAGTTGAAATCCAGGTTTGCTGCCCTCCATCATAACAATTGGATAGGTATTCCATGTAAAGAAGAAAGAGGTTCAATGACACCAATTCCACACTGCCTTTTGGAATCCACACTGCCTTTTGGACCTTGCACTCTTGAGTCTTGACTCCTACTTGAAATAACCAAAAAAGAGGCTATGTGGGGCTTGAGACCCCTAGGGCGACACCAATTCCTTCACTCGCTGGTTGGCTTCAATGAGGGGAAGTCGAGTGATGCCTCTTGAACCCTTCGCTCTGGACTCTTTCTTGAATGAATGAAAATCTTTTCAATCGGTTTTGCTTGCACCCACTTACGAGCCTTGCTAACCCTCTATGAGAGTTGTTGGTTGAGAGAGGGGGGAAGGCGGTTTGGTAAGAAAACCCTAAGAGAGCTTCTCTCTCTAGTTCTCTCTTTCTCACACCTACTGAGAGCATTTTCTTATGAATAGTGTAGGTATAACCTTAGGTTTATGTTTAGGCAAGAGGTTTTAGTTAGGCTTTGCTTATATATGTGTGTTTAAATGTGCAAGGATTTGCAGGAACACATGGAACTTAAAAAGCTCATGGCTTGGTATGGATAAGGTGGCGCGTGGTCAAGGTGGTATGCTCAATGGCTTTGAGGTTCGAAGAGATTGAAGAAGGATGGACTGAGACATCCAAGGGATTGTAAGACGAGGAGCGCTAAGGTGGTGCTGAAGCAGATCTAAGGCAATGACATTGCACGACTAGGTTGCAACTCAATGACTTGAGGTCCGTAAGTGATCAGTGAAGGTTGTATGATGTGGACTGAGGGATTATAGGATGAGGGGTATTGAGACAATGAGGACGACAACCGATAGAGGCAAACTATATAATCAAGAGGCGTGAAGTATGACATAAAGAAAATCCAAGGGCTCTCGGGTGCATCTGAGGGACATATGACTCGAGGTGAGATAGCTGAGTGCAAAGTCAAGTTGAAATGGATAAAACTCAAGTGAGCAATGTTGAATGAGTTACATCCATGGGACGAGGGTAGAGTTCAATATAAGCGGATTCCACCTTAGAAGTGGTTGAAGTCAGGTTTACTAATCGACTAGTGGTTGAAAAACTCAATACCCCAAAGTGTTTCAAAGTTTGTGGTTTAAGCAATTAACTAACGATGGATATTAGTCGGTTAGTGAAGCAATCAATTGGGGTAGTTGATTGGCTTCGAGGAGCTGATAAAAAATATTGACTTTGTTCGTCGCTGAGTCAACTAGGTAGTTGACAAATGATGAGTTATTTGAATGTTAATGTGGAAAGTAGTTAGAAGTCGTTCTACACAATAATGGTTGAATCATGATTTAATGGTGCATGCCAATAGAGAGGTGGAGGCTATAAAAGGAAAGCTTGTTAGAGGCTCGAAGGATGACGAAAATAAAATTGGTTGTCTTATTAAAGCTTCTCTTGTGTACTTAAGCTTCTATTAATCCTCATATTCTCTTGTACAAATAAGAGGTTTCTTCACCTCTGGAAGAGTTCTGAGAAGGATAAAGATAGTAACTTTTGAGAGTGATCCACTAATGAATCATAGGTCGTGGAGTAGGAGTCCAAGGCATTGCCGAACTATGTAAATGTTATTGTTAGCGATTTTAGTAAGTATGATAGCATGATTGTTTCACTTCCATTGCGCTAATTGTGTTTGACATTGCTAGTTTGATAGCAAGAGTATAGAATTGCATTTGTAGGTTACGATCACTATTCACCCCCTCTATCATTCTTCAAGTGGTATCATAGTCCGGTAGCTTTATAAGGATTAACTGCTGACCGAGGCATTAGAGAAAGTGCTAGAATAGCGTACCCAACTTCTTTTTTTTTATTAAGACTATGAAACACCACTGCATTGAGAGGACACCGAGTTTTGAATGGAATTGCTAGGGTGTTGGTGTACAATTAGCCGTTGCTTTGGGGGTCTACACAACTTAGAGATGAAAAGGGAAAGAAAGTTCGAACAAAAGATTGGACAAAGCACCAATTTTAGCTATATAAAGGGAACAAGAAAATTTAGAATCCTCTAATATTGGTGGTGCCTAAAAGAATCTTGGATGAGATAGATGAAGAATGTAAGGATACACGCAACACTTTAGAGTCCAATTGTGTGTGTTCATGAGGATTCTAAGGAAAAAAGTCAAAGATGAGGAGGAAAGTTTAGAAAATTTGAAACTCTATTATTGGAAGAAGTGGAAGAGATTATAAGTCCAAGAGTTGAGGAAGTCAATGAGGACTCTAGACCTTGTTCGTTAGATGGATCAACTAGGGAACCATCCACATCTTTAAGAAGTGAGGAAGAAGCATTAAAGCTCAAGTTTTGAGTACCTCCACCGATCAAAGAGCATATTATATGCTTTAAGTGCAATTAAAAGGGGCATTGTAAAAATAGGTGCCTAATTGCCATGGAGAAGGATAGAAATGTAAAGGAGGTAAATGTTTCTAAACTTAGTAAATTTTTATCTAACCTATGTTGTAGGAACTTGGATATCATGAAGAACCACGTCATTTGTTTCACGTGGGGAGGGAGGTCACTTCCATACTACGAGCCCAAAGAAGGGGAGGTCAAGAAGAAGCAAATGAGGAAATGGAAGAATGGATGCTTATATTAAGGGGGAATTCCAAAGGTAAAAAGAAGGTAAACTCTCCTAATGTGAATTTCAACTAAAATGACAGTACTGTTCTCATTATTATCCCGTCTCCCACCTAAATCGGACATTGTAGCACCATACCTGCTACACCATTGTAGCAACTACGATTTTGTAGCTGTTACAAGTGAGATGCTACACAATTGTAGCAGCTATGATTCTATCGCTACTACATAGTTGTAACAGTTACGATTTCGTAACTGGATAACATGGAAAATTTTTATAAGTCTAAAATTGTTCGGAACCTCCGAAAAGATTTAAATGATGGTTTTTGAGCTTGAAACCATTATGACCTACGAAACTGTAGCTGTTACAACATGAATGTTAAACCCTAAACTTTCACAGACTATAATTTTTGACTTTGATTGAACCACGGGATGCACAATATATCAAATCGAAGTTTATTTAGAGATCTACAACTATATAGTAGCTACGAGTTTGTAGCTGCTATAATGCATCGATTTAGCAATGAATTGTTACTGTGCAGTGCAGTGCAGTGAAGGGTAGTTGGGTAATTGTACATGGGGTGGAGCGCCCTTTTGATAAAAAATCAAAGTGGGGTGCCATCTTGATGATTCCATAAAAAAGGGATGCTCTTTTGACTTTTGCCATCTTTTTTTTTTTTGAAAAGGGGATAAGAGAAAAAGTCTAAGTGATAATCTTATTCTCCTCTTTGGAGATTCTTAGATTAACAACAATTAAAGCCTTTGTCCCACTAAGTTGGGTTGGTTATAAGGATCTTCTTATGACATTAGACTCGATCCTGTCTATATCTTTATTTATATTTAAATAAATTTTATTCTATTTTATGTGTATTTGTTATGGTCTTACATTGTCTAACTGGGGCATTTATTAGATACCTAAGTACTTGTCTATACTATCTTCAATAAGTCTTTCGGAGTTTTCCCTCAATAGGTACAACTCAACTTTCCTTCTTGTTTTTTTATCCTATCCATCCTCCTATATTCTCACATCCACCTTCATCCTTATTTTTGCGATTCTCATCTTTTGATGGTGTGGTCACTTTATAACTCAGTTTTCAGTTTCATATAACATAGTAAGTTTAACTGTCAGATTGTTGAACTTCCCTTTAACCTGTAGAGGTACTTTACGATTATAAAAAAGCATTTGATACACTCCTTCATTTCAGCCATCATACTTGTATCCTATGAAAAGCATCTCTATCAACCCCTTCAATGTTTTACAAAAACAATCCTATGTTTTGATTAAGAGGAACCTAATTTAAAATTAGAGGGAGAAAAGAGAAAAAAAATTTATAGGTGTTAGGTGCAATTATGCCTTAAGTGATGTATGGGCAAAAGATTTAAGTTTGAGTGTTAACTTTGCGTGACTAAGATAACATGCTTACCGACTTGGATGATATACATTTGAGGGACAGTAGGACGAGGAGCACTAAGGTCAAATTTTAGAGTAATGACCTAGCACGGTTAGGTGATAGCTCGATGACTGAAGGTTTGTAAGAGATTAGAGAAGATTACATATGGCAGACCGAGGGACCGCAGGACGAGGAACATTGAGGCAGTGAGGATAACAACCGTTGGAGGCAAACAATATATAGGCATGAGACTTGAAGGATTGTATATGGAGGAGTTGAGGGCTAAGAAGAATCCAAGGGACACATGACCTATGGCAGATGGCCGAGAGTGTAGCCAAGTTGTAAAAGTAAGACTCTTGTAAGTTGAGTGTTGAGTGAGCTGGTAACAACGGGATGAGGGTATCACTCAATGTAGGTGGGCTTGACTTTAGAATTGGTCATAGTCAGTGTCTATAGTCGATTGTTGATGAACCATAATTGACTAGTGATTGGGAACTAGTTCCCTAAATGGATAAGAGTTTACTAGTCAATTAGTATGAAATCCAATCAGTTGGTGTTGAAGTCAACTAATGAAAGAGGCAGTCGACTGGTAAACTTGTGTTTGTGATTTAGAGCAATTGGTTACTGTGGAATTCAATTGCCTAGAGGAATAGTCAATTGGGGTAGTCGGCTAGGTTCGATGAGCTAATGAATAGAATGATTCTTCATGGCTTAATCGACTAGGCAATTGACTTATAGTAAGTAACGAGACAACTGTTTGCTGACATTAAAAACATAAAGGAATCGTTGTTGCATGAAAACTATTAAATCATGAGGACCTGATGATGATGGAGAGTCAACTGTTAGGCAATAGGCAGACTTATAAGAAGTGTTAAAGAATTTCTTTTATCAAATATTAGAAGATATAAGTCCTATTTATATACAAAGTTAGGACCTACTTTAAGAAATAATTAGAACACTATTCTAGGAAATAAATCAGGATTCTATTCTAAAGACTAATTTGTATTTTAGGTAAAATACAAATTAGGATATATCAAATTATCCCTAGTTATATTTATAATATTCTAACACTCCCCTTCAAGTTGGAGAATATAAATCATATGCACCCAGCTTGTTATATATGTAGTCAATTCGGGGTCCTCTAAGTGACTTAGTGAATATATCTGCTAGTTGATATAACTAGTAGATATTCCTCCAGATACAACTTTCTTTCTGACAAAGTGACAGTCGACTTCAATATGCTTTGTCCTCTCAAGAAAAACTGAATTTGAGGCGATATGCATGGCTGTCTAGTTGTCACATATAAGTGACATTTGTGTAATCTCTCCATATCTTAGTTCCTGAAGCAACTGTTTAAGCCATATAAGCTCTTGACTGGCTATGACCATGGCTCAATACTCTGCCTTTGTACTGGATCTTGCTATAATATTTTACTTTTTGCTTTTCTAAGAAACAAGATTATCTCCTGACAAATATACAAAACCCAGAAGTAGATCTCTTATCAGTGGGAGAACCTGCCCAATCTGCATTAGAATACCCTACGACTCAAGTATGTCCTTTATCTCCGTACAAAAGACCCTTTCCTGGAGCACCTCTGATATATTGAATAATGCAGATCACAACATCCTAATATTTCTTGCATGGAGAGTTGAGAAACTGACTTACTACATTTACTGCAAATGAGATGTGTGGACTAGTAATAGTAAGATAGCTTAGTTTCTCTACTAATCGCCTATGTCGTTCAGGATCTGGAAGAGGTTCCTCCTGATTTGGCAGGAGCTTGACATTAGGATTCATAGGGTTGTCAACTGTCTTTGAGTTTAACATTCCTGTTTCTTCCAAAATATCGATTGCATACTTCCTTTGGGATATGATGATCCTATTTGGACTGTGCTATTTCTATCCCCAAGAAATATTTGAGTTTGCTAAGATCCTTTGTTTGGAAATGTTTGAAAAGATACTGTTTCACTTGTGAAATTTCGAGATGATCACTACCTGTGATGACAATATCATCAACATAAACCACTAAGTAGATGCAACCAGTAGATGAGTGGCGATAAAAGACAGAATGGTCGACCTCGCTCCGAGTTATGCCAAATTGTTGAATTACAATACTAAATCGGTGACTGCTTGAGGTCATATAAAGATTTTCGCAGGCGACATACAAGACCAGAAGACTCCCCCTGAGCAATAAAACACGGAGGTTGCTCCATGTAGACTTTCTTGAGCAGGTCACCATGTAAGAAAGTATTTTTGATGTCCAACTGATAAAGAGGCCAATGTCGAATCGTAGCAATGGACAGAAATAGGCGCACAAAGGACATCTTGGCAACAGGAGAAAAAGTGCCCCCATAATCCAATCCGAAGATCTGAGTATAACCCTTAGCGACGAGGCGGGCTTTAAGCCGGTCAACTTTTCCGTCTAGACTAACTTTCACCGTATATACCTATCGACAACCAACAACTGATTTCCCTTGTGGTAGAGGAACGAGATCCCAAGTCCCATTGCTTTGTAAGACACATATATCGTCGAGCATAACCCGTTTCCATTCTAGATGAGCAAAGACATCACCTGCAATCTTTGGAAGAGAAATAGACGACAAAGAGGAAAGACAAGAATAATAGGAAGGAGATAGACGATGATAACTCAAACAAACATAATGAGGAGAAGGATTACAAATGGAACGCATACCTTTTCGAAGTGCAATAGGAATATCAGACTCAGGAGATAGGATCGGGAAGAGGCGAATGACTTGGCTCCAAAGATGTGTCTACGGTAGTGTCAATGCTGGGTGGCGGCAAAGCAGGATGAGGATGACGCTGCTAAACCCGCAAGGGAGGAGGAGATGGGGATGGAGGTGATAGAGAGTCCNCCCTTTCTGAGATCGTGAATATCCAAGGAAGACACATTTATGAGACTGGGGAGAGAGTTGTCAATACCAGGATCAATATCACGAGCAAAACATATAGAACTAGAGACCCTAGGTGGTAAAGGATGAAGAGACTGATGGGGATAAAGTATATGATGAGATATTTTACCTTGTAGAGTGGAGGAAGACATGCGATTGATGAGATAACACACAGTAAGTACGACGTCACCCCAAAATCGATGAGGAACATAAGAGTGGAAAAGAATAGTCCCGGGTGGTCTTGAGAAGATGATGTTCTTGCGTTCTGCAACTCCCATACTGTTGGGGGGTATGAGGATAAGACGTTCTATACAACACACCATAAGACGCCAAGAAGGCCCGAAACGGAGTAGATAGATACTCACCAGCGTATTATCACTTTGCAAGGTTCTTAGAGAAAAACCAAATTGAGTTTTGATTTCATGGAAAAAAGATTGAAAAATAGAAAATATTCCTGAACGATTCTTCATCAAATATAACCAAGTACAACGAGAAAAATCATTTATAAAAGTAACAAAATATCGAGATCCCAATGTAGAAGAAATATGAATCAGACCCTAGACATCAGAATGAACCAAAGTGAAAGGGGGCGTAGCCCGACTCACAGTGTGAGGAGAAAAAGAACTGCGAACATGTTTTCCTAATTGACATGACTCATAAGCCAAAGACTCTAAGTGAGAAAGGCTAGGATGTAATTGTTTCAACTTATCAAGACTTGGATATCCTAACTAAGCATGAAGAAGAAGAGGAGATGCTGTCGCCAAACCAACAAGAGAGGGCCGGTGAAGTCAATATAGGCCATGAGACTCAGATCCGAAGCTAATCATCTTCCCAATGTCCTATAAGGAAATAGAAATTTTAATAAAAGAGATGACACAATCAAGAGATCGAATAAGTTAACTTATTGATAACAAATTAAAGGGAGCTCCGGGAACATAAAGAACATTATGAATAGGGAGAGACGGAGAAGGATGAACAATACCAACACCCTGGGACTGAGTTTGAGAACCATTTGCTATGGTGACAAAGGGTAAATAACCGGAAGTAGTGAGAGAAGAAAAAAGAGACTTATTACCACTGATATGATCGGTGGTCCCAGAATCAAGAACCCAAGGATCCGAAGATCGAGATATGCTAGCAAAGGAATTACCAGCGTGTGCAATGGTAGTAGTGGAATTAGAAGCCTGATAATCCTTATACCATTTCAGAAAGTTATTATAGGAAGGCGGTGGGGTCGGATTTGATGACAATTTTGAAGTGGAAGCTGAAGAAGCGACATAACTCTGGACGATCTTAGCAGTACGAGGGGGTCGACCATATAGATTCCAACATTTATCAATTATGTGTCCTGGTCGGTGGTAGTGATCATGCCAAAGACGTCCTTTGCCACCCTTACCGGGTGGAGATCTAGTGTTGCTTCGAGAGACCAAAGCTGATGAGTCAACAGGAACAGAAGGAGGTAACGTCAAGACTTTGGCAGGGACATGAAGGAGGGTCGCCCAGGTACTGTCCATGGTAGCTTCTGTGGGGCTGTCCAGAATCTGATCACAAACATGAAAATAATCTGTGGGCAGACCATATAAAGCTAGAGACATAAAAAATTTCTTCCGATTTTCAAGCTCTACAACAGGAGTGACCGCAAGTGGAAGCAGTTCATTGAAGTCACAAAGAACGCTAGAGATCGAACCCAGATAAGTTGACATAGAATCCTTAATCTGATGGACAATGAGGATGTTCATGAGATTTTTAGAAACTTGATAGAGTCGCCGAGAGGTGTTTGTAAAGAGTTGTTAAGCTTGTATCCAAATAGCTTTGCAGGTTTTGTGAGTGCGGAAGACATCCCTAAGAGATGGATGGATTGTGGCTCGGATAATACAACACAACTGAGCATCAACCTTTTTCCACAGGGGATGATCGGCGACTTGAGCATCCTCTTTGGTTTGGGTGAGATGCGTCTCATAACCTTGTCCAACAAGCCAAAGCTCAATGTGAGAGGCCTAAGAGGAATAGTTCTTACCATCCAACTGCTCGGAAGAGAGCGGTGCAGTGATGTGATTGGTAAAGATTGAGATATCCGGCTTTGGAGTGTCAAAGGTAGGCATTGATTATTTTTGGGTTGTTGAGAGGTTGTTGGCGTCAGGAATCGGTGCCGGAATGCGCACGTGATGGAGGAGCCTTCGACATTCGACGGAGGAAAGCACACTGCGGAGAACAACACACAACATGCGACGGCATGCAGGAAGAAGCCTTCAACGCACCTGAAGATGGAGGTCACGAGAGGGAAAAAAAAAGAAACGGATCGACCAAGATTTAGGGTAAAAGAGAATTTTAGGATAAAGGAAAAACTTAAACCTTGTGCTCTGATACCATGTTAAAGAATTCCTTTTTTATCAAATATTACAAGATATAAGCCCTATTTATATACAAAGTTAGGATTTATTCTTACAAATAATTAGAACTCTATTATAGGAAATAAATCAAGATTCTATTCTAAGGACTGATTTGTGTTTTAGGTAAAATACAAATTAGGGTACATCAAATTATCCCTAGCTATATTTACAATATTTTAACAATAATTATTTAGCGTTTAAGATTTTAGGATTTAAGGGTTAGGTTATAGTGAGTTTAAGCAATAAAATTTTTCCTCTAGGGTTCAATTTTCCCTCTTGGGTTATAGTGTTCAATATAAATTTTTTTTTATGCTAACAAAGTATATTATATGTATTTAGTATTTATAAAAGAAATATTAATTTTTTAATAAAATAAAAAAAAAGAAACTGAGGAGCCTCCCATGCATGGGAGGTGCCTCAGTTTGGGTTTTTTTTAAAAAACAATTGATTTGAGGCGCCTCCAATTGCATTGGAGGTGCCTCGAGTTGCGTCGCATATGGGTCCGCAACAAAGAAAAATTATATATATATATATATATATATACATGCCTATCATATTCCATCTCAGTGTTTCTTATGATTAATTTGAGCCTATGTCCTGTTCTTTTTTTGGTTCCACTAAAGTCAGGCAATGAATGCAACATAAACATTATGTTCTTGTTGGTCTGTTCAATTTGGCAGTGTAAAGAAAATTCTTGGGAACTATTTGTGGATACTTTTTCTATCATTGAATCAGACATCCATACATTTGTGTTTGACTAGAAATTTTTTATGTTGTGTTGTTCTTAATTCAATAGAATAAGCTAAAGTGTTTTATATATAGCTTTCTGAGCTCTAGTTCAAAAGGACAAACATACTACAAATTACAAAATGAATATCTTACCTCACACTTCAAGTCTATATAGTGTATGCCTTTCAAGATGCTATTCGGGATGCTTATTAAAAGGTATATGTTGGTTACAGCTATTTGCAACTGAGATTTTAAAGGCTATAATGCCATATCTTAGTAGAGGATATACCTTTTCTCATATTTATTTGAAAATCTGTTATTTCACAAGTTAATTTCTTAAAAGATACTGCCATAGATAAAACTGTTGATATTTTTTGTGGGTTTGTTTCTACATTTGCCCACTTACAATCACATTTAAAATAGGTTGAAGTTGCCAATTCATACGAGAAAAATGGAGCAGCATGTATAAGTGTCTTGACTGATGAAAAATATTTTCAGGTAACATTCTCCAGCTTTATACTCCTTTTTTAACAATATCAATAATACTTGAAGCAATCGTATGGATAGAATGTGATTGATTGAGGTTGTCTGTTTTGCTTCTAGGGAAGCTTTGAGAATCTAGAGGCTATTCGCAGAGCTGGAGTTAAGGTCTATAGTCCATTCTTCCAAGTTTTCTTTTATTCTGGATGATTCTTTACAAACTATAGTTCTTTCTTGTTGAGCATATCTCAGTTTAGTATGATAATCTAATCTAGTAAAAAGTGCAGTGTCCGCTTTTGTGCAAAGAGTTTATAGTTGATGCTTGGCAAATCTATTATGCTCGTTCAAAGGGGGCAGATGCAATCCTCCTGATTGCTGCTGTTTTACCTGATCTTGATATAAAATATTTGACTAAAATCTGTAGGTTGCTTGGCCTAGCAGCATTGATTGAGGTTAGTTAACTTCTGTTATTTCATTGAAAAGACTTGAATGTAGATATTCATCATTTGGATCTTGCTTAGGTGCATAATGAAAGTGAACTGGACCGAGTATTGGGCATAGAGGGTGTACAGCTAATTGGCATCAATAACCGTAATCTTGGTATGAATATGTATGTTCCTTTACTGCAAAACCTTTATATTTACAATTCCTGTTGCTCCTTTTTACCTGTAAAGATGATCGTCGTGGCGTTGCGATTTTGGTTTAATGTTGGTGAAACAAATTGTTGACAAATTAAAGAAGTTTTTTAATAAATCAGTTACAGCTCAAGTTAAAGCTATCTGGTCCATTCTAACATTGAATTCCTTATACTTTTCCAGAATATATAACGTGGTTTAGGGCATATTTTATATGATTTCTTTCTATAATTTGCTTTCGCCTTCTTCCTTTATAAGCATATCCACTGTGAACTTGATAAGCCTAATATTTGTTTCCATGTTTTAGAATACAGATAACCAACACCTTAACTGATCAATTATGAAAGCTCAGGATCTTCAACCTAACTGACCAGTCAGAATATAATATTGCATCTATTGCATGTGTGGACAATTTTTCCTCTCTGCCCTAATCCCCAAAAGTAACTTGGAGTAGTGCGGGTATGTATTTTTAGTAGTTGGACAAATGAACAAAGATAATTGTGAATTTTATGTTATGCATTCTGTATTTCTGTTGTCATCCAAAAATTGTAAACAAAATTTTTTGAACTGGACTTGTTCTGTAATCGTGAGCCCAACTACTTCCTATCTTGCGTGTTAGTGATATGCCTGGAATATGTGTTATTTTTCAGGAATAAAGAAGGCTAATGAGCCAACTCTTTTACTCAAAAATCTAGCTTATGTTTGACATTCATTAGGATTACTTGATGTGTCCAAAATCAATATTGGTTATATTTTGAGGCAGATCTCAGCCAAATTCTTGGGGAGTATTGTGCTTTAATGGTTCTTAGTGTATTTGGTTGATCTTGTAGAAATATCTGAGCCAGAGATTTCAAACTGAATGGTTAGCTGCCAACCTTAGAGATGTTTGTTAGAGTCACTTGTCAAAATTGGTATCAGAGTTGGGATAAGAATTAGGATAAGGTAGTTAAAGAATCCAAGTGTCAGTTGCATGGATTAGTAGGATCTGTAAAATTAGAATCGGCGGGAAAGTAAAAATAATGAAAAATACATTTTTTTTTTCATATTACAGCAAATCTTGGAAAAAAGAATGTCTATTTATTTTGTTACGTATCTTAATAATGCCATATTTATAACCAATAATATAAAAAAGAATGTCTATTTATTAATATAAAATTAATGAATAATAAATATAAACTATAACCAATAATAGAATCATGTATTTTTAGTATAATCACTCAATAACACTGTATTGTTAATATTTTTTAATTGGTAACTTTACATAATATTCAATGTTATATCATTTCAAGTTCCTAACTACATGCGAATCAAATTTTAGTTAAAGGAAGCAGAGTTTTAGGATGCTTGTTGATTGAGAGAGACTATTGCATTCTCTCTCGATCCACATAAACTCTCTCGATCCACAATAACTTTATTTGACTTTAGTGAGTGAGTGAAAGATGGAAAGATGTTGAGTATAATGAGTGACAAAGGTTGAGTAAGTGATCCTCATCTCGTGGTGAATTTTGAGTTGTGATAGTAGAAGCAATTTAAGAGGGTGCTAGAGACTCTCCTTCTCGTGTGAGTTCTCTAAAAACCAAGCTAGGATTAAAGAATTTGTTAGGTTGGTCAAGTTTTTCAAAGTCATCTCCATTTAACCAAACTTCAATTCATTTTCATCCATTTTGGCTCTCAATTTGACTAAATTTAATGGATTGCATTAATTTTGTAATCTAACGAATTTATATCTAATTTCTTTGAATCTCTAGTTTTTTCTAGATTAATTTTTCTGAGATGCTGATTTCTTGGCAAATTTTTTTTGAATCAACCATCGCCTATAATGATCCAACCCTGGGCGATCTATTTCTAAATTCGTTGATTTTGCCAACTGGGAATATAGTAAAACAAGTACTATTTGTTTTGCATAAAGATATTTAACCATAACCCACTGAATTTATATTCTTATATTCATCTTCTTGCAGAAACATTTGAAGTTGACATTTCAAACACAAAAAGGCTGTTGGAGGGAGAGCGTGGGGAGCTGATATGCCAAAGGGATATCATTGTGAGAAAACATATTGCTCCTTATTTTTAGTTCTAGTCAAGCAATTTAAATTGATTATGGAAATAAGATACTTTCTGTTATATATCCTGTAAAATGTAAAAGTTTAACGACATTTGTTATTTATTAACCAAGAATGTGTTTTATATAGTCAGATGCTAAGCGCCTTCCTATGCCAATATACTATGTTACTCGGATATGAGTGTTTAACATGAGTGTGGATCTGACAGTCATTATAAGATCACATGTTTACATGTGATCAACAATGGTATCGAACACCCACTCAAAGTGACGATGTCTTAGTGGTAAGGCATGGGGATAAATGAAGAACCAACTAACAAACCTATATGTGCATATATCTAATATCAACTGTACCACATGCTATTGTTAGAGAGGAAAAAAAAAATGAAACCTTAGTAGACAGTAAGGGGGTATGTAGTAGTAGTATTGTTGCATGCACTTGAGTCACTTGCATGCCAGCGTGGTAGGTCCCAAGTTCCGACTAAGTTATGTAAATCACTCTGTGCCATCATATTCCTGTTCTTGCCTATTCTAGTGCTAGAATAAGGCCCCCAGGGCATAGTACGGCGGGTGCATGACATTTCTAGCGTTATGACACAGGTGGTGCTGCAGAAACTTCTGATATCTTAGCTTGTATTGCTTAAGTCTCACTTCAGTATATTTTATTTTAATTTAACTTCAGAGGTCAAATTTCGGTGTACATTTTTGTACAATATATATAGGAACTACATTATCTCCTACACTAAATTTCTTGAATGTAACCTGCTTCTTCAGGTGGTATCAGAATCTGGTTTATTTACTCCTGAAGATATTTCTTATGTTCAAGATGCTGGTATCAAAGCTGTAAGTTTTTTGTTTACATGTGTTATGGTGTGCATTGGTGTTTTCCTTTTCAATTGCTGTCTCATATTCTTAAAATTTTCCTGAGAAAAAAGAGGCATTGTGAAACTAATCATGTAAATGCATCGCAACCGAGTTTCTTTGTTTAAGGGGTTTCCTAGGTGATACTGGACTTGTGATATGGGTCGCACTGAATTGCCAGTACATTATTATTATTTTTATTGCTTTTGAGTTTGTATCACAATATGAATTGTAAGCTGCCTATTTTCAGTTACAATTTGAAATGCATAATGTCTGGATAAAAGCAATAATGAAAAATTCAACGTAAAATGAACTAATTGGTAAGCCTCAATCAGCTTACAGTATTGATTACAGCATTTGGTAAAGCCTCAACAAACACGATGAACTGCCCTTCCATAAGTGGTTTGCCCAATGCTTTTGGCTAATTATAGTTGATCACCTAATGATCCTATATTATCAAACAGCTGGAGGTTCGATAGCAGCAAGCAAATAAAATATTTTCTTGCCATTGAATTCTTTTATATCCATTTAGTCGTCACATGTATTCCATCTTTCTTTTTAATCCCTTCCTGGATTCATAATTCTAGGTCTTGGTCGGAGAGTCTCTCATCAAGCAAGATGATCCAGGCCGAGCAATCTCTGGACTGTTTGGTAAAAGCATATCTGTGAGGTAATTTTACAGGAGTTACTATAACTCCAAGATCGAAGAACAGATTAGTTCCCTCATTTACAATTTGATTTGTCTTTGTATTTTCTACTCCGTTTGGTGTTGCTATGTGAGTCTTTCCTCGACCATCCAAGTGTAATGTGCATGTTTCAGCTTTTGATTATGGATGTTTCTAATATAACTGTCTTCGAAGAGAATATTTTTAGTGCTCATAGGTTGAGTTATTCCTAAACTTTTTTATCCTGTTCAAGTCATGTGCATTCACAATCCTCTCATCGTAAGATCAATGTTAACAAAAATATTCAATTAATTTGTGAAAAAGTGACCATCCATGAGGTTCTCCATGTCTCCTTGATATCTCGTTTGTCTTCACTAGCAAAAGCCCCTAAAATTGTTCTGTGGATGATGTTCCTCTGCAATCCATCTCTTCTTGCTATCCCACTAGAAGTTGAGCCACCTCCTTAGAAGACTTTCATTGGTTGCAAATGAATGATTAAGTTCGAAATAAAAGTTAATAAATCCATTGACTATCATGAAGCCAAGAATGTAGAGATTTCAATGCAATTGATTCGGTGTAGCTAGATGTGGAAAATGTATTCCTCAATAGTATATTTTGGAAGAAGTATATATACATGTTACCACCACCTAGAGTATCTCATCTCTATCACCAATTTTATCATCTCAAACATTTTTATGACCTCAAACAAACTCCTATGTGTTTTGCAAAATTTAACAAGATTATGAACACTGATGGATTTCAACCTATGCTTATGGTATCAGTCTATTTTTCCATAAATTTGTTTAAAGAAATTATTCTCCTGCTCTTATATGTTGATGATATAATTATTAGAGGAGATGATTTTGTTGGGAAACAGAGCTCACAAGTAGTCTAGTTTGACTAAATTGTTTTGATATGTTTATCAAAGGGTTTAATTTATGTGTCACTTGTATATTTTTGATGTGCACAGAGACTTGCATATTGCACATGAAGCTTGTAGAGTTAGTCGGCTCGATGAGGTTGAGTTGGTTTGTGCTTGTGGCTCAGAGAGGCATAGGATGAATATTAAAACTTACGAGAAGTTTGGAATATACTATGGTAAGGAGTGTTGGGTGGTTGCAAATGTGATCATGAGATTATGGGTTCAATGACTCAAAGGCATGTAAGTTTAGGGAGTTTGATGCATTTGATGGATCGGAGGCTTGGCGCAAAATGGACTCGAGGGTGACTTGAAATGAGATGGACTCAAAGGCATAGAGGATTGATTAGTTGGTATAGAACCATCTTGGGAGCTTGGAGCATCCAATGAACGAGGCCTAGTGAAGTGGACTACCTAGTGGCTTGATTTGAAACTTTTAACCAAGGGTTTGTTGGTCCCAAATCATAATCTACTGCTTATCTCGGTCCCGAGACTGCGTAGACTTACAAAGAGATAAGCCTGAGTTAAGAAGGAACTACTGACTAAATTTAGTTGATTGGAGGTTGCTTCAGTTGATCAAAGCATGATGAGTCGACTGAGTGTGAGAACTTGATAATTAGAAAAATTATATCCGACCAATAATTTACTGGAAGTTCGACCGATAATCCACAATCTGATCAAAAAGTTGACTAATAGTTTGACCATCAGTCTACATTGACCCAACGATCGACCAGTCCATGTGGTTAGGTTGATCGATAAGACCTCGAAAACCCAAAAAGCAACATCGGTATCCTTCAAAGGTAATTGGTTGATCATGACCGATCACCTAAGGGTCGACTGATCAGTCGACCTAACAACTTTGGGAGGATTTAGCAGTCGACTAGAAGAAGATTCCGATAGACTAGCAATATAGAAGTCTAGTATTCAATTGTAGTATTTGCCGAATCAATTAATTTGAGGTTATTTTAGTTGATTAAAGGTAAATAAAATGTGTCAGCGAAAAAGTCTTATTGTACAATAAGTTCTTAAGGAATTTGGAGTTGTAAAGCCTTCATAAAAATATTTTTAATCAAGTGCTTACATGGGCCAAACTTTGAGCAACCTTCTCGTAAAATAGTATTTTTATGAGACGTAGTAAGGAAACTAATGCTCTGTTTATTCAAACCACAGACTAGGGAGGAAAAGGAATAGCGGTGAAAAACCATCCTCGAGGAAAGGGTAGACAAAGACATTAAAAATAAAGACATGACAAAGAATGGGAGGGAAAGGAATCATTTGACTACTAGTGACCTGCCACTCAAGCTCGTGGCCATGATGCCGTGAACTCACTACGGAGAGGCCGCGAGTTCATGGCACCACCACGAACTCGGACGGTCTTGCTGTTCCTCATAGCCACATAGAAGCCAATTGTGGCTGCATCACGAGCTCACGGTAAGGCCGTGATGGTCGCGACGGGCACAATGCACTTCTTGTGACAGTCACAGAGAGGTCGATCGCGACATCACCTCTCGTGACAGTTGCGGAGAGGACAGTCATGACCTTGTCGTGAGTCTACAGGGAGGTCGGGAGGATAGTCACAACCTTGCAGTGAGTTCGCGGAGAGGCCTCAATGGCAGCGAAGAGGTCAGTCGTGGCTTTGCCTCTTGAGACAGCCACAGAGAGGTTAATTTGCAGCCTCACCTCTTGCGACGATAGTAGACAGGCCAATTGCGACCTCAGCTCTCGCGTGAAGAGGCCGATTGTGGGTTCAGGAATGGGCGCGAGATTGTTTTCACGAGTTCTTCTGTCGCGTAAATCGTCTGCGTGACGAGGGTCGTCGCTGACATGGACAGTGGTGGCAGAGCTGCCAGATCAGTCACTCTCCAATTCACTCTTTCAAATTCACTCTCTGTATCATTTCTCATTCAGAATAATTCTTCATAGCTAGCAGAGTAAGGACAAAAATATTTATTCTCTTGAATTTCGAGCGAACGAGAAAAAATAATTTGCAGATGGATTTGAAATCCATCCCTCCTTTATTTTCTTGATATGTAAACAAGTGCCCTCGGGGCTATAATGTAGCGGTAAGGTCACTAGTCATTAACTCAGGCATCTGCGATTCGATCCCCAGCTACGGTGCATTTTGCAGGAATTTTTTTCCCAAATGGGGCGCGAACCCTAGGACGCTGGGCGTCTAGACTGGTCATTGCGAGCACTTCCCGATTTACTCTGGTGATCGGTGGGAAACTTCCGTGGGATTGGACCGGTCACCCAAGTTCAATTTATGTGCTACCTGATTCGTCCTTTTTTTTTTTTGATATGTAAACAAGAGAGTGATTCAACTCTCTTGGATGCTTCGGAATAAACAACGCATAAAGGTTTGACAGCATCTCCTCTGTTAAAAGATTATTTCTCTCAACAATCGAGATTAGGATATTAGAAGGTGGACTGAGTTTATTTGGATGAAAAGACAAGGTAAGATCAAGTCTGCTGAGCATCGGTATTGCTACTAGTGCTTCTTAATTTATCTTCATATAACAACATTTAAACTTTATCCTATTAAATGGATCGATTTCTCAATTTATCTTGATAATTAATAAAAAAAATTCCTTAAATCGTATAAGTCATCTCTAAGATTAATCATAATATCTTGATAATTAATAAAAAAAATTCCTTAAATCGTATAAGTCATCTCTAAGATTAATCATAAGCTTATTCAAGTACTAACTAAAAATTAAAAAAAGAAATAAAAAGCATTATAAAATTATACCAGGAAAATAAATTTTATATACTTACTATTTTATTTTCTCCTTTCCCCTATATGTAGGAGTTAAACACTATCACAGAGCGAATATACCACAACAAAATAATTTTCACTGCCTCAGAGCAAAGAATACAAATTATTACACAACCAACAACCTGACCACATTGCTACACTTGATTCGAACTTTTTTCGGTTTGCCAGAAGTACCACTAGCAAAAGCTGTTCAAAGGCAAAAACTTCTTTCAAACATTAGAAGTTCCTACTAAATTTCTTCAGCAACATTTACATGTATGACATCAAGCAACATCATAACACCCAAAGCTATTTGTTTCTCTTCTTTGCTGCACTCTTCACCAAAGCTTTGCAAATAATCTCTCTCTTTCTCTTCAAGTTGTCGTTAGCCTTTACCGCAGAGTTCTTTGCCTGATTCTCTAATATCCTCTTCATGAAGAATTTGAGCTTCCACAATGTGGTTTCATTCTAAGGCAATACAAAGAGAATCAAATTGAATTCACGGATCAGCAAGAATGATGCCTCAAAGAAGGCTACTATCTGAATGACGTAATAAGAACATGTTATCAATGCAAACTTGAGATCGGTATCTAAAACGCGAAGAGCAAAGTTAACCACTTTTTGCACATCTGTGAAACTTGAAAGAGGCATATGCACTATTTTACTGGCATAGTAGTAGTTACAAATGGAAAGGTTTTTCAAGAATATGGTGATCCACTAGCAAAAGTTACAAATTCAATCCAAAAGGCCTATAAGACAACATTGTGCTTAGGTGAGGTTAGTTCTCATCACTAATCCTTGGCCAGTTTTCCTGGTATAGTAACAAAATATGAAAGAAATAAAAAAGAGAAGTACCTGCGCATCCAAATCGAGGTCCACTACTTCGCCAGTGGCTTGGAAACTAGGATTGTCTTCAGCTATAATTTCTAGAGCCCTGTTAAGATCTTCAGGGGATAAAGTGCTCAGGCCAACCCCAAGTTTCCTTTTTTCCTCTGTAGTCATTTTTCTGAAACAAAGAAATTTAAGCATTCGTCAGACCATCATATTCGCACTTCACTTTCACACTGCTGGAAAAACAATACGGGCAGACTAAATGGAAGTAATAATAACCAGTGTGCTAAAAGTAACCTCATGTTGCTAATAAAATAACGTATTAAATTTTCTGAAGTGAAACTAATATCTTTAATGTTCATTAAATAAGTGGAAAGAATTTTTATACAAAACAAAGGGAACAGCAACAAGAAAGAAAGAAGAACTAGACTGTTCACAAATATGATATTCAATTTTCTATTAGATTACAATCATTCGAATAAAATAATCTCTCTTTAAGTTGGCTGGAATTTATCGAATAACTTTGTTTTAATTTGGTCTACTATGGAGTTCAAATAACAATTAAAATTAGTTGTATAGAAGTAAAGAGACCAAGGAAAAAACAATTATTTTAAATAGGACGAATGGTTGATATTAATGGCATAAAGAAAATATATCATATTATAAAGATCCTTTCGGTAGCACAAAGGAAGCATATCATTCTGCTCGCCGATTGTCATGCGGAACATGTATATGACATGTATGCTCAACTATTCGATACTCTTATTGTGACACTCCAGATGGCATGAGATGGATAGGGTTGGGGAGAGAATTCATCGAGATACAAGAAGCCAGATAGGATTCTTCTTCTAGATGCCTTCATACTAATCCGAGCCACCAGCACCATCAATCGGTGTGCCAACAAGGCTGGAGTTAAAAATCCTAGCTGAGACTATACTTTGAATTCCCAGAAGGCTGGAGTTAAAAATCCTAGCTAAGACTAATACTTTGAATTCCCAGGAGTTCTATCTGCCCTATCATTCTACCTGGTCATTAAATTATGTTATAAATAATATTTTAAAAAAGGTAGATCTGCTACCTTAACGCCCCATCTAGAGTCGGCCCCACGGATATGAAGGGACATTCATGCAGGTATACAAATAACAGGTGCATGGTGGGGCCGAAAATGCAAATCATCATTTTTTGAAGATCGATTCCTGACCATTATGTCAGAAATACCATGCACGCACCATCTGTGTTATGCCCTAGGAGCTATAAATAATATTTTAAGATCTACTATCCGGTTCATAATCTTTCTCGATCGGATATCTTGCTACTTAATCACTAGTTTGTAGCTAAGAATCACATAAGTGCAGGCTATTTTTTCTAATTCTTGCCTATATCTCTTGAATGTTCAACTTCTAAATGTCAATAGTTGCTCACCAGTTTAATTAAATTAAATCATTCAAACAACAAAGCAGAAAAAAGTTGCATTTTTGTGTGTATATCATACATTCTATAAGAATGATGGATGAGGCAAAATTGTTTACCTGCATTTCTCTATTATCCTCGCCCTTAGATCTTCCAATTGTGAATTGAGTTCATCAAGCTGAAAATTGGATTAAAAGTTACGGAAAAAAACACAGTTGTGCTCCAACATGATTAGTTTCTATAACCTGGTGAAGACCAAGATAACATTTACATAGTCATATGACTCCAGCCTCTCCACTAGAGTAAAGAACAACCCCTACCCAGAAATGGAAAGTAACAAGAACACATTTTGAGTATACAATGATTACCTCATTATATGCCTCTCTAGCTATTTTTGCATATGAAGCCTTTCGAGAATTACGAATATTTGAAAGAGTTTGAGCTCCCTCATCTTTTTGTCTTGCTTCCTGGGAAGTAAAAATCCAGGAAAATTGGAAGATAAAACAAAAAGGTATTTACAATTACAGATTTGATGCCATTAACAGAAACTTATATCCATGAAAGAAAATGGAAAACAAAATGTTACTGGAAGAGGAAAAGAAGATGGGAGAAGAAATAAGAGTAGCCCAACTCAACCTCTTCAACAACTTTAGGTAGCAATTGCAGCCACTTCTCTTCAAAATTTTCCAGCGATGACTTTGCCATAACATGAATATCACTTTGATCATCATTGTGTTTCATTGCATTAGTGAAAACCAATCTTGCATCAGCATATATTTCACGAACATTATTATACCAACTGCCATCCTTAGCTTCCATCTGGCTCTTGATTGTACCAGAAACCATGGGCTTTGTGACGATCTAGAAGCACAGAAGGAAAAAGTAAAACATTGGAGAGGGAAAAAAAACTTAAAAGTATACCAATTGAATTTTTAAGGGATTTCTTCTAAAACAACATTGAATACTTCTAATCAATTGTTTTGATCAGTGAAGATGTCAACAGATACATTTCATGGAGCAATGACTTTACCCAATCTTGCCAACAGATACAAAGCAGAGGGCGTGAGTAAGAGAAACCGAGAGAGAGAGAGAGAGAAGAGAGAGAGAGAGAGAGAGAGGCGAAAGAACCGAGTCCGGCCGGAGAGTGTGCGAGTACCACAGATAGTTGGAGGTACGACTTGAGGCTCCGCTGTCCGATCCAAGCACGGCGTCGTGAAGGGGCGGAGGAACCGGAAAAGGAAGGAAGAGAGAGAAAAACCGCGATCTCGGATTGCCAGAGAAAGGAGTTGCCGCCGTTGCTGCCCTCGCCGGCGGATTAATCGCGCTGCTCGCGATTGGGATTAGGTCGGCGATCGGGCGGAGTCGCGAGAGCGACGAAGAGAGGGGCGGGGTTCGCGGTGATAGCCTGCGGGAAGAAAAGGTCTGCCCTTTTAATTTGCTTCCATTTATTATATCAATTTTCCTTTTTCTTTTTATAGTTTTTTATTTTATTTTTTAAAGGTTTTTCTATTTTTCTAATTTCTTTTGTATATTAAAAAAATACGTTTACATTAGTTTTTTAAAAATTGCTCTAATTATAATTTTTATTTTTTTGAAATATTAATTAGAAGATAAAAAAAAAGGAAAAGAAAAAAAACAGAAATATAAAACTTGCGTTTGGTAGGGAGTAACCAAGTCTGTAATATAATATAATGTAATTAAATTACATTACTATGTTTGGTAACGAGTTGTATGTAATCTTTGATAAATATTATGGTTACGTTTGGTGAGGAGTAATCCATCTTATAATGTAATCAAAAATGATGGCTGACGATCGACAACGACGATCGACGACCACGGTTGGCGATTGACGACCGCCGCCGACCGACCGCCGATCGGCGACCGGCGACCGCCGCGGAGGGTTCTACCGATAGGTTTCGGGAATATAGGGTAGGAAATGTATTCGGATTATATGATTTTAATTTTGTAATTGAGATTACAAATCATGAACCATTTTTATAATTGAGATTCAATTATATTACAATTTTAAAATTATTTCAAATAAAGAAATTTAACTTGTAATGTTATCTTCAAAGAGCAATGATAGAGAACGTGAAATTTTAACGTGAAACTCAACGTGAATGACGTGACATTTTTTATATACACGTCCGATTGTCGCTCGGACAGTGACGGCGGCCTCCGGCCGCCACCCCGAACAAAACTATAACCTGGGGGGACGGGTGAACCCGTCGAGGATCGGTGCAATTGGGTTTCATATTGAATTCACATTGAGTTTTTCATGTTCCCAATCATTTTCCATCTTCAAAAATTAAAGATAGAAAAAAGATTGCCTTTTATTCTCCGCACATCAAATTTATGGATTTTCTATTTTTTAATATTTTTATTTTTTTCAAAATTTTTTTTCCTTTGTTCCCTTTTATTTTCCTTTTGTTTTTTTTTCTAATTAGCATATTAAAAAAAGAAAAAAAAAATCAAAGTTGCACCACTCTGATTTTTATTTTTTAATATTTTTTAATAAGAAACAAAGTATTCCGATTATTCCATGACTTTATTATTTGTTTGTTGTAAAAAAAACTTTTTGATCGTGGTAAAAACTGATTTGCTAAAGAAAAAACTTTTACTGTAACTATATTTTCTTTTTTCTTCCAAATATTTTTACAAATACCTTTCTTTTGACATAGAAGTACATTTTTTTGACATAGTATGTGTAACAATATTTTCCAAATATTGTTACACATAGAATCGGGAATTGTTACTTTTATTTTTTTGGATTTGTTTTTATTTATCCAATGTTATTTTATGGATTCAAACAAAACGAAAAAAAAATAAAATGTATTATTTAATGAAGAAAATTAAATAACTAGGATTTTCTGTATGTAACAATTTGATTACTAAATTATAAAAATTTATCATTGTCTAACGATTTAGATACTATTTTATTATTATCAAAATAAAGTGTAGTTATGATGACATCTGTCATTAATAGATCGGGCTTTGATTCATTAGGTAGTCAAGACACAACTCCTCCTCATAGTCCCTATTGTAGCTTATAAAATCTCATGTGTCATGAGACCAACGCATACCATCCAAGATACAACCCTAGAGTCTCTCTCTCTTTTTTTCTCATCCTCTCTCTATCCTAGCTTTCGGTCGGCGCTAGGTAAAGGAAGGGAGGTGGCGTAAGGGATTAGGAGAAGGAAGAAGTGCTTTGCTTCTTCATCTTCTCTTCCTTCTTCGCTTCTCTTCTTGCCTAGAAGGCACGGTAGCAATTGGAGAAGGAAGACGTGGCGCCACCTTGGCTTGAAGGTGGCCGGTGGCAAGCAAGGGAGAGGAAGAGTTTTCAGCGGCTAGGGTTTCAAGGACATCTCCTTCCTTCTCCTCTTCATCTTTTGACACCGAAGCAAGCAAACAAAGGAGGCTTCTCCTCCTTTTTGGCCGGCGGCGCAAGCACAAGGAAACCCTAGGGTTTTGGCGCAAGGAAGAAGATGTAACGCCCCGAATTTTCCTCAAGAAAGATAATGTAAGAAGGGGAACATGCCCAAATTTATAAATAAAAGAATACGAAGTACTTTTATGTAAAAGTACTATTATATTCATAAAAATATAATAAAATGAGATTTAATATCATTTTGATATTATGAATGAAATGTGTGAATATGAGCATCCCTAGACAGGCATTGGCTATGTGGGCTTAAGGAAAGAAATAAAATAAAAAGGAAAATGAAGCAGAAAGGGGGGTGCCAAGGATCGAACCTTGAACCTCATGAAGAACCAAACCTTAAGTATGCCCATGTAACCAATTCACCCAGCAGGGGAGTGCTGAGAAAAGGAGAAGGGAAATGCTAGTTAAGGGGAAATTAGGGGAAGAGACTCATGAAGATGAAGAGTCACCAACGGAGAGACGCATGCCTCTTCGTTCGCTATAAAAGAATAGGAGAAGTGACGAAGGGAGTTTTTTCGGCAAGGAACGAGACTTTCGATTCCCTTCCACCAAAACTTAGGGTTTCCTTCAGAACCCTAAGAACCCAGTTCTTTGAGAAGTCAGGAAAGAAAGAAGGAAGGAGCAGAACGAGAGGAAGAGCTTTCTTCTCCAAAAGCCGAACACTCCTTGGAACTTAAGCGTAAGAAGTAAGTCTCCTCGCCTGTAACATAATCGTTACGAGTGTTCGTAAATGTTCTGTTCGTAGATGTTCTTACGATTGTTCGTAAATATTCTGTGTTCATGGAAAAGGTTACAATGTTACTGTGCTTTACGATTTAGGCTACACAGACCGATCAGGGAGTACCTGATCGGTCAGAGGGCATCCTGATCGGTCTCCCAGACCGATCAGGCTACACCCTGATCGGTCACCGAGACCGATCAGGCCATGCCCTGATCGGTCTCCCAGACCGATCAGGCTACACCCTGATCGGTCACCGAGACCGATCAGGCCATGCCCTGATCGGTCTGGAGACCGATCAGGGGAGCGTACAGAACAGAAGTGTGCCATCCATGTATACCCTGATCGATCACAGACCGATCAAACTACACCTTGATCGGTCTGGGGACCGATCAGGTGAGTGTACAGGTCGATGAAACTTTCTGTAGTTGCCCTGATCGATCACCAGACCGATCGGGCTACAGATCAGGTGTAAGTACAAGTTATGAACCACAGAAATGAAGAAAGGTTTCTCATGCTATGTATGTTTTACCTCCATGTTGTATGAATGCTATGCTATATATGTTGTATGCTATGGATTCCTTATGAAAGTAGGAAAAGTCATGTTACGGAATCATGCTTATGAATGAATAAACTTTACCTCCATGTTGTATGAATGCCATACTATATATGTTGTATACTATGCATTCCTTATGAAAGTAGGAAAGATTATGTATGGATTCATGATTATGAATAAATGAAATGTCTGCATTCTTTATGAAAGAAAGAAAGAATATGTGAATACCTATAGTACGTTCAATAAGAAAGAAAGAAAGGAAAGAAAAGAAGAATGACTGAACGTCTATAGAATATTCATCAAGAAAGAAAGAAAAGAATGCATGTAAGTATTTTATTTTAAAGAATGGCAAGTACCGGATCCCGAAAGGGATCCACGGTTCCGGACTACCGCAGCTGTCCCTAGGCTGAACGAGAGTAAGCCTAGCAAGAGGGCCCTGTAGGTCGGGATTAGCTACCTCGCATCCTACTAGGGTATGCGCGCAAATACAAGGGTACAAGCCAGGGATCCCACAAGCAAGAATGTATTTTTAAGTATTATGTATTAAGTTTTCCAAAAGAGCATCCTTATGTCTTGTGCATTCCACTCATGCATTCATTCATATTATGCACTTAAGAATGTCATGTTAAGAAAGTTCAAGTTAAGAAGATTTATATGCTGATGATATGTTCATTTCATGACTATGTTTGTGTCCATGCCATGCTATGCAAGATAAGTATGTATGCCTAAGAAATTCATGCTATGCTATATGTTAATATGTATGAATGTGATACCCTGCATGATATGAGCTATATGAATGATATGCCATGAATGTTATGTTGTATGATTTGCTATGATGTACGGATTTAGCGAGTAGGAAAGAGACTTACTAAGTGTATACTTATAGGATGTTTGCTTATGTTACAGATCAACCCAGATCGTACTAAAAGAAGGGAAGCTGCAGGAGGCTTGGATGTGTGTGATGGTGACTTGGCCGTCGATAGATTATCATGAATAAGAAAGCATGTTATAACTTGACTGGTCACTTAGTCGAATATGTTAAGACACGAATATTAAGAAAGGTTAATATTTTATATACCTACTATTCCTTGTGTCATGATGTTTCCGCTGCCATGTACTATAAGTTAGACCAAGTAGGAATAGTAAGGGTAGGAAGAAGAATATAAGTAACGCACTACTCTGAAAAAAAAAAAAAAAAAAAAAAACACGGGCGTTACAGAAGAAAGGAAAAGGAAGCTAGGATTTTACCTTGGTGACTCTGGTTCTTGGAAGATCGTCGCCCACACGATGTCCAAGAAGAGGTTAGGTCATATAATAGAAGATCGCGAGGTAAACAAGAGGTATATTTCTTGTTTTGGTTCCTTACGTTCTTGATTAATTATTGTATGTTGTTAATTAACATGGACCCTGAAGATAAACACAAAAATCGGCGATCCATTCATCGTTTATTCCACAGCTAACCAATTAGACAAGTTAGATTGCTTGAACAACAAGTTTGTTCAAGCGATCACTTGAATCGATTAGTACGATGATGAGTCGGTTGCTTGGGTAATTCATCTCTATTCGGATTTATTTTAATTAATAAAATTTTAATTCGGGGACATGGAGAGGATTCCCATGCGCACTCGAAACCAATAAAAGATTCCCTTCTCAATGGAGAAGGGCCTCTTTTATAGGGGGTGTGCACGGGTGGAGGCACTGGCTATGCCTCCTGGCACCGCTTGGCCATGCCTTATGCTGGAAATGCTGGAATTAGGACACGATTGAAGCATGAGTTGTGCCAAATGGCACGACCAAGGCATGGGCTATGCCAGATGGCATGACCAAGCTGTGCCTTCTATAGTAAGTTGACATGATCGGAGCTTGGGGCCATGCCGGATAGCACGACCCAACCATGCTAGAATCGGTGAAGTTGGCACGGACAGGCAGAGGGGTCATGCTGGATGGCACGACTGGACCGTGAAGGTAGGCACTGGCAAAGCAGGGCCGTGCCTGGACAGCACGACCCTGCCATGCTAGTAACTGGAGGAGGAGGCACGGTTGTGCCCTTGGGGCATGACTCTACTATGGAGGCTTGCACTGTTGGAACCCGGATGGCTAGAGGGGGGGGGAATATAGCCAAACACTTTGACCTTTGGCACTTATCAAATTTCTGCACTCAACCTTATCAGTAGCACAACGGAAGAAACAATGGAAACAAAACAGTGCAGAAAACAGAAATAGAAAACGAAGGCAAACAAACACAACTAGCAAGATCGCTAACAAGGAGGGTTTACAAGGTTCGGGGATAACTTGCCCCTACTCCTTGGCGTGCCCTTAAGGTGGGCGATCCCTTGATCGTCGGCAGATCAAGCCCCGGTTATCACCAGATAGAAAGCAACCTCCTTCTCGGTGGAGAAACCTCTCCACAGCGTTTCAATCACAGATATATGTTTAAGCACAATGAAACAACAAGAAAGATCTTACTTAGCACTTAGCAAAGACAAGAACACAGCAAGCTCCCTCAGAGCTCCACCCAGCGACGATCTCACGCAAAAGCCCTCTCCTCGTGTCTTCTCGCTGTTGGACTCGGAGCTTCTTGTTCTCTCCTTCAAGCGCTCAAGTAATGAATGGTTGCTTCACAGATTGTAGTTGCTTGCACAAGATGATGGAACTTCAGAACACGCAAGCAAGATGTGGAGAACACAAAGGCGCAGCAAGAACTCAGTTCGCGAACTCTAGAACTCTGCTTCAACGAAGCCTTCTTCCGCCCTTTTGTTTCTCCACTCAGCACCAGGTGACAGCATCTCTTGCAGCCTCCAGCTGCTTCCCTGCCAACGCCAGCTACCACTGAGCCCTCCCTAGACTACCTGAGCTCCCCTCATCTAAGCTCCAGTCAGCAACTCCAGTCTGTAGCTCCAGCCGTTGCAACCTGAGATGGAAAACGGACAAACCTGCTTCAAGGAAAACCTCCATTGACTTCTCCTTGAGTGTTTGAATCCTTCTCTGTCACTTGCAGCTTGATCAGAGTATTAGAACAGCATATCACTCAGTAAATCAAGAATCAGAAGTTAAGCGCAGAGAATCGGATACGTTCAGACGCAATCAGAGCGTCTGACAGTGCATTTTGAATTAAAGTGATTGGTCACTGGTCCGATCAGAGAGCCTCCTGATCGGTCACCAGACCGATCAGGCTGGGTCCAAATCGATCAGGCTTCGTCCTGATCGGTCCCCAACGCTCAATTAGAAATCGCGATTTCTTTGGGACTCTCCTGGATCGATCACCAGACCGATCCCAGGTTGTGGATCGATCACCCGATCGATCCACCCCTTTATCGGACAATTGCTGAGCTTCGCAGTCCAGACTTCCTGATCGATCACCGGACCGATCAGGAAACCTCCTGATCGGTCACCAGACCGATCAGGTCGTGACCAGACCGATCAGGCTCCGTCCTGATCGATCATAGAGAGAAACCTGCGATGCTGGATCGTTCTTCAGAACGATCTGCACAGTGATCCTGATCGGTCACCAGACCGATCAGGAGCAGTTCAGCAAGGGAACTCAACCTCACTGTATGCTCCCTGATCGGTCACCAGACCGATCAGGAGCAAAGCAATGGGTGAAACGCATACTCTCTGATCGGTCACCAGACCGATCAGTCATCGCTGGATCGGTCACCAGACCGATCCACGAAGGAGCATCGTGCCAACTCCCTGATCGGTCACCAAACCGATCCAGGGGCTCCAACCTAGCCCTCCGAGCTAGGGTTTCATCCACCTTAGCCCTCCAAGCTAAGGATTTTTCACCTAACCCTCCAAGTTGGGAATTTGCACCTAACCCTCCAAGTTAGGACTTTTCACCTAGCCCTCCAAGCTAGGACTTTTCACCCAACTCTTCCGGATTAGGACTTTCCAAACCTAGCCCTCCAAGATAGAACCTGACCCTCCAAGCCAGGACTTTTTCACCTAACTCTCCTATATGGGAATTTTCACCTAACCCTCCAAGTTAGGACTTTTCACCTAGCCCTCCAAGCTAGGACTTTTCACCCACCTCTTTCGAATTAGGACTTTTCACACACCTAGCCCTCCAAACTAGGATTTTCAACACCTAACCCTCCAGGTTAGGATTTTCCAACACCTAGCCCTCCAAGCTAGGATTTTCCATACCATGCCTGATCCCCGATCATGACTTAATCATAATCATCATAATCAACCTAAACTAAAATCGATGTCAACACCAAAACAACAATCACGGTCAGACTGCATCAATAATCTCCCCTTTTTTATTATTTGACAATCCGATTTTAAGTTTAGGGATTCTCAATCAATTTCTCAGCTTCCAGAATCATAGGGGAATCAAGATCCTCCCCCTACAATATAATCATCCTAAACTTAACCAACCAACACTCTCCCCCTTTGTCGAACACCGAAAAGGGGTCTAGACGGGCTGTTAAGTTTAAACCATACTCCCCCTCAACCCTAGGGGTATCCCAAAACAACAAAGATTCGATTGATTTTTGATAAGCATATGAATACATATGACAAACAGATATAGGCATGACAAAACAAGCATATGTATCATATGAGCATAGCAACATAAACATGAACATAGCTATGTATTAAATATGCAGATAGTACAGCATAGCAGCAACAATAAGCATACGCAAGTAACATAGACATGCAAGGCAAACTCAGAAAAATCAAAGCATAAACCATCCAGAGAAATAACAAGATGCAAGACATATGCATCAAAGTCAAAGTACAAACAAATAGGACACTCATCATAAAAGTTAATGTCATCAATCTCCTGCGTGGTCATCATCTGAGGAATCAGCAATGTAGATAACGTCCCCTGGAAGAGGAATGCTGGGGGACCCACCACCAGGATATGCATGATGGTACCACTCCTCGTAACACGCATCCTGGAATGAGCTGATCGCAGAGACATCAGATGCTAGAGCATCGAGACGGCGATCGAAAGACTGACACTCTGAGCTGACCCCCCGTCGCCAGAGCTCGGAGATATGCAACTCGCGCTCCATCATCCGCTCTATCTCCACAACCTTCCAGCGTAGGTCAGGAGCCCACCCGTCGTAATTTGCAGTATCAGCTGGCGGCCCCTGGTCATGAACTGCTCTCTGTAGCTCCCCCTCACGTCTGCGATCCTTTCACCTCAACCCCTGGGGCCCGAGAACAATGCAGGACTGAGCGAGCATGCGACGGTCCAGACGGCAGTCTTGTCGAACCATGGGTACAATGCGGCCCTGTGAAACATCAATGCCAACCGACTCCAGCCAGGCAGTGATGATATGGCCAAATGGCATGTAGACTGTCTGGGTGTACGGCAGACTATGGACAATGATAGAGAAATAGACCGAAGCCACTGGATCAAAATCTAACTGCTGATGCATTCCGTAGAGCATCAAGCAGTGGAACGGGTGAATCTCATCCAGGTGTTTCGAAGTAGTTGGTAGGAGACAATTTGTGATGATCTTAAACAACACATAGTCAACAGGGGAAAGGCGAAGAGCAGGAAATGTGGGAAAATCATAGGTGCGCTCACCAGAACCCCTTGGCCTGGGATGGCCTAGAAAGTACTCGTAGATGGAATCAGGAGTTACTCCATCGAAGGGAATCGGAAGAGGATCAGGAGGGTAAGCATAAAGAAAGAAATCATTTTCTGACCGGTGACAACCAAGAAAATCAGTAAAAGTCGATCGATTAAAATCAAGGTCGACACTGGCAACACGAGTTCTCCACCCCATTCCCTCTCCACTCACCATGTTATTATAGAATTCAGAGACCAAGTCAAGGTTGATCGGCCTCTCAAGGGAAAGAATGGATTGAAGATTATAATGTGCAATAACTTGTCGGATTGTTGGGCAATGTTCATAGATGAAGGATTGGTCTATAGTTCGACATGACATTAGTTTAAAATTGTGCCACTGGAAGTTTAGAGCCAAAGTAATATTCTGAAATCTAGTATGTGGGGGTGGTGGAGGCCTTGGAGGAGGTGTAGATGATGAAGGGCCTTTGCCCTTTGAGCTTCCCTCCATAGGTTCCTTACCCTTAGAGGATTTTCTAGAGATTGGAATAGGTCATAACAGAGGATTTGATCAAGTGATTCGAATCATAATATAAGTTAAGATTTGATCAAGATGTAATCAAGGACCCAATTAGAGAACGTGATCAAGACACCATGATTGAGAAAACACAGCTCAATCAGAGACACAAGGTAAACATGATCATACGAACACAATTTAAGTATGAGGAAGAATTGATCAAGGGTAAGATATGGCACAGATGGGTCACGGCCAACACACGAAGGTCACGACACAATACAAAACATGGTTAGCGTTAAAGCATAACCATTGGTGAGGTTCTTGAAATCTGAAAGGAAGAAAGGCTTGCGCAGGAGAAACCGTCGGCGCAAGAGAGATCGCAAAGCCCCTCAGCAAGAGAGAACGTCGCAGGGCGCAGGAAGAAGACAGAGCTCGGAAGAACCCTCTTAGAACCACACGCGCACACTCACGAGAGGAAGACGAAGGCACTGGGGAAGCTCTCGCACGAAGTGAAGGTCGCGCAAGTGGGAGGTTTCGGCGCTAGGGTTCAGCAATGAAAGGTTTCGAAGGAATTAATCGGTTGGTGGATCGGTCCACCAACCACAATTTAATGCGTTTGAACGGATCACCATTCGATCTGATAGCGCCCAGACCGATCAGGCTTTAGCCTGATCGAACTTGTTAGTGATATGAGAGAAGTGTCCTAAGGCAATCGCCTTATGATTGTAAACATTTATTTTAATAAATGAAAATTCACTATTTGAGTATACATGTTTGTGTATTTGATTGGGATCTTAAACTCATCTTCTGAATGTCCGCAATACAATTCACAGCATAAGAGAATTTGTGATGAGATCACAACTAGTGATTATCTTTACATGTGCAATTGTGAAGTATTGAAAATATCCCTAGTCGATGAATTGATAAAAACGGACACTATCAATTCCGTTGAGACTAGCATGGGTTATTCTCTAATCAGCTGATTCTCACTGGCTGGTGACATTGGGATGTCCGGAGATAAACATGGATGCTAGTTAAGGGAACTAGTTCATTGGAGTGACTAGCTGTAAAACTTCATATGGTAATCTATATAGATATGTCAGTGAAGTTCTTACTGCAGCTTAAGTGCGATGTTCCTTTGACTTGCGGTGTTCAAGTCATCTTGGTCATGGAGACTTATACTTTAACATCTTAAGCAAGCATCTCCTAGGAGGTGTGGACCCAAGATGATTGGGTATAAGCCGAAGTGCCCGAAGATGTTTGAGCAGCCTACAAAGGATTCACCACTCCTTGCGAGGAGATGTATACCCAGGCCTATCGTCGGATTGTTACTCAAAGCCTCTGGCCAGAGCATATCATGTTTAGAGTGTGAGTCTCTTAAATACATGAGAGTAATTAGAAATCCAAAGGACGAGAAAGACACTACTTGGGCTAGGTGTGACGTAGTCAGCCTAGTGGGGACTGACACAAATAGACCGTGTCCTGAACCAAGTGGGTATAAGATGGTGAAGGGAATGGGGCACGATTCATTAGAGCTGCTAAAGGGTTTCAGAATTACTTCTGAGGTCAAACCGTTGATCTTTCGATTAATTGGGGGTCATGATGTACTACTAGGTGCCACTCATGATCGTTCTATAATTAGTTGATTATAGACGACCAACATAAATCGAAAGCCTATTTAGTCACACGCACTACGAGTAATCTGAGGGATTTAAAACGAGTTGAAAATTAGATTTTCCGATCAAGAGAAATAAGTCGAATTTGAGTTAATCAGAGGCGCAACGGAAACTTAAAATGACTAAGTCTTTTGAAGGCTTATCGGGCGAATTAAATGAGTTTAATTCGCGATCGGTTCGGTTTGGTTTGGCCGGCCAAAGAGGGTGCTAAATCCCTTTGGTTTGGCCGGCCACAACAAGGGGAAGAAACCAATTTATTTGGTTTAATTAATAAAATAAATCTAGCGCGATTTGTTTTATAAATTATGGATAAATAAATTTGTGTAGAGAAATTTATATAAATAAATTTATAGAAATTTATTCTTTTATGGAAATTAAAATGATCCATGGAATGGTTTATTTTAATTTTATAAAATCAATTATGAATTGATTTTTTCATAATAAGAAAGTTTATAAATTTCTTGTAAAATTTATTCCATAATTAAAGGAGAGATGAATTTGTTTTATTATAAAGTTAGTTATAATAAAACTTGGTTTAAACGGAATAATTCATAAGAGAATTTATAAGATAAATTTCTTATGAAAACTAATTCCGTTAATTCCATTAAAAGAGAGACTTGGCAAGGGAGAGGCTACTATATAAAGGAACCAAAGGCAAGCCTTGAATTCCAATGAATAGAGTAATCAAGAGATTAATTCTCTCCCTCTCTCTCTCTTATTCTCTTCTCCTTCTCCTTCCCTCCTAAGGCCGGCACCCCTTGCCACTCTTAGGGCCGGCGCCCCCTGTCCAACCTAGGGCCGACGTAACCTCACCCTTCCAAGGGTTGGCGTGAGCAAGGATCACCAAGAAGGAGCCAAACAAGAAGAAGAAGAAGCGGATCGCAACTCCTCTCTTCCCGGAATTTAGATTCCGTTTCTTGTTGGTTAGTTTCCATTCTTTTCTCTTGTTCTTCTAGTTGTGCCTTTAGAGAATCTAGTAGTTCTCGTCGGCATAAAACTCGTGACTTTGCGAAGTCATCCCGAAGAGAATTCGGCGTGGACGCGAATAGAGGCGAAGCTTCCAAGGGACGCTACGGTTGGATCTCGTCCCTTTTCTTCGAGTTACGCGAGGTACAAAGTAAATTAGTTTACCTTTCTGCAATATTTTAATTTATGATTACGTCCATACATCATAAGGTCGCATGCTAGATACGTGGTCAAAATAATTTGTGAAATTATTTTATGCTAATTCTTCCGCTGCACGTAAAATTTTAAAATATTACGAACCCGTATCCTTGTCGACATGCACCCGGTCCCAACAGTGGTATTAGAGCCGGTTAGTGTTCGACATAATCATAAAATTATTTTGCGGAAAACTTTGTCATGATCTCAATTTTGAAAAAATTTTCAATTATGGAAACTTTCCAATTATAATAAATTTTAGATTTAGGAATTTCAAAGTTTTGAAATCCTCATGAAATTTCGCAAACGTTTGAAATTTCCTAGTTTCTGAAATTTTATAATAATTGTGAAAACTTCCCATCTTTGGAAACTTTCCAATCTTGGAAATTTTCTATTTTAGAAATTTTCCAACTTTGAAAATATGTAAGTTTTCTTTGTACCAGAAACTTACAATTAATCTGAAAACCTATTATGAAATCTCGCAATTTTGGGCACTTTCTTTCAAGAAAGTCTAGACAAATTCATGGACAGTTAATTGACAATTAAATTTGAATTGGTTTTTAAATTGACAACAAAATTCTTTATTTTGGATTGAGCCTCGGGGAGCCGTCCAATTTAAAGTTAGTTGTTGTAGTTTAATTTCCCAATTTTAAATGAAATTGTCATGTTTAATTTGGTTGCGCTTCCGAAGCGGACCAAATTGGATTTACGACAAATTACTTTTCTTTGGGTATCTGAGCCTCGGGGAGCCACCCTTAGAAAACGATTTGTTGTAATTAATTAAATCCATGAATAAAATATGTTTTAAGAGGTGATGCTCTTACATATTGTTGTCTCTAAAATTAATTAGGAAAATGGTTTCCTATAGAGTTTCTTAAATGAGATTTTCATGAAAATAATATGTGGTTGAATTAAGGGAATTGTCTCTTAATTTAACAAGTTTTGATTTAGAGAAATCAAAGTCTTAAACATATTATTTCCGAAATTGATTATGACAATTTAGGAAATTGTTTCCCAAAACAATTCCTTCAATAAAGTATGAAATTAGAATTAGGAAATCCGGTTCCTAATTCAATTAATGAGACTTGATAACTTAAGTCACATACATACTTTATTAAGGAAATCGTTAGTCATGACATGATTATATGTCATGAATGTGCTTAGAAAAGATGAGACTCAAAATCCCTTACAAAATATTAAGGCCAACACCTTCCATTAATATGGTTAGAATCGGAGTTTTGTTTCTCGTTTGGGTTGATGGACACATCCATGCCCAGCTTGAACCTCAACATGTTCAAACCATGGAATTGGTTTATGAATAATGTAGTTGGAGTCAGAGGTCAATCCTTAGTTTTGGTTGTTGGACACATCCAAGCCTGACTAAACGATTGAATGAGCTCCAACCATATTAAAACTATTTCTTGATTAATGGGTCAGCCTTAAGCTTGGAGCATCGATTTGTTG
The DNA here is from genome assembly GCA_024364735.1 of Boesenbergia rotunda. Taxonomy (NCBI): domain Eukaryota; kingdom Viridiplantae; phylum Streptophyta; class Magnoliopsida; order Zingiberales; family Zingiberaceae; genus Boesenbergia; species Boesenbergia rotunda. The sequence continues at coordinate 254,934 of JAGFNQ010003820.1, read as the reverse complement.
TGCCACAGCCAAGGTCGATGTAAAGAGAGGTGCAGTTGGGTGCTATGTATAATGTCGCATACTTGTTAATGAGTTAACAACCCAATGATTTATGCAAACATTCAATTAGTTGATAGCATAATGTGATAGTTACATATATGTGATATGTAATCGGTATAATTACCTACCTTCATAGCTAAGAATAACTTGATGGCCACAGCCATGGTGGTTCTTATCTATGGTTGGATATCAACCTATTTGGAGATGTTCCTACGATCTCCCGAATTGATAAAAAGGGTTATTCAATTTGAAAAATAAATAGGATTTTTTAATGTATGTTGATACATTCTTTAATCATTCTTCTCACATAAACTCAATTTGTATTTCTAGGTTAATCACTCGATCATGTCTTCTCTGAACTTGCGTTCCATATTGGACACAAATAAACTGACTGGGCCAAACTTCATGGACTGGCTTCGAAACCTAAGGATAGTCCTCAAGGCAAAGAAGCTTGCTTATGTCCTTGAAAATCAACTTCTTAACCCTCCTCCAGAAGGTGCAACTCCAGACCAGCTAGTGGCCTATCAGAAACATGTGACCGATTCTGAACTTGCGAGTTGCATCATGCTAGCCTCTATGGTACCTGAGTTGCAAAAGCAGCATGAGCATATGGATGCTTATACCATCATCTTCCATCTTCATGAGTTGTTTGAAGAGCAGGCGAGATCCGAAAGGTTTAAAGTCTCCAGACTCCTCTTCACCACTAAGATGCAGGAAGGCACTTCTGCCTCGCAGTTTGTGCTAAAGATGTTGGGGTACATTGAGCGACTGAGCACACTCGGTTTTGCAATGGATCATGAACTAAGTATTGACTTAATTCTGAGTTGTTTGCCCAAAAGTTATTCACAATTTGTGATGAACTATCGGATGAACAAACTAGAGACTACCATTCCTGAGTTGCTCAACCTGCTGAAGACTGTGGAGCCTTCTGTAAAGCTGGATCAAAAGACGGTACTGTTAATTGGTTCCTCGAAGAAAGGTTCTAAGAGGAAGGCCAAAGAACACAATAAAGGGAAGAAGAAAAAGGCCAAAAAGACTGAAAAGAAACCAAAAGGAACTTGCCATCATTGTGGCAAGGAGGGTCACTGGCGAAGAAACTGCAAGGTTTATCTTGAGTCCTTGAAGAATAAGGCATCCGATGCCCCATCCTCTTCAGGTATCTTCGTTATTGAATGTCACTCTATTTCCTCAAATACCTGGGTACTTGATACTGGGTGTAGCTCACATATATGTAATGACATACATGGGCTAAGGAATAGAAGAAGACTCGTCAAAGGAGAAGCGAATTTGCGAGTTGGAAATGGAGCAAAGATTGCTGCTGTTGCCATCGGAACATATTTGCTAAAGCTCCCCACTGGACGTGTCTTAGAATTGGATAATTGTTATTTCGTTCCTTCGTTAATAAAGAACATTGTATCTATTTCATGTTTGAATGAAAAGGGTTATCATTTGACTTTTAGTAATAATTGTTGTTACATAACTTTAAATGGCATTCTTTATGGGAATGGAACTTTGTGCAATGGTATCTACACGTTAGATTTATCCGGTGACGTTTTCAATATCGAAGTTAGCAACAAACGTGCTCGAATAGATAATCGAATAGACTCCTACACTTGGCATTGCCGTATTGGCCATGTAAGTAAGAAACGCATGACCGAATTACACCGATGTGGAATTCTGGAATCATTTGAACCCGGTTCATTTGATACATGCGAATCATGCTTAAAAGGCAAGATGACCAAATTACCCTTCTCCGGGAAAGGTAATCCAGTGGAAGAATTGCTTGGTCTGATACATACTGATGTATGTGGACCAATGTCAACTCTTGCACAAGGAGGCTATAGCTACTTCATCACCTTTATCGATGATCACTCACGATTCGGGTATGTGTTCTTGATGAAACACAAATATGAAGCTTTTGAGAAATTCAAAGAGTTCAGAAATGAAGTAGAGAAACAGCTTGGCAAAAGTATTAAGATACTTCGATCCGACCGAGGTGGTGAATACTTAAGTCAAGAGTTTCAAGATTATCTTAGGGACAATGGGATATTGTCCCAATGGACTCCGCCATATACACCACAGCATAATGGTGTATCTGAGAGGCGCAACCTGTAACACCCCAAGATTTTTCAATGTAAAATCATGACAACGTATGAAAAATGGTTATAATGAAATGATATAAATTTCATGTAATCACATGCTATGAAATGTCATGAATGCATGAAATATCATATTCATGAATATGAAATATTAAAAATATTATGAAATAATATTTATGAAATATTATGAATTCATGAAATATTATTAATATTATGAAATTTCATGATGGGCTTGGTTTAATGGGATTTGATATGGATTAGTGCAAATTGTGATAAAAAGAAGAAGTAGAAAGGAGGAAGCAAGGATTGAACCTTGAACCTCCTAGTTGCACTCACCATGTCATAACCAATGAACCAAGCAATATTTCATGTAGAGGGAATAAGGAACATGCTTGTTAAAAGCTAGGGAAGTGAAGAGACATGTCTCTTCATGAGAAAAGTATAAATAAGGAGATGAGAAGTTAGAGTAACTTCCTCTTCTTCTTCTTCCTTTTCTCTTCTCCACCGAAAATCCACTCCTTCTTCCCTTGTGTTTTCGAAATTTCAACCCTAGGGTTCTAACCCTAGGGCAATTGCAAGGAGGAAAATCCAAGTGCCTTGCCCTCTACCAAGTCCAAGGAACCCTAGAGAAGATTTGGAAGAAAAGGATTTTCACATACCCTCCAAATGTAGGGTACCCTACAGTTTAAGAGAAGGTGAAATTCCAGCGCTAGGATGTAAGTGTCCTCTCGCCTGCAGTATAATTGCTATTGAATGTTTGTTTGTGTATTTCTTTTGAAAAATCACAAGGATCTTCCTTGTAGAAGTTTCGGCCACCCTAGGATTGGGGGTCCAAGAGAAGGTTTTTGATCCAACTTTGATGCATGGGAAGACCCTGGGACTTAGGGTATACATGTAGATGGATTTTTCTTCATGGTGTCAAGAACAAAACCTAGGGTTTGTCCTTGTATGGGTTTCGGCCACTTCCTAAGGGATGTGTGTGGCAACTTTTCAATACATGAAAATAACCCTTAAGACTTAGGGTATACTCATATGTGATGTTTCCAAATTTTTGGAAGGACAAAATTAGGGTTTGGTACCCTACAAGGTTTCGGCCAAGAGGAGGAGGGCTAGGGTTTTTGAGTTGCTTGCTATCCTATTATTTTCTCATGAATAGTAGTGTAGATAACATGTTTGTGTGAATGTTTGTGTGAAGGTTGGATGTCAAAAACCTAGCCTAGCCATTTTACACCATTCGACCACCCTTGTAAGTTAGGGTTAGTGGAAGCTAACCCCACTTTGAAGTATAAACCATGTTTCAATTGTTAACATGAAGTACACTTGAGGTGTTTGTAGAAATGCGGGAATGAATGCTTGATTGGAAAATCAAAGAATTCCCTACACTTGATTTTCAGCCAACCGTGGTTCTAGGGTTGGGAAGTCCTTAATGAAACCATGAAGCATGCTACACTTATATGATGTGTGTATAAATTATGTGACCTATCTTGTTAGGTATAAAAGCATGCCTTATAGCCCATGGGGCACCCGAATGTGGTTGATAATATGCTTAAAAAAGGGATACTCTATTGAAACTGGGATCAAGAGCACCCGAATGTGTGGTGTGTCCCTAGGGGATCAAGAGCACCCTTGATGAGTGGTGTGTCCCTTTAAGATGTGATTAAGAGTACCTTTAGGCATATACATATATGAGTAATTGCATGATAAATTACTTTACTTTGAAAGTTGTGTACCCGACTCGGAAGGGGGTCGTTAAACAAATCCAATGTGCATGTTAACTGAAGGTCATGGCATTGGTAGGACGGAAGGGTCCTGCTCTAATTAGATTGGTGGCTCGCTACCCCAATTTATTAGGGAACGCGCTTGATGTGGTACTACAACTGGGCCCTGGATGATATTGTATTTTTAAGTACTTACCTTTATGGAACTTTTTGAAAAGCATATTTTCTCATTATGTGATGATCTTGTTCTGTAAGTACTTAGAGATATTTGATGTGATGCTTATGATGCTTTGATGAGATGCTTATGATGCTTATAATCTTGTTCTATCTTGATTACTGAGTACATGATATGATGTATCGATATGGTTTTGCGAGTAGGCCCAGATTCTTACTAAGCATGTTTTGCTTACTAGTTCATGTTGTTTTTCTTATGCTGCAGATAGCGGTAAGAAATATTTGAACTAAAGGAAGAGGCAGAGAGAAAGCTAGAGGATGTGTGTGGTGATGGCTCGGGAAAGAACGAAAGATTCTTATCTACCTTCTTTTTGTCTAGAATCTAAACTGCTTCCAATAAAAGATTGCAATTGTATTACTATACTCTGAATGTGTGATGATTATGTCTACTCTACTGTTGATTAAGTTTAGAGATATGGAACCTATGTCATGTTAGATAACACTATCATTAATGTCTAATTCTTGTAGTATGCATGCTAAGTAAAATGCTAGATATTTACTATTTCCTGTTGCTTATGAATGCTTCTTTTGCATGTATCTAGGACTAGGTAACTCTTGCTATATTCTTACCATGCCCCTTTGCCCAATGCTGTGCTCTATCTTGTTCAAACCATGTTTAGATCAGTAACTTATTTAGATCAGTAAATTATGAAGTTAAATGATCTCTCTATTATGTTGTAGTTGCATGGATGATATGAAAAACCTTGCTTGGTAAATTAGTCTTCAATAAGCATGCTTACTACACTTCTTGTATTGTAATTGTTTTGTTTGCATATACATGCTTAACATGATATATGAGATGAATGTATGGACCCGTAACCCCGCCTTTAGGGTAGATATAAGGACGGGTGTTACACAACCGAACCTTAATGGACATGGTTAGGTCGATGATGAATCATGCAACTCTTCCAAAATCCTTTTGGGGCTATGCACTTAAGACAACTGTTTACTTGCTAAACAGAGTCCTGACCAAGGTAGTCTCTACTACTCCATATGAGACATGGAATAGTAAGAAACCTCACTTAACTCACCTTAAGATATGGGGTTGTCCTGCTTATGTGAAGCAGACTGTATCAGACAAATTGGATGCTAAGTCTGATAAATATCTATTTATTGGATACCCTAAGGAAACGAAGGGTTACGAATTCTATCATCCCTTGGAACAAAAGGTGTTTGTTTCAAGGCATGTTGTATTTCTGGAAAAAGAATTTCTTTTACAAGAAAACAGTGGGAGTGACATTGAACTTGATGAAGTTCAAGAAACTCCAATAGACATTACAGAGACACCTAGTCTAGACCCACAACCAATAACTCATAATGATTAGCTATCAGTTGAACCTAAAATAAGACCACCTCTTCGTAGATCTGATAGGACACGCAATATTCCAGAGAGATACGGATTTCTCATAAGCGAATCGAATGACGTGTTACTCATAAGCGATGACGAACCTATCAGTTATGAAGATGTTCTGAAAAGTTCAGAAAGGGACAAATGGCTTGAAGCCATGAAGTCGGAAATGGATTCCATGTACGAAAATCAAGTATGGGACTTGGTTAACCCACCTGAAGGGATTATGCCCATAGGGTGCAAGTGGGTTTTCAAGAAAAAAAAACCGACATGGAAGGTAATTATGCTTAAATCCATTCGGATGCTCCTGGCCATAGCAGCTCATTATGATTATGAGATATGACAAATGGATGTGAAAACAGCTTTCCTTAATGGAAACCTGCTTCAGGATGTATACATGATACAACCTGAAGGTTTCACATCGGTTGATAAAACTAAAGTATGCAAGCTTTGACGATCCATATATGGACTGAAGCAAGCATCTAGGAGCTGGAACATCCGTTTTGATGAGACAATCAAAGAGTTTGATTTCTCACAAAATCCTGACGAACCTTGTGTGTACAAGAAGGTTAGTGGGAGTGCAGTCGTATTCCTAGTATTATATGTCGATGACATATTACTTATAGGAAACGATATATCAGTTTTACAGACAGTTAAAATTTGGTTGTCCAAAACTTTCTCCATGAAAGACTTGGGAGAAGCAACCTATATCCTAGGGATTAGAATCTATAGAGATAGATCAAAACGGTTGCTTGGTCTTTCGCAGTCTACATATATAGACCGAGTGCTAAAAGGTTTAGCATGTCGGAATCCAAGAAAGGTTACCTTCCCATCAGACATGGGATCAACCTTTCAAAGTCTATGTGTTCGCACACAGAAGACGAGAGGATTTGCATGAATAAGATTCCTTATGCATCCGCGATAGGATCTATCATGTATGCTATGTTATGTACTAGGCCCGATGTATCGTATGCTCTGAGCGTCACAAGCAGATACCATTCGGATCCAGGAATGGATCATTGGGCGGCTGTCAAAACAATCCTTAAGTACTTAAGAAGACCTAAGGATGTGTTCCTAATATATGGAGAAGGAGATATGGTAATACGTGGGTATACAGATGCCAGTTTCCAGACAGATAAGGATGACTCCAAATCTCAGTCTTGATACGTATTTACTTTGAATGGAGGCGCAATAAGTTGGAAGAGTTCCAAACAAGACACCGTAGCGGATTCTACCACGGAAGCAGTCTGGATCAAGAAGTTTGTCTCAAAACTTGGTGAGGTTCCAACCATTGATGAAGCAATACCGGTTTATTGCGACAACAATGGAGCTATTGCACAAGCAAAGGAACCAAGGTCTCATCAGCGATCCAAACACGTGCTTCGCCGCTATCATCTGATCAGAGAGATTATAAGTAGGAATGATATACAAATTGAGAAAATTCCCACTGAAAGGAATTTAGCGGATCCTTTAACTAAGGCCTTGCCTCAGAGCAAGTTTGAGGGTCATGTTAGAGCCTGTGGTATTGGATACCGTAGCGATTGGCATTAGGCCAAGTGGGAGTTTGTTAGTGATATGAGAGAAGTGTCCTAAGGCAATCGCCTTATGATTGTAAACATTTATTTTAATAAATGAAAATTCACTATTTGAGTATACATGTTTGTGTATTTGATTGGGATCTTAAACTCATCTACTGAATGTCCGCAATACAATTCACAGCATAAGAGAATTTGTGATGGATCACAACTAGTGATTATCTCTACATGTGCAATTGTGAAGTATTGAAAATATCCCTAGTCGATGAATTGATAAAAACGGACACTATCAATTCTGTTGAGACTAGCATGGGTTATTCTCTAATCAGCTGATTCTCACTGGCTGGTGACATTGGGATGTCCGGAGATAAACATGGATGCTAGTTAAGGGAACTAGTTCATTGGAGTGACTAGCTGTAAAACTTCATATGGTAATCTATATAGATATGTCATGAAGTTCTTACTGCAGCTTAAGTGCGATGTTCCTTTGACTTGCGGTGTTCAAGTCATCTTGGTCATGGAGACTTATACTTTAACATCTTAAGCAAGCATCTCCTAGGAGGTGTGGACCCAGGATGATTGGGTATAAGCCGAAGTGCCCGAAGATGTTTGAGCAGCCTACAAAGGATTCACCACTCCTTGCGAGGAGATGTATACCCAGGCCTATCGTCGGATTGTTACTCAAAGCCTCTGGCCAGAGCATATCATGTTTAGAGTGCGAGTCTCTTAAATACATGAGAGTAATTAGAAATCCAAAGGACGAGAAAGACACTACTTGGGCTAGGTGTGACGTAGTCAGCCTAGTGGGGACTGACACAAATAGACCGTGTCCTGAACCAAGTGGGTATAAGATGGTGAAGGGAATGGGGCACGATTCATTAGAGCTGCTGAAGGGTTTCAGAATTACTTCTGAGGTCAAACCGTTGATCTTTCGATTAATTGGGGGTCATGATGTACTACTAGGTGCCACTCATGATCGTTCTATAATTAGTTGATTATAGACGGCCAACATAAATCGAAAGCCTATTTAGTCACACGCACTACGAGTAATCCGAGGGATTTAAAACGAGTTGAAAATTGGATTTTCCGATCAAGAGAAATAAGTCGAATCTGAGTTAATCAGAGGCGCAACGGAAACTTAAAATGGCTAAGTCTTTTGAAGGCTTATCGGGCGAATTAAATGAGTTTAATTCGCGATCGGTTCGGTTTGGTTTGGCCGGCCAAAGAGGGTGCTAAATCCCTTTGGTTTGGCCGGCCACAACAAGGGGAAGAAACCAATTTATTTGGTTTAATTAATAAAATAAATCTAGCGCGATTTGTTTTATAAATTATGGATAAATAAATTTGTGTAGAGAAATTTATATAAATAAATTTATAGAAATTTATTCTTTTATGGAAATTAAAATGATCCATGGAATGGTTTATTTTAATTTTATAAAATCAATTATGAATTGATTTTTTCATAAAAAGAAAGTTTATAAATTTCTTGTAAAATTTATTCCATAATTAAAGGAGAGATGAATTTGTTTTATTATAAAGTTAGTTATAATAAAACTTGGTTTAAACGGAATAATTCATAAGAGAATTTATAAGATAAATTTCTTATGAAAACTAATTCCGTTAATTCCGTTAAAGAGAGACTTGGCAAGGGAGAGCTACTATATAAAGGAACCAAAGGCAAGCCTTGAATTCCAATCAATAGAGTAATCAAGAGATTAATTCTCTCCCTCTCTCTCTCTTATTCTCTTCTCCTTCTCCTTCCCTCCTAGGGTCGGCGCCCCTTGCCACTCTTAGGGCCGGCGCCCCTTGTCCAACCTAGGGCCGGCGCAACCTCACCCTTCCAAGGGTTGGCGTGAGCAAGGATCACCAAGAAGGAGCCAAACAAGAAGAAGAAGAAGCGGATCGCAACTCCTCTCTTCCCGGAATTTAGATTCCGTTTCTTGTTGGTTAGTTTCCATTCTTTCTCTTGTTCTTCTAGTTGTGCCTTTAGAGAATCTAGTAGTTCTCGTCGGCACAAAACTCGTGACTTTGCGAAGTCATCCCGAAGAGAACTCGGCGTGGACGCGAATAGAGGCGAAGCTTCCAAGGGACGCTACGGTTGGATCTCGTCCCTTTTCTTCGAGTTACGCGAGGTACAAAGTAAATTAGTTTACCTTTCCACAATGTTTTAATTTATGATTACGTCCACACATCATAAGGTCGCATGCTAGATACGTGGTCAAAATAATTTGTGAAATTATTTTATGCTAATTCTTCCGCTGCACGTAAAATTTTAAAATATTACGAACCCGTATCCTTGTCGACATGCACCCGGTCCCAACAGCCTGATCGGTCGGGTGACCGATCAGGCGCTCTCCTGATCGATCGGCTGATCGAACAGGACACGAACAGTAGGGTTCGGAGGGAAACCTGTGAGCCCCCTGATCGGTCTGTGGGCCGATCACCATAGAGTGTCAGATCGGTCTGGGGACCGATCCAGGCTAGCTCAATAAGTTTGGTCAAGATTTCGTAAAGTCACTGCTGCCCCTCCGATCGGTCTGTGGACTGATCGTTACAGGATGGAGCCAGATCGGTCCAGGGACCGATCAACCCTACTCCTGATCGGTCCAATGACCGATCAGGGTTCCTGAAACTTTCAGATACGATCTGAAACTTTCAGTTTCAGATTGTTATATGATTTCCAAAGGGATTTGGTGAAGGATATCGATCTTGGAAGCCGTCCCTCGTCTATAATTGATCCTCAATCAAGGATCAAAGGTCCTTAGGGTTTGAACAAGTCAATTTGCTCCACCAAAGTGGAGTCAAACTCAAACAACAATCATTCAAACAATTTGTGCCAAATCCAAGGTTCCAATCAAGTTTCCTTGATTGGAATGTCCAAGTATGATCATGGAGCCAAATACACATATGTTATGCATTGGTTTTCCCCATACTTGATCACCGAAGTGATCATTATCTCGTCAACTTAATTTCTCAAGGGATGCATTGACATTTTGAGAAATTTAGTTGATCCTAACATCTCACCACATTTCTAGCAAACAAAAATATTTTGGTAAACCTTATAGTTTGTGTGAGATGTCCCCAAAGTTACCCAATTGTTTCCCAACAATTCGAAATAATCATGAAGGGTTTTGTATGCATTTAGGAAAACTATGCAGTGCGACACATTCCCAACTCCCGTCTTAGGAAACTAAATTTATTTTCGGGGAGTGGTTTAGTGAAAATGTCAGCTAGATTTGATTTGGACTCTATATGTGAGAGTACAATTTCTCCCCTAGCCACATGATCTCTAATGAAGTGGTGACACACTTTAATATGTTTAGTCCTAGAATGATGGACTGGATTCTTGGTTAGGTTAATTGTGTTAATGTTATCACATAACACTTGCACACCCTTGTAACTCAATCCATAGTCCTCTAAAGTATGTATCATCCACAACAATTGCGATACGCTCTCTCCCATGGCGATGTATTCTGCCTCGGTCGTGGAGAGAGCAACACAATATTGCTTCCGACTTGACCAACTCACTAAGGACGAGCCTAAGAATTGGCAACCCCCACTTGTGCTCTTCCGGTCCAACTTACATCCAGCGTAGTCGGAATCCGTATAGCCAATTAAATCAAATGATTCGGTACGGGGGTACCATAGACCGACTCCAATTGTGCCTTTGAGATATCTCAAAATTCACTTAACAGTGATCAAATGAGATTCCTTGGCACACACTTGATACCTAGCGCACATACCCACAGCAAATAGGATATCCGGTCGACTAGCTGTGAGGTATAGCAAACTACCTATCATGCTTCGATATTGAGTTAAATCAACGGGTTTACCACTCTCATCATTGTCTAATCTTGTGTTTGTAGCCATGGGAGTGGTTACCTCTTTTGAATCACTCATGTTAAATTTTCGAAGCATTTCTTGTGTATACTTTGATTGGTGCACATGGATACCATCGCGAGTTTGCTTGATTTCAAGTCCAAGGAAGAAAGTCAACTCTCCCACTAGACTCATTTCAAATTCACTCTCCATGTGTCCAATGAACTCATTTAAATAACCCTTATTGTTTGAGCCACAAATTATGTCATCGACATATACTTGGGCTACAAAAATATTGTCACCATCTCTTCGTAGAAATAGTGTAGGGTCTATTTGGCCTCTAACGAAGTCCTTCTCAATTAGGAATGTCGACAACCGCTCATACCAAGCCCGGAGTGCTTGTTTAAGGCCATAAAGTGCCTTTTTGAGCTTGAACACGTGGTTTGGAAATTCAGAATTCTCAAACCCCGGTGGTTGTTCGACGTAGACCTCTTCTCTTATTAGACCATTTAGAAAGGCCGATTTGACATCCATTTGGTATAATTTGAAGCCACGATGTGCTGCAAATGCTAGCATCAATCGAATGGATTCTAATCGTACCAGGGGAGCATAGGTTTCATCATAATCAAGGCCTTCAACTTGACTATAGCCCTTGGCTACCAAGCGTGCCTTGTTTCTAATGATTTCTCCCTTATGGTTCAATTTGTTTTTGAAGACCCATTTGGTTCCAATGATGATGGTCTTCTTAGGTCTAGGGACTAAGTCCCAAACTTGACTCCTTTCGAATTGAACTAGTTCATCTTGCATTGTAATAATCCAATCGGGATCATTTAATGCTTCATCAATTTTTCTAGGTTCAATTTCGGAAATTATGGCAACTTCATTAGCCTCATTCCGGAAGAATGATCTAGTTCTAACCCCATGATGGATGTCTCCAACAATTTGGTCTTGGGGATGACTAGAGGCTAATCTAGTTTGCCTTGGTGTTCGTGGTGCTTCGTGAATGGGCTCACTAAACACAAGTTCAGCCTCAGGATCCGACTGATCTATGGATTGTCTAGGCTCACCGTCATCGGATTCATCACCATCAACAACATTTGGAATTTCATTCAAACTTAGTCTCCTAAGTTCGAATTGGACTTCATCTTCTGGTTGACCATTGACTTTTGGAATTTCTTCAAATACAACATCAGAAGACTCCTAAACTAGTCTAGACTTCTTGTTGTAGACTCGATAGGCTTTGCTAACGAGGGAGTACCCGACTAGTATCCCTTCATTAGCCTTTGCCATGAACTTTCCAAGGTGGTTCTTGGTGTTTAGGATGAACACCTTACAACCAAACACCCGAAGGTGTTTAACTGTAGGTGGTTTCCCAAACCAAAGTTCATGGGGAGTCTTTCCTAAAAACCTATGAATGAGGACCCGGTTTTGCACATAGCAAGCTGTATTTACAGCTTCGGCCCATAAGTAACTCGGGAGTGAGTACTCATTAAGCATGCTTCGTGCAACCTCTTGTAGAACACGACTCTTCCTCTCTACAACACCATTTTGTTGTGGTGTTCTAGGAGTAGAGAACTCATGTCTATACCCTCTATCCTGACAAAATTCTAAAAATCTCTGATTTTGAAATTCACCTCCATGATCACTTCTAATTGTCTTAATTGTTCTACCCTCCTACAAAAAGAAATGAAAACATCTAAGGTTTGGTCCTTATATTTTAAAAAGTAAGTCCATGTATATCTAGTGAAATCATCAATGATCACAAAGCAATATCTACTTCCATTCAATGATATGATAGTACTACAATCAAATTGATCCATGTGAAGTAAATCTAATGCAGTAGAAGTACTTACAGCGCTTTTACCTTTATGTGCAGATTTTGTTTGCTTACCCATTTGACATGCATCACAAAGTTTGTCTTTTTCGTACTTGATGCTTGGTAAGCCACGAACTAACCCCTTGTTGGCTAACTTCCGGATGTTCTTCATGTTCACATGTGCTAGCCTCCGGTGCCAAAGGGTGGACTCTTCTTCTTTTGACATGAAACACTTAGCAGAAACATTAGTAGCACTTTTAAAAGAAACTTGATAGATATTGTCTACTCTTGTTCCTACTAGTACCGTGTCCAAAGTGTCATGTCGTCTAACTAGACATTAACTTGGCTGAAAATCAATTGTGTAACCCGTGTCACACAATTGATTGACACTTAGGAGATTAAATTTCATCCCCTTGACTAGAAGGACATTTGAAATTCTAAGACATTCGGATATTTGAATGTCTCCTATTCCTATGACCTTAAGACTACCATTGTTACCAAATGAAACATTACCTCTACTTTTCTTGTGAAGTGTGGTAAACAATGATCTATCCCCGGTCATGTGTTTGGAGAATCCACTATCAACGAACCAAGTTGATAGATACTCCCCCTCAATCATAACCTACACAATTCGAAAAATAGAAGTTTTAGGTACCCAAACCTTGGGACCTAAAGCGTCAACTAAACAAGTCTTAGGCACCCATGCCTTGACAACTTTCTTTTGACCCTTGGGTGTCCTAGATTGTCTCATATCAGTCCTAGACATCAAGGATACGAATGAGGGTTCTTTGGGACGGTAACCAATACCGACCCTATTGTAGACTGCCCTTTGGGTATTCAAGATCATGTCTAGGGTTTTATAGCTAGTTGAGAACTTCTCAAGAATATTCTTGAGTCTCTCAACTTCACTCTTTAATGATTGGTTTTCTTCTACTAGCAACTCATCATGCAAACCATTTACATCCTCAACCTTAGAGGATTTCAAAATTTCAACCTCAAGTTTCAAAGACTTAATCTCATCCTCTAACAATTCAACATGCAAATCATCAATATTATCATCCATAGATAATTTTAATTGATCAATTTCTAATTGCAATGCTTTAACCTTATTTTTTGACTTCTTAAGCATACTAGTTAAACATGCAATTGCTCTATAACACTTTTGAAGTTCGGGAGAAGTTACCTCTTCATCATCCGACGATGATGAAGCCATGTTTGAGGAATTGGATGATTCATCACTGCTCTCTTGATCTCCCAATGCCATGAGTGCCACATGCCTTGTGCTCTTCTCCTCCTTCTCTTCATCGGATGAGCTTGAGGATGACTCATCCCAAGTGGCCTTCAAGGCCTTCTTCTTCTTCTTGAATTTTTCTTCCTTCTTTTTGGATTTCTCCTCCTTCTTCTTTAGTTTTGGGCATTCATTCTTGAAATGTCCTTTCCTACCACACTCAAAGCAAGAAGCGTTAGTCTTATCAAGTTTAGCTTCACTAGAGTTACCACTACTCTTGAAGCGTCGACCCCTTCTCATCATCCTTCTCATAAAGTTTGCCATCTCGGAGGATGAGGAGCCGCTGCCATCTTCCTCGGAATCGGACTCGGATTCGGAAGAGGATGAAGATGAAGAGACCTCCTTCTCCTTCTTCTTCTTGTTGGATCGGTCCCCTGCAACTAAGGCAATCCCCTTCTCCTTTGGGCCTTTGTTAGCTATTTCATGCAATTCCATTTCACAAAACAAATCATCTAACTTAACAATGGATAAATCCTTGGATTCTTTGTAGGCATCTACTATGGATGACCATAAAGCATTCCTTGGAAATGCTTTTAGTACATACCTCACAAGATCGCGATTCTCGACCTTTTCATCAATCGAATGAAGCCCATTGAGGACTTCCTTGAACCGGCTATGGAGCTCACTTACCGTTTCATTCTCCTTCATGGAGAGATTTTGGAGTTGATTGAGGAACAAGTCCCTCTTGGCGATTCTTGAATCTCGGGTGCCCTCATGAAGTTCGATGAGCTTGTTCCACAAGTCCTTTGCACTTATGAAAGGACCAACCTTGATGAGTTGGTCTTTGTTCATGCCGCATTGTAGAGTGACGACTGCCTTCGCGTCGGCTTCACTCTTCCGAGTTTGTTCGGCTGTCCACCGCCATGATTCGAGTTCTTTGCCTTCATCATCCTTAGGAGGGGTGAATCCCTCCTTCACAGCAAACCAAGTGTTGATGTCCATCTTTAAATAATACTCCATTTTTGATATCCAATATTGGAAATCAGCGCCATCAAAGAATGGAGGTCGGGTGGTGGAGAAGCCTTCTCTCAACGCCATGGATGTAGCTCTCGGTTGTTAATCCGCAAAAACAGAGCCCCAAGCTCTGATACCACTTGTTGGAACCCGGATGGCTAGAGGGGGGGTGAATATAGTCAAACACTTTGACCTTTGGCACTTATCAAATTTTTACACTCAACCTTATCAGTAGCACAGCGGAAGAAACAATGGAAACAAAACAGTGCAGAAAATAGAAACAGAAAACGAAGGCAAACAAACACAACTAGCAAGATCGCTAACAAGGAGGGTTTACAAGGTTCGGGGATAACTTGCCCCTACTCCTTGGCGTGCCCTTAAGGTGGGCGATCCCTTGATCGTCGGCAGATCAAGCCCCGGTTATCACCAGATAGAAAGCAACCTCCTTCTCGGTGGAGAAACCTCTCCACAGCGTTTCAATCACAGATATATGTTTAAGCACAATGAAACAACAAGAAAGATCTTACTTAGCACTTAGCAAAGACAAGAACACAGCAAGCTCCCTCAGAGCTCCACCCAGCGACGATCTCACGCAAGATCCCTCTCCTCGTGTCTTCTCGCTGTTGGACTCGGAGCTTCTTGTTCTCTCCTTCAAGCGCTCAAGTAATGAATGGTTGCTTCACAGATTGTAGTTGCTTGCACAAGATGATGGAACTTCAGAACACGCAAGCAAGATGTGGAGAACACAAAGGCGTAGCAAGAACTCAGTTCGCGAACTCTGCTTCAACGAAGCCTTCTTCCGCCCTTTTGTTTCTCCACTCAGCACCAGGTGACAGCATCTCCTGCAGCCTCCAGCTGCTTTCCTGCCAACGCCAGCTACCACTGAGCCCTCCCTGGACTTCCTGAGCTCCCCTCATCCAAGCTCCAATCAACAGCTCCAGTCTGCAGCTCCAGCCATTGCAACCTGAGATGGAAAACGGACAAACCTGCTCCAAGGAAAGCCTCCATTGACTTCTCCTTGAGTGTTTGAATCCTTCCCTGTCACCCGTAGCTTGATCAGAGTATTAGAACAGCATATCACTCAGTAAATCAAGAATCAGAAGTTAAGCGCAGAGAATCGGATACGTTCAGACGCGATCAGAGTGTCTGACAGTGCATTTTGAATTAAAGTGATCGGTCACCGGTGCGATCAGAGAGCCTCCTGATCGGTCACCAGACCGATCAGGCTGGGTCCAGACTGATCAGGCTCCGTCCTGATCGGTCCCTAACGCTCAATTAGAAATCGCGATTTCTTTGGGACTCTCCTGGATCGATCACCAGACCGATCCCAGGTTGTGGATCGATCACCCGACCGATCCACCCCTTTATCGGGCAATTTCTGAGCTTCGCAGTTCAGACTTCCTTATCGATCACCGAACCGATCAGGAAACCTCCTGATCGGTCACCAGACCGATCAGGTCGTGACTAGACCGATCAGGCTCTGTCCTGATCGATCATAGAGAGGAACCTGCGATGCTGGATCTTTCTTCAGAATGATCTGCACAGTGATCCTGATTGGTCACCAGACCGATCAGGAGCAGTTCAGCAAGGGAACTCAACCTCACTGTATGCTCCCTGATCGGTCACCAGACCGATCAGGAGCAAAGCAATGGGTGAAACGCATACTCCCTGATCGGTCACCAGACCGATCAGTCATCGCTGGATCGGTCACCAGACCGATCCACGAAGGAGCATCGTGCCAACTCCCTGATCGGTCACCAGACCGATCCAGGGGCTCCAACCTAGCCCTCCAAGTTAGGGTTTCATCCACCTTAGCCCTCCAAGCTAAGGATTTTTCACCTAACCCTCCAAGTTGGGAATTTGCACCTAACCTTCCAAGTTAGGACTTTTCACCTAGCCCTCCAAGCTAGGACTTTTCACCCAACTCTTCCGGATTAGGACTTTCCAAACCTAGCCCTCCAAGCTAGGACCTGACCCTCCAAGCCAGGACTTTTTCACCTAACTCTCCAAGATGGGAATTTTCACCTAACCCTCCAAGTTAGGACTTTTCACCTAGCCCTCCAAGCTAGGACTTTTCACCCACCTCTTCCGAATTAGGACTTTTCACACACCTAGCCCTCCAAGCTAGGATTTTCAACACCTAACACTCCAGGTTAGGATTTTCCAACACCTAGCCCTCCAAGCTAGGATTTTTCAGACTGAATCATAATCATCATAATCAACCTAAACTAAAATCGATGTCAACACCAAAACAACAATCAGGGTCAGACTGTATCAACATGCACAACCGTGCTTGGGGGCACGACTAGGTCTGGAAGATGGGCATGGGCCATGCCTGGGGGCATGGGCCATGCCTGGGGGCATGGGCCATGCCTGGGGGCATGGCTTGGCCATGGAAATTGTAGGGGGTGTGCCTCCAGGGCCATGACCAGTTTTGTCGCATCCTCCAACTCTTGTCTTGCTCCTTTTGCATCATTTTAGCTCTAAATCACTTGTTGATAGCAAAAAATAAGAGAAATGTAGATCTCTGAACTAGAAATAGAAAATATGTTGATTAAGTGTTAAAGATGATACAATCATGTAGATTTGAGATAGGAAAATTAAATGAATGAGCATTAATACTAACATAAAAATATATCACATCTACGCTCATCATCTTATGCATACCTATAAAGGACGATTGATTGCTAAAGGGTTGAAGATGATTTATGGAATAGACTACAATGAAACTTTTTCACCAATTGCGATGCTTAAGTCTATTCGAATAATGCTAGCTATTACAACTTACCATGATTATGAGATCTGATAGTTGAATGTCAAAACCATATTTCTGAATAGAAACTGACTCGAGAATGTGTACATAACACAACCTGAGGGTTTTACAGATCCAAAGAATGCTAAACAGATATGTAAGTTATAAAGGTCTATTTATGGGCTAAAACAAGCTTCTCGAAGCTAGAATCTTTGTTTCGATGATGCAATCAAAGCATTTGATTTAATTATGAATGAAGATGAACCTTGTGTCTATAAATGGGTTAGTAGGAGCATAATTATTTTTTTGATGTTGTCTGTAGATGCCATAGTTTTCATTGACAATAATATCTCTACACTAGTCAGTGAAGATATAACTTAGGAATTACTTCTCAATGAAGGACTTACGTGAAGTAGCATATATTTTAGGCATCAAAATCTATAGAGATAGATCTAACAGATTGCTTGGCCTAAGCTAGAGTACATATATTGACAAAGTGTTTAATCATTTTGTCATGCAGAATTCCAAAAAGGAAATCTTGTCGATGTCACATGGTGTGAATCTTTCAAAGACTCAATATCCCTCTTCTAAGGAAGTCGTATGTATCAGATTTCTAATGTATCTGCTATAGGGTCTATCACGTATGTTATGCTTTATACTCATGCTAATGGCTCATATGCATTAAGCATGATGAGTAGATACCAGTCAGATTTAGGTGAAAGTCATTGGATTTCATTCGAGAATATTCTTATGCACTTGAGACAAACTAAAGATTATTGCTTGATAGAAAATATATGAGACTATACAAGGAACCAATAGATGCTAACGTAGCGAACCCACTAACCATGGCTTTGGCATAAAGGAAGTTGTAGGACCGATGCACGTGAGAGGGGGGGTGAATCATGTGACTTTTAAAACTTTCATTTTAAAATCAGAGTCGATAGAAAATCGTATGATGCTTTGAAAATCGTGCGTGGCGGAAGAATTAAAACGAAACACGAAAGCGAAAAATAATAAAAAATAAGCGATGAGTTTTATTTCGTTCGGATCCTTCGGCGACTCCTACTCGAAGGCCCAGGCTCCTTGAACCTTTCCTGTGGGCAATCCACAAAAATTCTCTACCGGTAAACTCCCGGTAGAGCGATTCAAATACAAGATTAGGCGGAAGTGTAACAACTCTACACTTCCCCCTTAAATAATTTCAGTGTAGACAGAACAAATAAAAATGCGTTACCCAACACTTAAGATTATCTGAAGCAGCTTGGGTGTTGGGAGCAATCTTTCGGCAGCAGTCGGACAGCGTCGAGTCAAAGCACAAACCGCAGTAGGGGAGCGTGGAAGCCAGAGAGCGCCAAAGCTTGAACCAGACTTAAAAAAATATATGTCTTTAGAGGGCTCGCTTGCTTCTTTTTATAGTGCCTCGAGCTGCCAATATTCAATCCGATGCATGATCTTCTCAGCCCAAACTTTATCCATCAACAAGCTATTCTTAAATAATTTAAAAATAGCTAATTAAATTAAGATAAGAATGCATTTAGAGTTAATTAAAAATACTCCACTTAAATTAAGATAAGAATGCTCCATTTAAATTAAAATAAGAATGCTCCACTTAAATTGAAAAAATAATTTAAATAAAGTTAGCAAGCTATTTTTTAGAATAATTCAAAGAAGATAACATTTCTATCCTTTGCTCCACTTAAATTAAAAAAATAATTTAAAGTTTAAACTCTCGTACAGAATAACATTTTATCATTAGTAGGAGTAATTTTATTCTCAAATAAAATAAGAAATACGAATAATTTAAATGAGAGTTTATCCTCCACCGAGGCTTTAGATGAGGAATAATTTATAATTTCATTCTCAAATAAAATAAGAAATACGAATAATTTAAATGAGAATTTATCCTCCACCGAGGCTTTAGATGAGGAATAATTTTGTAAAATTTACTTACAAAATATAATTAGTTTACATATCAAATAAAACTTGTAAAATAGAGTTAATGCAATGGGCTAAGATAAGAATGCTTTTAGAGTTAATTAGACCCCGTCCAAACCTGGATAAGGATCTAACCAGGACTCAACTAAGGTCACCAAAATGGGCCTAAGTTAGACCGCGCCTACAGTCCTAAAATAGGACCCGTCCTCACTGGTTCGCTCCTCCAGTGACTTACCTTACTTACCTCATGCAGCTCTACTCAACTTCTTAACCCACCAGGTCTTCCCGCCAAGGCTCAACCACCCTGGTCTTTTTGCCAAGTTTCAACCAACTTGGGCTTCAGCCAGTTGTCAGGCCTCGCGAACCCAACTAGACTTCCCACCAGGACTCAACCACCCTGGACTTCAGCCTGGTGTCAGGTCCTAAGTCTTTCAACCCTGCACACTTAGTAAAGAGGTCAAAACCAAAAGTAAGTCTAACTTTAACCTATTTGTCATTCATCAAAACTTAAGTTTAACTATTAGTGCAAATTACACCAACAATCTCCCCCTTTTTGATGCAATGACAACCTGGGTTAAAGTTGGAAAATACCAGATAAAGCAATGAGTCCAAAAAAGAATATGCAAATGACATGCTCTAAAATCAGGAATTTTTAATTTTCTAGCTTAACCCTTAAACTCTCCCCCTTTGGCATTCATCAAAACAAAGAAATAATATGTGTGCAAGCATCAGAAATAAAAGACACATTCAAGTAATATGCCAGCCAAGTAAAAAAAAATACTTTAAGTATTTGGGGAAGAAAAAAATTCTTAGCACGCATTTTTAGGATAGGTGAACAATGATTTTAAGGATAGGTGAACCAACATTTTCAAAAATAATTTATTTTCTAACATATTCGAAAGAGCACAAAAAGCGAAAGATTTTAACTCATGCTCCCCTTGAACCAAGTAAGAATTTTAGCCCTTTTTAGGTGTCTAACCTTAGTTACTAGCTAACTATCTAGATGATAGTAGTGTTCACTGGGTTAGTCAAGTCAAGTAATAATATCTAGCTCAGATTTTAATTCACGACTACTTGACTTGATCACTGTAATGTGGGTATTTTACGCCCAGACTTACTGCGATGCACAGACTTAAGCATTCTGAAGTCCAGGCAAAGTCCTATGCATCTCACAACCGTTCTATGTTTTGCAAGCACAAACAAATTATCCTTAATGTGTTTTGTGAGATGCGGCTACCTAAATCTATAGGTTCATGCAGTTTTAGGGGTCAAACTTAGGCTAAGTCCACCAATTTTTTTTTAAATGCAAGTTTGAAATACTAAAATTAAGCCAATTAAATCAAGAATCAAAGTAATTAAGCTAATGGTCAAACAGAATATGCGAGCTGATTGTTCAAAAGAAGTAAGTGTGATCAGGTCAGTTCTAGTCTATAACACACATTCCTATTAACCTTCTTAAGTTACTAAATTCAGATTCAGGGAGTGGTTTAGTAAATATATCGGCTAGGTTAGCCTTAGATTCAACATGGTTAAGTTCAATTCTCCTTTATTAACATAATCTCTAACAAAATGATGTTTAATTTCTATATGTTTGGTCCTAGAGTAGTGGACTGGGTTTTTGGTAGATTAATTGAACTTAGATTATCTATAAAGATTTTAACTTTCTTAAAATCTAAGTTAAAGTCTTTTAACGTATGCATCATCCAAAGTAATTGGGCTACACACTCACCCATAGCTATGCACTCAGCTTCAGTGGTGGATAGGGCAACGCAGTGCTGTTTTCTACTGAACCAACTAACTAGTGAGGGCCCTAGAAGTTGGCATCCACCACTGGTACTTTTCCTATCTAATTTACAACCAGCATAATCTGAGTCAGAAAATCCAATAAGTTCAAATTGGACTATTCTAGGATACCAAATTCCTAAACTTTCTGTCCCTTTAAGGTACCTAAATATTCTTTTAACTAGGGTTAGATGTGACTCTTTAGCACATGTTTGATACCTAGCACACATACTAACTGCAAAGAGAATGTCAGGTTGACTTGCAGTCAGGTAAAGTAAGCTGCCTATAGCACTTCTATAATATTTAAGGTCAACAATTTTGTCATTTGGGTCACTATCTATAGTTTGATTGGTAGCCATAGGTGTTTTAATTTCTTTTGCACTATCAATTCCAAATTTTCTAAGTAGTTCTTTAGTGTATTTTTGTTGATAGACAAAAGTACCCTCACTAGTCTGTTTTATTTGTAGCCCTAAAAAGAAAGTTAATTGACCTACTAAACTCATTTCAAATTCATTTTCCATTACCGTTATAAAATCTTGCAAAAAATTTAAGTTAGTTGAGCCAAATATTATATCATCTACATTACTTGGGCTATAAAAATATCAGTTTTTAAGGTTTTAACAAATAGTGTTGGGTCAATTTTGCCTTGGTTAAAACCTTTAGATACTAAGTGATTAGACAGTCTTTCATACCAGGCCCTAGGGGCTTGCTTAAGTCCATATAGGGCTTTTTTAAGTTTAAAGACATAGTCAAGGTGTTCTAAGCTTTCAAAATCAGGGGGTTATCCTACATAAACCTCTTCCTTAATTAGGTCATTTAGGAAGGCTGACTTAACATCCATTTGATACAATTTGAATCCTTTATGGGCTGCATAACTT
Organism: Boesenbergia rotunda; assembly: GCA_024364735.1. Classification (NCBI taxonomy): domain Eukaryota; kingdom Viridiplantae; phylum Streptophyta; class Magnoliopsida; order Zingiberales; family Zingiberaceae; genus Boesenbergia; species Boesenbergia rotunda. The sequence goes on along the minus strand of JAGFNQ010003820.1, from coordinate 232,737 downwards.
AAAAGCATCCTAATAGACTCAAGTCTAGCTACAGGGGCATAGGTTTCATCATAATCAAGTCCTTCTACTTGGCTAAACCCTTTAGCTACTAACCTAGCATTATTCCTGACTGTTTCACCTTGTTCGTTAAGTTTATTCCTAAAGACCCATTTGGTTTCAATAAACTTTTTGTCTTTAGGTAAGGGTACTAAATCCCAGACTTGACTACGTTCAAATTGGGCTAACTCCTCTTACATAGCTATGATCCAATCAGGGTCAAGTAAAGACTCTTCTACTGATTTTGGTTCAATTTTGGAAATTAAAGCAATCTGGCTAAGGTTTCTAAAGGCTGACCTAGTTTGAACCTTTAGTTCTGGATCACCTATGATTTGATCAATAGGGTGGGCTGAGCAAACTTGACTAGTTCTAGTTTGGTTAGGTGAAGGTTCAGTCAGATCATGGTCTTGGTCCTTAATTGTGCTTTCATCTGGGTCAGTACTGGACCTAACAAAATCAATTGGTTGGTAGGTGGTTTGATCAGAGTCATTTGGGTCAGATTTTTCATCAAATTTTACATTTGTAGTTTCTTCAATTCTTAGGGTAGTTTTGTTATAAACTCGATAGGCTCTACTGGTAAAGGAATAACCTACAAAGATACCTTCCTCAACCTTAGATGTAAGCTTTCCTAAGTGTTCTCTAGTATTTAATATATACACTTTACATCCAAATACTTTAAAATACTTAATATTAGGTTGTTTGTTATAATAGATTTCAAAAGATGTTTTTCCTAGATTTTTATTTATAGTTCTATTTTGTACATAACAGGCTGTACTGACAGCCTCAGCCCAAAGGTATTTAGGTAAGTTGTATTCATTAAGCATTGTTCTGGTTGCTTCTTGTAGTATTCTATTTTTTCTTTTTACAATTCCATTTTGTTGAGGTGTTTTAGGGCAGGAGAATTCGTGGTGGTAGCCATTTTCTAAACAGAATTGATTAAATTTTTGATTTTTGAATTCCCCACCGTTATCGCTCCTAAGTCTTATAATTTTAACCCCTTTTCATTTTCTGTTAATTTGCAAAATTGAGTAAATATATCAAATGTTTCATCTTTATTTTTTAAGAATTTTACCCAGGTGAATCTTGAATAGTCATCTATAATTATTAAACAGTATAGATTCCCACTAATTGATTTTACCCCATGTGAGTCAAATAGGTCTAGGTGAATTAATTCAAGAATTGATTTAGTTTGAGTTTGATTAGTTGGTTTGTGAGTTGATCTAGTTTGTTTCCCTTGTTGACAAGCATTACATAAGGTTGTCTCAAAGTTAGGTAACTTTGGTAGGCCTCTAACTAAACCATTTAGTTTAGGTAATTTTCTAAAGTGAGTGTGTGAAAGTCTCCTATGCCAGAGCCAAGTCTCATCCTTATGTGTTAAAAGACAATTTGCTAGGGGACGGGTTAACCTAATTTCATAGATGTTATTGTGTCTATGTCCTCTAAGTGTGATGTTTGGGTTGTCAGTGTGTTTGATCAGACATTCATTGGACAAGAACCTAACCTTATACCCAGTGTCACACAATTGGCTGATACTTAGTAAATTGAAGTGAAAGTTTTCAACAAGTAAGACATTTTTAATTATAAAATCAGACTCAAGTTCAATGTTACCTAGGCCAATTACCTTAAGTTTACCGTTGTTTCCAAACGCAACGGTCCCTAGACTTTTGTACTTGAGTTTTGTAAACTTGGTGGGATCCCCAGTCATGTGTCTGGAGCACCCACTGTCGATAATCCACTTGTTTTCCTACAGTTAGTAGATTTTTTAGAATTTAGTTTAAGTTTTGAATGAGTTAAAGGAATGATTTAAAGAAACTTAAGAAATTTGAACCCCCAAAAAAAACTTAAGAAGTTTAAAAGTTTGAATTTTTAAAACGCTTAGGAGAATTTGAATTTTGAAAACCCTTAAGAAATTTGAAGACTTGAAATTTTGAAAAAGTTAAGGAATTTAAAAGATTTAAGGAATTGAAAATTTTGAATTTTGAACAACTTAAAAAGGACTTAAGGAATTTGAAATTTTGAATTTTGAATTTTGAATTTTGAATTTTGAATTTAGTTGTCCTTATTCATCTCACTTGATCTAAGCTGTCAATCAAAGGGATCCTATGATTTGTGTGAGATAAGTTTGAGTTTGTTTTATAAAAGTTAATTTGACCTCTGTTAGATTCAGGTTTGACAAGAAGCATTTAAAAGTATACTTCCATAATTGGTTTCCAGGCCGTGGCGAGGCACAGAGGTCTTCTTTAGTCGAAGCCTTATTGGATTAACAACCACTTTCTAGGCAAAACCGCTTAAGGAAGTTGTACTTTTAACCTACCTATTGAAACTCCTTGGTCTAACTAGTCTAGGATGTGGCGGGGTAGCTTCGGCTAGTTCCACTGGGCTAAGAAGACCAAATAAAGGACGCCTTCCCCTACCTGACTCCTTAGATCAGTTTCCCTAACGTACTATCACCTCGCCCTACCCTGGTACTGAGTAGGTCAAGTGTCAGACTAACTTTTGAAACTAGTCCTAGGTACCCAGACGAGTAAAGGGTGACTATGAGGTGCCAACTAATTTGGTGCCTCCCCCTAAAATATAGGTAGGGTGTTTAGCGTCAATGTAATGAATGTCCTTCTTGGGGACATAGTATTGGTTCTGCCCTACTTGCTTTGTTAGGTAAGCTTTCGGGACCCACGCTTTTCGCCGGTTTTCAGTGGGTGGACAAATGAGATAAAGGATTTTTGGGTCGATCCTGATTTATATCCTATCCCAGATTTATTGTACACGCCCTTTTGAGATCCAAGAATAAGGTCAAGATTCTTGGACCGGGTTGTAAAAGTTGTTAGTAAGTCCTTAAGGTTTTGAACTTCACCCTTTAAAGGTGGAGTTATCATTTTCAAGTTCAATTGTTCTTTCATTTTGAGTTGATTCAGTTAAGGTTTTGGTATTAATTAATTGCTCCTTAAGGTCTTGATTTTCCTTAAGGAGCTGGTCATTCCTAGATTCAGATGCAAACAAATTTTTATTTAAAACAGAGATAATCTTAAAAAACTTTTTATTAATTGAATCTAAGTATACCTCAGTCGAGCCGTCCGAAAAGAGTCCGATCTCTTGGCTCGACTCGTATTCGGAATCTTCGTCGCTCTCCGAGTCCGATCCAGGTCCGGTTGCCATTAGCGCGAGGTAACTTGAATTTTTTGGTGGTTCATTGTCGGAGTCGTCCGAGCTCTCGTCCCAGGTGGCTTGTAAAGCCTTCTTCTTCTTGTTCTTCTTGGGTTGGTCCTCCTTTTTATAGGGGCATTCATGTTTGAAGTGCCCTTTTCTGTTGCAGCTGAAGCAGGTCATTTTGCTTTTACCTTCATTGCTGATGGGCTTCATTATCTTTTGGAGGTCCCTTTTTGAAAACTTGTTCTTCTTTTTGGCAAAGACTTTTCTTACCAAGTTTACCATATGCTCCTCGTCGTCTGAGTCTGACTCTGGTTCTTCTTCGGATTCTTCTTGAATATTCTTCTTCGACTTGACCTTTCTTGAAGAATCTGCAAACAAAGCAAACCCTTTCTCGGCCTTGGCGTTAGTTTGTTCATGCAACTCTAATTCACAAAACAGTTCATCTAAATTTATTTTGGAAAGATTCCTAGAAATTTTATAAGCATCTACAATGGATGCCCATAATGAATTTCTAGGAAAGACATTTAGTGCATACCTTATAATGTCTCTATTTTCTTGTTTGTGCCCAATCAGGTGGAGTCCATTTAGTATGTCCTTGATCCGAGCGTGAAGTTGACTTGCAGATTCTCCTTCCTGCATTTTCATATTAAACAATTTATTTAAAAGCAAATCCTTTTTGTTACCTTTGCATCAGTAGTGCCTTCATGCAATTCAATTAGTTTATCCCAAAGTTCTTTTGCTGATTCGGTTGGTCCGATTCTGTTCAGCTCTTCTTTGGTTAGTCCGCACTGGAGGGTGTTCTGCGCTTTGAACTCGATCTGAGCTTTTTTCTTCATTTCCAGGTTCCATCTATCGGGCTTCAGTGGCGCCTTGTTTCCCTCGTCCATTGGTGGTTCGTAGCCAGTTTGCACCGCGAACCATTGATCCATATCGGTTTTGAGGTACACTTCCATTCTCCGCTTCCAGTAGGGGAAATCTTCCCCGTTGAAGAGCGGAGGACGAGCAGTGCTGTAACCTTCACTCTGGGCCATCTGTGATTTACAAAAAAAAAAACAAAACTCGTTCCAAGACTAAGTCTTGGATTAGTGGTGTGGTACGAAAAAAAGGAATAAGAGAAGAGCGACTCGAAATGGTGTTGCACCAAATTCGAGTAAAACTGAACGAACAAAAGAAAAAGATCTAAATTTAAGCAACAATACCTAATTTAGATTGTGCAACGAAAAACACAAAATGCGAAAAACTGGATCTCCCCCGGCTCTTACGGTGGTTGCACCGATTCAGAGCGTACCAGTGCTCTGATACCACTTGTAGGACCGATGCACGTGAGAGGGGGGGTGAATCACGTGACTTTTAAAACTTTCGTTTTAAAATCAGAGTCGATAGAAAATCGTACGATGCTTTGAAAAACGTGCGCGGCGGAAGAATTAAAACGAAACACGAAAGCGAAAAATAATAAAAAATAAGCGATGAGTTTTACTTCGTTCGGAGCCTTCGGCGACTCCTACTCGAAGGCCCAGGCTCCTTGAACCTTTCCTGTGGGCAATCCACTAAAATTCTCTACCGGTAAACTCCCGGTAGAGCGATTCGAATACAAGATTAGGCGGAAGTGTAACAACCCTACACTTCCCCCTTAAATAATTTCAGTGCAGACAGAACAAATAAAAATGGTTACCCAACACTTAAGATTATCTGAAGCAGCTTGGGTGTTGGGAGCGATCTTCCGGCAGCAGTCGGACAGCGTCGAGTCAAAGCACAAACCGCAGCAGAGGAGCGTGGAAGCCAGAGAGCGCCAAAGCTTGAACCAGACTTAAAAAAATATATGTCTTTAGAGGGCTCGCTTGCTTCTTTTTATAGTGCCTCGAGCTGCCAATATTCAATCCGATGCATGATCTTCTCAGCCCAAACTTTATCCATCAGCAAGCTATTCTTAAATAATTTAAAAATAGCTAATTAAATTAAGATAAGAATGCATTTAGAGTTAATTAAAAATGCTCCACTTAAATTAAGATAAGAATGCTCCACTTAAATTAAAATAAGAATGCTCCACTTAAATTGAAAAAATAATTTAAATAAAGTTAGCAAGCTATTCTTTGGAATAATCCAAAGAAGATAACGTTTCTATCCTTTGCTCCACTTAAATAAAAAATAATTTAAATAAAGTTAGCAAGCTATTTTTTGGAATAATTCAAAGAAGATAACGTTTCTATCCTTTGCTCCACTTAAATTAAAAAAATAATTTAAAGTTTAAACTCTCGTACAGAATAACATTTTATCATTAGTAGGAGTAATTTTATTCTCAAATAAAATAAGAAATACGAATAATTTAAATGAGAGTTTATCCTCCACCGAGGCTTTAGATGAGGAATAATTTATAATTTTATTCTCAAATAAAATAAGAAATACGAATAATTTAAATGAGAGTTTATCCTCCACCGAGGCTTTAGATGAGGAATAATTTTGTAAAATTTACCTACAAAATCTAATTAGTTCACATATCAAATAAAACCTGTAAAATAGAGTTAATGCAATGGACTAAGATAAGAATGCTTTTAGAGTTAATTAGACCCCGTCCAAACCTGGATAAGGATCTAACCAGGACTCAACCGAGGTCACCAAAATGGGCCTAAGTTGGACCGCGCCTACAGTCCTAAAATAGGACCCGTCCTCACTGGTTCGCTCCTCCAGTGACTTACCTTACTTACCTCGTGCAGCTCTACTCAACTTCTTAACCCACCAGGTCTTCCCGCCAGGGCTCAACCACCCTGGTCTTTTTGCCAAGTTTCAACCAACTTGGGCTTCAGCCAGTTGTCAGGCCTCGCGAACCCAACTGGACTTCCCACCAGGACTCAACCACCCTGGACTTCAGCCTGGTGTCAGGTCCTAAGTCTTTCAACCCTGCACACTTAGTAAAGAGGTCAAAACCAAAAGCAAGCCTAACTTTAACCTATTTGTCATTCATCAAAACTTAAGTTTAACTATTAGTGCAAATTGCACCATTAAGGAATTTAAAAGATTTAAGGAATTGAAAATTTTGAATTTTGAACAACTTAAAAAGGACTTAAGGAATTTGAAATTTTGAATTTTGAATTTAGTTGTCCTTATTCATCTCACTTGATCTAAGTTGTCAATCAAAGGGATCCTATGATTTGTGTGAGATAAGTTTGAGTTTGTTTTATAAAAGTTAATCTGACCTCTGTTAGATTCAGGTTTGACAAGAAGCAGTTTAAAAGTATACTTCCATAATTGGTTTCCAGGCCGTGGCGAGGCACAGAGGTCTTCTTTGGCCGAAGCCTTATTGGATCAACAACCACTTTCTAGGCAAAACCGCTTAAGGAAGTTGTACTTTTAACCTACCTATTGAAACTCCTTGGTCTAACTAGTCTAGGATGTGGCGGGGTAGCTTCGGCTAGTTCCACTGGGCTAAGAAGACCAAATAAAGGACGCCTTCCCCTACCTGACTCCTTAGATCAGCTTCCCTAACGTACTATCAGCTCGCCCTACCCTGGTACTGAGTAGGTCAAGTGTCAGACTAACTTTTGAAACTAGTCCTAGGTACCCAGACGGGTAAAGGGTGACTTTGAGGTGCCAACTAATTTGGTGCCTCCCCCTAAATTATAGGTAGGGTGTTTAGGGTCAATGTAATGAATGTCCTTCTTGGGGACATAGTATTGGTTCTGCCCTACTTGCTTTGTTAGGTAAGCTTTCGGGACCCACGCTTTTCGCCGGTTTTCACGTGGGTGGACAAATGAGATAAAGGATTTTTGGGTCGATCCTGATTTATATCCTATCCCAGATTTATTGTACACGCCCTTTTGAGATCCAAGAATAAGGTCAAGATTCTTGGACCGGGTTGTAAAAGTTGTTAGTAAGTCCTTAAGGTTTTGAACTTCACCCTTTAGGGTGGAGTTATCATTTTCAAGTTCAATTGTTCTTTCATTTTGAGTTGATTCAGTTAAGGTTTTGGTATTAATTAATTGCTCCTTAAGGTCTTGATTTTCCTTAAGGAGCTGGTCATTCCTAGATTCAGATGCAAACAAATTTTTATTTAAAACAGAGATAATCTTAAAAAACTTTTTATTAATTGAATCTAAGTATACCTCAGTCGAGCCGTCCGAAAAGAGTCCGATCTCTTGGCTCGACTCGTATTCGGAATCTTCGTCGCTCTCCGAGTCCGATCCAGGTCCGGTTGCCATTAGCGCGAGGTAACTTGAATTTTTTGGTGGTTCATTGTCGGAGTCGTCCGAGCTCTCGTCCCAGGTGGCTTGTAAAGCCTTCTTCTTCTTGTTCTTCTTGGGTTGGTCCTCCTTTTTATAGGGGCATTCATGTTTGAAGTGCCCTTTTCTGTTGCAGCTGAAGCAGGTCATTTTGCTTTTACCTTCATTGCTGATGGGCTTCATTATCTTTTGGAGGTCCCTTTTTGAAAACTTGTTCTTCTTTTTGGCAAAGACTTTTCTTACCAAGTTTACCATATGCTCCTCGTCGTCTGAGTCTGACTCTGGTTCTTCTTCGGATTCTTCTTGAATATTCTTCTTCGACTTGACCTTTCTTGAAGAATCTGCAAACAAAGCAAACCCTTTCTCGGCCTTGGCGTTAGTTTGTTCATGCAACTCTAATTCACAAAACAGTTCATCTAAATTTATTTTGGAAAGATTCCTAGAAATTTTATAAGCATCTACAATGGATGCCCAGATTGGTAGCCATAGGTGTTTTAATTTCTTTTGCACTATCCATTCCAAATTTTCTAAGTAGTTCTTTAGTGTATTTTTGTTGATAGACAAAAGTACCCTCACTAGTCTGTTTTATTTGTAGCCCTAAAAAGAAAGTTAATTGGCCTACTAAACTCATTTCAAATTCATTTTCCATTACCGTTATAAAATCTTGCAAAAAATTTGAGTTAGTTGAGCCAAATATTATATCATCTACATATACTTGGGCTATAAAAATATCAGTTTTTAAGGTTTTAACAAATAGTGTTGGGTCAATTTTGCCTTGGTTAAAACCTTTAGATACTAAGTGGTTAGACAGTCTTTCATACCAGGCCCTAGGGGCTTGCTTAAGTCCATATAGGGCTTTTTTAAGTTTAAAGACATAGTCAGGGTGTTCTAAGCTTTCAAAACCAGGGGTTGTCCTACATAAACCTCTTCCTTAATTAGGCCATTTAGGAAGGCTGACTTAACATCCATTTGATACAATTTGAATCCTTTATGGGCTGCATAACTTAAAAGCATCCTAATAGACTCAAGTCTAGCTACAGGGGCATAGGTTTCATCATAATCAAGTCCTTCTACTTGGCTAAACCCTTTAGCTACTAACCTAGCCTTATTCCTGACTGTTTCACCTTGTTCGTTAAGTTTATTCCTAAAGACCCATTTGGTTTCAATAAACTTTTTGTCTTTAGGTAAGGGTACTAAATCCCAGACTTGACTACGTTCAAATTGGGCTAACTCCTCTTGCATAGCTATGATCCAATCAGGGTCAAGTAAAGACTCTTCTACTGATTTTGGTTCAATTTTGGAAATTAAAGCAATCTGGCTAAGGTTTCTAAAGGTTGACCTAGTTTGAACCCTCAGTTCTGGATCACCTATGATTTGATCAATAGGGTGGGCTGAGCTAACTCGAATGGTTCTGGTTTGGTTAGGTGAAGGTTCAGTCAGATCATGGTCTTGGTCCTTAATTGGGCTTTCATCTGGGTCAGTACTGGACCTAACAAAATCAATTGGTTGGTAGGTGGTTTGATCAGAGTTATTTGGGTCAGATTTTTCATCAAATTTTATATCTGTAGTTTCTTCAATTTTAGGGTAGTTTTGTTATAAACTCGATAGGCTCTATAGTAAGGGAATAACCTACAAAGATACTTCCTCAACCTTAGATGTAAACTTTCCTAAGTGTTCTCTGTATTTAATATATAGACTTTACATCAATACTTTAAAATACTTAATATTAGGTTGTTTGTTATAATATATTTCAAAAGACGTTTTTTCCTAAATTTTTACTTATAGTTATTCTGTTTTGTACATAACAGGCTGTACTGACAGCCTCAGCCCAAAGGTATTTAGGTAAGTTGTATTCATTAAGCATTGTTCTGGTTGCTTCTTATAGTGTTCTATTTTTTCTTTCTACAATTCCATTTTGTTGAGGTGTTTTAGGGCAGGAGAATTCGTGGTGGTAGCCATTTTCTAAACAGAATTGTTAAATTTTTTATTTTTGAATTCCCCGTCGTTATCGCTACTAAGTCTTATAATTTTAACCTCTTTTTCATTTTCTGTTAATTTGCAAAATTGAGTAAATATATCAAAAGTTTCATCTTTATTTTTTAAGAATTTTACCCAGGTGAATCTTGAATAGTCATCTATAATTACTAAACAGTATAGATTCCTACTAATTGATTTTACCCCATGTGAGTCAAATAGGTCTAGGTGAATTAATTCAAGAATTAATTTAGTTTGAGTTTGATTAGTTGATTTGTGAGTTGATCTAGTTTGTTTCCCTTGTTGACAAGCATTACATAAGGTTGTCTCAAAGTTAGGTAACTTTGGTAGGCCTCTAACTAAACCATTTAGTTTAGGTAATTTTTTGAAGTGAGTGTGTGAAAGTCTCCTATGTCAGAGTCAAGTCTCATCCTTATGTGTTAAAAGACAATTTACTAGGGGATGGGTTAACCTAATTTCATAGATGTTATTGTGCCTATGTCCTCTAAGTGTGATGTTTGGGTTGTCAGTGTGTTTGATCAGACATTCATTGGCCAAGAACCTAACCTTATACCCAGTGTCACACAATTGGCTGATACTTAGTAATTGAAGTGAAAGTTTTCAACAAGTAAGACATTTTTAATTATAAAATCAGACTCAAGTTCAATGTTTCCTGGCCAATTACCTTAAGTTTACCGTTGTTTCCAAACGCAACGGTCCCTAGACTATTGTACTTGAGTTTTTAAACTTGGTGGGATCCCCAGTCATGTGTTTGGAGCACCCACTGTCGATAATCCACTTGTTTTCCTACAGTTAGGTAGGAGATTTTTTAGAATTTAGTTTAAGTTTTGAATGAGTTAAAGGAATGATTTAAAGAAACTTAAGAAATTTGAACTCCAAAAAACTTAAGAAGTTTAAAATTTTGAATTTTTTAAAACGCTTAGGAGAATTTGAATTTTGAAAAACCTTAAGAAATTTGAAGACTTGAAATTTGAAAAAGTTAAGGAATTTAAAAGATTTAAGGAATTAAAAATTTTGAATTTTGAACAACTTAAAAAGGACTTAAGGAATTTGAAATTTTGAATTTTGAATTTAGTTGTCCTTATTCATCTCACTTGATCTAAGTTGTCAATCAAAGGGATCCTGTGATTTGTGTGAGATAAGTTTGAGTTTGTTTTATAAAAGTTAATCTGACCTTTGTTAGATTTAGGTTTGACAAGAAGCAGTTTAAAAGTATACTTCTATAATTGGTTTCCAGGCCGTGGCGAGGCACAGAGGTCTTCTTTGGCCGAAGCCTTATTGGATCAATAACCACTTTCTAGGCCAAAACCGCTTAAGGAAGTTGTACTTTTAACCTACCTATTGAAACTCCTTGGTCTAACTAGTCTAGGATGTCGCGGGGTAGTTTCGACTAGTTCCACTGGGCTAAGAAGACCAAATAGAGGACGCCTTCCCCTACCTGACTCCTTAGATCAGCTTCCCTAACGTACTATCAGCTCGCCCTACCCTGGTACTGAGTAGGTCAAGTGTCAAACTAACTTTTGAAACTAGTCCTTGGTACCCAAACGAGTAAAGGGTGACTTTGAGGTGCCAACTAATTTGATGCCTCCCCCTAAATTATAGGTTGGGTGTTTAGGGTCAATGTAATGAATGTCCTTTTTGGGGACATAGTATTGGTTCTGCCCTACTTGCTTTGTTAGGTAAGCTTTCGGGACCCACGCTTTTCGCCGATTTTCACGTGGGTGTACAAATGAGATAAAGAATTTTTGGGTCGATCCTGATTTATATCCTATCCCAGATTTATTGTACACGCCCTTTTGAGATCCAAGAATAAGGTCAAGATTCTTGGACCGGGTTGTAAAAGTTGTTAGTATGTCCTTGAGGTTTTGAACTTCACCCTTTAGGGTGGAGTTATCATTTTCAAGTTCAATTGTTCTTTCATTTTGAGTTGATTCAGTTAAGGTTTTGGTATTAATTAATTGCTCCTTAAGGTCTTGGTTTTCCTTAAGGAGCTGGTCATTCCTAGATTCAGATGCAATCAATTTTGTATTTAAAACAGAGATAATCTTAAAAAAATTTATTAATTGAATCTAAGTATACCTCAGTTGAGCCGTCCAAAAAGAGTCCGATCTCTTGGCTCGACTCGTATTCGGAATCTTCGTCACTCTCCGAGTCCGATCCAAGTCTGGTTGCCATTAGCGCGAGGTAACTTGAGTTTTTTGGTGGTTCATCGTCGGAGTCATCCGAGCTCTCGACCTAGGTGGCTTGTAAAGCCTTCTTCTTCTTGTTCTTCTTGGGTTGGTCCTCCTTTTTATAGGGGCATTCATGTTTGAAGTGCCCTTTTCTGTTGCAGCTGAAGCAGGTCATTTTGCTTTTACCTTCATTGCTGGTGGGCTTTATTATCTTTTGGAGGCCCCTTTTTGAAAACTTGTTCTTCTTTTTGGCAAAGACTTTTCTTACCAAGTTTACCATTTGCTTCTCATCGTCTGAGTCTGACTCTGGTTCTTCTTCGGATTCTTCTTGAATATTCTTCTTCGACTTGACCTTTCTTGAAGAATCTGCAAACAAAACAAACCCTTTCTCGGCCTTGGCGTTAGTTTGTTCATGCAACTCTAATTCACAAAACAGTTCATCTAAATTTATTTTGAAAAGATTCCTAGAAATTTTATAAGCATCTACAATGGATGCCCATAATGAATTTCTAGGAAAGACATTTAGTGCATACCTTATAATGTCTCTATTTTCATGTTTGTGCCCAATCAGGTGGAGTCCATTTAGTATGTCCTTGATCCGAGCGTGAAGTTGACTTGCAGATTCTCCTTCTTGCATTTTCATATTAAACAATTTATTTAAAAGCAAATCCCTTTTTGTTACCTTTGCATCAGTAGTGCCTTCATGCAACTCAATTAGTTTATCCCAAAGTTCTTTTGCTGATTCGATTGGTCCAATTCTGTTCAGCTCTTCTTTGGTTAGTCCGCACTGGAGGGTGTTCTGCGCTTTGAACTCGATCTGAGCTTTTTTCTTCATTTCCAGGTACCATCTATCGGGCTTTAGTGGCGCCTTGTTTCCCTCGTCCATTGGTGGTTCGTAGCCAGTTTGCACCGTGAACCATTGATCCATATCGGTTTTGAGGTACACTTCCATTCTCCGCTTCCAGTAAGGGAAATCTTCCCCGTTGAAGAGCGGAGCACGAGCAATATTGTAACCTTCATTCTGGGCCATCTGTGTTTGACAAAAAAAACAACAAAACTCGATTAGTGGTGTGGTACGAAAAAAAAGGAATAAGAGAATAGCGACTCAAAATGGTGTTGCACCAAATTCGAGTAAAACTGAACGAACAAAAGAAAAAGATCTAAATTTAAGCAACAATACCTAATTTAGATTATGCAACGAAAAACACAAAATGCGAAGAAAAATGGATCTCCCCTGGCTCTTACGGTGGTTGCACCGATTCAGAGCGTACCAACGCTCTGATACCACTTATAGAACCGATGCACGTGAGAGAGGGGGTGAATCACGTGACTTTTAAAACTTACATTTTAAAATCAGAGTCGATAGAAAATCATACAATACTTTGAAAAACGTGCACGGCGGAAGAATTAAAACGAAACACGAAAGCGAAAAATAATAAAAAATAAGCGAGGAGTTTTACTTCGTTCGGAGCCTTCGGCGACTCCTACTTGAAGGCCCAGGCTCCTTGAACCTTTCCTGTGGGCAATCCACTAAAATCCTCTATCGGTAAACTCCCGATAGAGCGATTCGAATACAAGATTGGGCGAAAGTGTAACAACCCTACACTTCCCCCTTAAATAGTTTCAGTGCAGACAAAACAATTAAAAATGCGTTACCCAACACTTAAGATTATCTGAAGCAGCTTGGGTGTTGGGAGCGATCTTCTGGCAGCGGTCGGATAGCGTCGAGTCAAAGCACAAACCGCAGTACAGGAGCGTGGAAGCAGGAGGGCACCAAAGCTTGAATCAGGGAAAAAAACTTGTATCGTTAGAGGGCTCGCTTGCCTCTTTTTATAGTGCCTCGAGCTGCCAATATTCAATTTGATGCATGATCTTCTCAGCCCAAATTTTATCCATTAGCAAGCTATTCTTTGGAACAATTCAAAGAAGATAACGTTTCTATCCTTTGCTTCACTTTAAAAAAATAATTTAAATAAAGTTTAAACTCTCGTACAGAATAACATTTTATCATTAGTAGAAGTAATTTTATTCTTAAATAAAATAAGGAATATGAATAATTTAAATGAGAGTTTATCCTCCACTGAGGCTTTAAATGAGGAATAATTTTGTAAAATTTACCTACAAATTCTAATTAGTTCACATATCAAATAAAACTTGTAAATTAGAGTTAATGCAATGGACTAAGATAAGAATGCATTTAGAGTTAATTAGACCCCGTCCAAACCTGGATAAGGATCTAACCAGGACTCAACCGAGGTCACCAAAATGGACCTAAGTTGGACCGCGCCTACAGTCCTAAAATAGGACCCGTCCTCACTGGTTCGCTCCTCCAGTGACTTACCTTACTTACCTCGTGCAGCTCTACTCATCTTCTTAACCCACCAGGTCTTCCTGCCAGGGCTCAACCACCCTAGTCTTTTTGCCAAGTTTCAACCAACTTGGGCTTCAGCCAATTGTCAGGCCCTGCGAACCCAACTGGACTTCCCACCAGGACTCAACCACCTGGACTTCAACTTGGTGACAGGTCCTAGGTCTTTCAACCCTGCACACTTAGAAAAGAGGTCAAAACCAAAAGCAAGTCTAACTTTATCCTATTTGTAATTCATCAAAACTTAAGTTTAACTATTAGTGCAAATTGCACCAACAAACCTAACTTAAACCCTTTGCCCAAACATCAAAACACTTGGTCTCTCCGGACAACAAATTGCCTCATCAACTACCTCGCCAAATCCTCAACTAGTTAGACCAGGATTTCTCAAAAAGTAATTTGAGAATAAAATTTCTTTAAAACGCTTTGTCTAAGAAAGGGTTGATGATCCAATAAGGCTACGACCAAAGAAGACCTCTGTGCCTCACCAAGACCTGGAAGTTGATTATCGAAATTTATTTTCAACTTACTAATTGTTAAACCTAAATCTAACACAAGTTTCAATCAAATCATAGTGTTAACATAAAACCAAGATAAAATTAATACATCTCACAAAACATATAAGGATACCTGTTTTGTCACTTAGAAATGTGTGAGATGCTTAGGACATAATAATTTAGTACAACCCAACCAGTTCAATTAATTTTTAATATAACTTCAATTCAACTTAATTAAAATTTAAAATTCAATTTAACCATTTCAAAAAATTAACTTAAAATTCAATTTAACATTTTCAAAATTTTAACTTAATATTTTCAAAAATACAACTTAATATTTTTAAAAATCCAATTTAATACATTCAAAAATTAAACTTAATATTTTTAAAAATTTAACTTAATATTTTCAAAATTCAATCTAACAATTTTCAAAATCAAGTTGAAAACCTGTCTCACAAAACTACTGAATAACATGAATGATAACCCAGACTGGGTGAGACAAACTAGGTAGTACAATTCAATCAATCTATCCTTACACCTCTACATATATAGATCCAAATCAGAATATTTTATGTGTAGGAACATAATGGTTTGGACTAATGTGTAAGTATCCCTGGTTGATTTTGATATGATCAACCAATTTAAGTTAGACCCTGGTATGTTTAATCCCTCTGCTAAGTGTGCAGGAGCTTAGGTACGGAGGAAATCGAGCGTAAGATGTAGCAAACGAGAAGGATTGTGCGGGGAAGTGAGCCGATGGGCTTGGTACAATCCGAGAGTCGCGGAAGCTGCGGAAGAGTACACTGGTGGATCGAGATGGACGTACGCAACTCCCGAGGGACGGGAAACCGGGAGGAAGCACGCTTGAGGGGTGAAAGGTCGGAGTCGGGTTCGGGTGAGCCTAACTTCGGTTGGCCGGAAATCACCCAGAAGATAAACCAAAAGATTGGTCAGTTTGACCAAGTCAAACCAGGCACCTGAAACATAAAGAATTTTATTTGTTGCTGTGAAGATTCGAACCAACATCCTCGCATGCGTATATCACCAAGCTTACCGACTAGGATAAGGAAGAGATGTGATTGATGTTGTTGCGAGCAGATGATAAAGTTATTTATCTGTTGCGAGCAGAAGACAAAGTTATAATTAAACTTTATCTCTTAAAGGATAACTTTATCCTTTAATCAGATCCAATGGATGCAGTTTAATCCCATCCAAGATCAACCATCCAGATTACATCCAAGGATCAACGATCAAGAGAAAATTCCTCAACAATCAACAATCCAGATTTATTCTCTTAGGCTATAAATAGGCTTAGAGTTGCAACCTTTTCAATCAATCATTCTTGTAAAATCTCTAAAAGTCTAGCGTGTTATTTTTGTAAGGCTTCTCCGCCACAAGGAGATTTTTATTGAACGTCCACTGCCTTGGAAGCAACGTTCTCAGTTGCGATCAAGTTTCTTTTTTAAAGACGAGTGCCTCCACTTTCATTTTTTTTTACCGTCTATTCACCCCCCTCTAGCCAGTCCAACCCAGTCCAACAAGTGGTATCAGAGTGAAGGTCGCCGCAGAAGGACTAATCGCCGACTGCAGCAATTTCAAGAAAATGGTTGGAGTCGTAAGCTACCCACCGAAATTTGAGGGGGAGTTCGCGATGTGGAAGCGTCGAATGCAAGTATTTTTTAAAACTGATATTAAACTGCTACTAATTATGAAAAATAATTTTTCAGTTCCTAAAGACAACGACGACAAGGATAAAGAAATAGAGTCATGGACCAAGAAGGAGAAATCAGACTTTGAAGCAAATGGCAAAGCTGAATTTCATCTACTAGCCGTTCTTCCCGCGTAAGAAGTTAACCGCATCGAGAATTACAACTCGGCAAAAGAGCTCTAGGAGAAATTCCTGAAATTGCACGAAGAAAAGAATAAGAAATCAGACATCATCGCACTGAACACAAGGAAGATCCAACTCGACGACGAGTCCTCGTCAGAAGAGTCGAAAGGTCAAGAATACGCGGGACTTGCGCTGATGGCAAATCATCAAGAAGGGAGCACTGATGAAGGGGGAGAGATGTCAGAAGAAAGTGACGACGAAAGGGAACCTCGCTTTTCGAAAGCGACCCGGTAAGTGAGGTTTGTTTTCTTCCTCATG
The DNA here is from genome assembly GCA_024364735.1 of Boesenbergia rotunda. Taxonomy (NCBI): domain Eukaryota; kingdom Viridiplantae; phylum Streptophyta; class Magnoliopsida; order Zingiberales; family Zingiberaceae; genus Boesenbergia; species Boesenbergia rotunda. Next base: position 216,160 of record JAGFNQ010003820.1, on the reverse strand, counting down.
ATCAATTATATGTTGTAGTTAAAGCTTTGCTCAAATCTAATTGTAGATTAGAAAAAGAAAATTTTAAATTAAAAAATAAATTAACACTTATATCCTCGTCTGAAATTTTCAAAAAATTAAAATGATAATTTGAAAAACCTAGTGCAAAAATTAGAACTTGATATTGCATATTTACACCATAAGAAAAATAGTTTTTCCGATAATTTAAATTGGTATTTTAAAAATCATAAGGGCCAATTTAAAAAGGTGCCCAAAAGCTATATTCCGCCTAAGTTTTTAATTAATCCTGTAGACAAGAACTTATTTTGGGTTCCTAAATTTGTATTAAACTGATAATTTTTTTTGTTATTATATATGTGCGAATTTTGTTTCTCTAACAAAAATTATGTTTTTATTTTTTTTATGAACAATTATGTTGTCTATCTACTGAAACTTCTTTCAAAAAATTTCAAATATTTTTTCCCTCGAAATTTGAAATTAAGAGTTTATGGGGAAAACTCATTATAATTTCTTTTTCAAATTTTTCGAAGTATTTTTTCCAATTTTTTAAAATTTACTTTTCAAGAACTCTTATGTGTTAGTTTGTCATTTTTGGACTTGATGAACGAAATTAAAACTCAAAATATTTGTCCAAACTCATATTTCATCTTCCACTTTAACAAAAATAATCAGATTTTTTTTCGATATTTTATGAATTGTTTATTGAAATATGTTTTTTTTTAATTTTCAAAATTCGATAGAAAAATATTTTGACCAGATCCAATTTTTTTAGATCTCCTCATCAGATGTGGATTTTATCAAAAAAAAAATTGGATTTTATTTAAGTCATTTTTTTTACAAAAAAAATGGAATTAACTTTGAAAAAATAAGCCATTTTAAATTTCAAAAATCTATGGCACCGCGATTTTTTTTCACTTAGAATATTTTTTATCGCACTCAAAAATTTTCTTCCCTAATTATATTTTCCCATTTTTTGATTTGATCAAAGGGGGAGGAATAGTATTAAATTAAGGGGTAGAATTTTAATTTACTCTAAAATTAAAATTTTTTTAACTTAAACTGTTTACATTATTATGCATGTTTTTTATTTTGTTTACCATAACTTAACTCAGATTGATGCACATCAAAAAGGGAGAGATTGTAAGTACCCGTGGTTGATTTTGATGTGATCAACCAATTTAAGTTAGGTCCTGGTATGTTTAATCCCTCTGCTAAGTAGGAGCTTAGGTATGGAGGAAGTCGAGCGTAAGACGTAGCAGACAAGAAGAATTATGCGGGCAAGTGAGCCGACAAGCTTGGTACAATCCGAGGGATGCGGAAGCTGCGGAAGAGTACATCGGTGGATCGAGAAGGACGTATGCAACGCCCGAGGGACGGGAAACCGGGAGGAAGCACGCTCGAGGGGCGAAAGGCCGGAGTCGGGTTGGGGTGAGCCTAACTCCGGTTGGCCGGAAATCACCCAGAAGATGAACCAAAAGACTGGTCAGTTTAACCAAGTCAAACCAGGCACCTGAAACATAAAGAATTGTATTTGTTGCTGAGAAGATTTGAACCAACATCCTCGCATGCGTATATCACCAAGCTTACCGACTGGGATAAGGAAGAGATGTGATTGAAGTTGTTGCGAGCAGATGATAAAGTTATTTATCTGTTGCGAGCAGAAAACAAAGTTATAATTAAACTTTATCTCTTAAAGGATAACTTTATCCTTTAATCAGATCCAATGGATGCAGTTTAATCCCATCCAAGATCAACCATCCAGATTACATCCAAGGATCAACGATCAAGAGAAAATTCCTTAACAATCAACAATCCAGATTTATTCTCTTAGGCTATAAATAGGCTTAGAGTTTCAACCTTTTCAATCAATCATTTTTATTCATTCTTATAAAATCTCTAAAAGTCTAGCGTACTATTTTTGTAAGGCTTCTCCGCCACAAGGAGATTTTTATTGAGCGTCCACTGCATTGGAAGCAACGTTCTCAGTTGCGATCAAGTTTCTTTTTTAAAGACGAGTGCCTTCACTTTCATATTTTTTTTACCGTCTATTCACCCCCCTCTAGCCGGTCCAACCCGGTCTAACATAATGGATGTTGGATAGTGGATACTCCAGAGATATGACTGCGGATAAATTGAAGTTCACTAAAATCAAGTACAAAAACCTAGGCTCAGTAGCATTTGGCAATAATGTCACACATAAGATAATTAGGTCAGGTAACATTGAATTAAATTCTGATTTTATTATCAAAAAGGTTAATTGGTTGATAATTTTAAGTTTAATTTGTTATGCATTAGTCAATTATGTGATACAGGTTATGTAGTCACCTTCACCAACTCTGACTGCCTTATTAGGAACTAACATGACTCAGAAATAACCCTTAAGGGAGTAAGAAAGAATAATATTTGTATTATTAATCTACCATCAACACTAACTGTCTTCTGTCTCAATTAGAAGAAACTAACTTATGGCATAGAAGATTAGGTCACACTTACACAAAATTAATTTCTAAATTAAGTCAAAACGGACTAGTTAAGGGAATCCCTAAAATTAAAAAACTTGAAAATCCAATCTGCAACCCATGTCAACAAGGTAAACAAACAAAATCAACCCACAAATCTACCCAATTAGATATAACCCAAGCTACGCTTGAGCTCCTACACATAGACCTATTTGATTCTTATGGAGTCAAGTCACTAAGTGAAAATCGATACTGCTTAGTAATTATTGATGATTATTCTAGATTTACCTGGGTTAGATTTTTAAAAACCAAAGATAAAACATTTGAATCATTTAACAACTTATGTAAAATACTAGAAAATCAAAAAGATGCTCAAATTAAAAGAATAAGAAGTGATCATGGGGGAGAATTTGAAAACCAAAAGTTTAATGAGTTATGTAAAATAAATGGTTATATTCATGAATTTTCCTGCCCAAAATCCCCTCAATAAAATGGGATAGTTGAAAGGAAAAATAAAACCCTTCAAGAAGTCGCCAGGACCATGCTCACCGAATATAGTTTATCCAATCAATTCTGGCCAGAGGCGATTAACACTGCTTGTTATATTCAAAATAGGGTTCTAATAAATAAACAACACAATAAAACACCTTATGAAATCTATTACCATAGAATACCCAACTTATATTATCTAAGGGTGTTTGGGTGTAAGGTACATTCTAAATACAAAAGACTACCTAGGAAAATTTCAATCAAAATCAACCCAAGGAATTTTTATAGGGTACTCAACTACGAGTCGGGCATATAGGGTCTATAACAATCATACCCTTAAAATTGAAGAAACCACGAATGTTATATTTGACGAAGCAATTATAACAAAACCCAACTCAATCAACTTAACTAATTCGTCAAATCCACCTATTTCGAATCAAGATCAAGATAAAACTGAACCAACAATTGAACCAACAATTGAATCAATAATTAAATCAACAATTGCACCAATAACTGAACCAACTCAAATTGTTGAACTTGTTCCAACCCAAAACCTACCAGCTGGACCTGAGGCTGAACCAAGTTCCAGGAGATCTAAGAAACCCAGACTAAATCACCCAACTCATCAAATTATGGGTGATCCAACCTTAAGGGGTTAGAACAAGGTATTCCTATAGGAACTTAAGACAGGTTGCTCTGATTTCAAAAATAGAACCAAAAACTATAGAAGAGGTCTTACCTGACCCAGACTAGATCATTGCTATGTAAGAGGAATTAGCACAATTTGAAAGAAACCAAGTCTGGGACTTAGTGCCTAAACCAGAAGGTAAGTCCATTATAGACACTATGTGGGTATTTAGAAATAAGTTGAACGACCAAGGTGAAATAGTAAGAAATAAAGCTCGTTTAGTAGCTAAAGGATTTAGTCAAGTTGAGGGGTTAGACTATAAAGAAACATATACCCCTATAGCTAGACTTGAGTCAATTAGGATGCTACTAGCTTTTGCAGCCTATAGGGGATTTAAATTATACAAAATGGATGTCTAGTCTACCTTCCTGAATGGTTTTATAAAAGAGAAAGTGTATGTAGGACAACCCCCAAGTTTTGAGGATCTTGACTACCCTAATTATGTGTTCAAACTTAGGAAAGTCCTTTATGGTTTTAAACAAGCACCTAGGGCTTGGTATGAAAGACTATCCACCTATCCAATTTCTAAAGGTTTTAACCAAGGTCAAATTGACTTAACCCTATTTGTTAAGACTTTAGAAAAAGACATTTTTGTAGCCCAAGTTTATGTAAATGATATAATTTTTGGATCAACTAACACTAATTTCTTAAAAGACTTTATTAAAATTATGGAAAATGAATTTGAAATGCGCCTAGTAGGAGAATTAACCTTCTTTTTAGGTTTACAAATTAAACAAACCAAGGATGGAAACTATATTCACCAATCAAAATACGCAAAGGAATTAATTAAGAAATTTAAAATGGATAGTTCAAAGAATTTAAGTATTCCCATGGTCACAAATGCCAAAATAGATAACGATCCTGAAGGTAAGCCAGTTGACTTAAAATATTATAGAAGTATTATAGGAAGTTTGCTCTACCTAACTGCTAGTAGACCTGATATTCTTTTTGCAATAGGCATTTGTGACAGGTACCAAACTTGTGCTGGTTGGTGCACATTGTGTACTTCTCATGCAAACAAAAGGGACATTATCGGAACCAATGTCCAATGGGAAAGGATCCGACCAAGACAAAAAGGAGCTCAAATCAAGGGGGAGCCTCCGAGAACAAGACTAGGGTACCATTAGGTAATGGTACTTATTTTCATCATGATGAAATGCATGCTAAAATCGTTTTTATCATTTTAATGTCATTTATCATGAAAATAGGAGGCATAAAAAACCTAAGGAGAACTATAGAGTCTTCCATGCTAGGACTACTACACCTAAGGATAGGAAATAAGTTAGAACATTTCATGGTAGACCTACCCAACTCAAGGCCAAGAAGAATAATTACCAAGGCAATCTTAGAAAACCAAGCCTTGAGAAAGTAATGATTGGAAATCAAGTTTTGAGGTCAAAACTTGAAACATTAGAAAAATCCCTCAAAAGAATAGAAAATCTTCTTAAGGGACCTAAAGATCAAAATCTAGATTTAGGAAATCAAGGACTCTCTAGGGGCAAGAAAGGTTTGGGGTACAAACCTAAAACCAAGGATGATGGTCCTTCTTACCATAGAGTTCCATATAGGTATAGAACTCAATCTAGGTCTAGGAGTCAAGTCAAGGTCACAAGAGAAGTCATCCCTAGAGTTGGCCAAGGCAAGACCAACATGACTAAGGCTTCGGAGAAGCTTAGAAAGGTCATTAGGAAGGTATCAAGGGAAGTTATCCCTAATGAATACCTAGAATACCCAAGGAGAACCAATAGGTTTTGGGTTCCTAAGAGTGTGTTTGCCACACCCTAGATAGGTCTAGGGAGTGTCAACTCAAAATTGGAAGGGTAGTTAACCCAACCTTGATGAAGTTGACAATTTGGGGCATTTTCAAGGATTTACTACCCTTGAAAATGAAGAAGTCATTTGTTTACTCTTGGAGGAGTAAAATTATGCCAAACTATATTTTTGGAAGATTGAACTAAAGAAAGTTGGCACAACTAGGTTAGAATCCAAAGATATGCCGAGTTGGGGAGCTTTGGCATTATCTTGGAAAATTAAGGGTAAAATTACGATTATCAATGGCCTAGCAATGAGTTATTGATACTTAGGTAGGAAATCTAGGTATTTTTCTTTTGTGCTATTATGTCATGATTTATATGCCCTATCGCATGCCATGATATCAGAATTCATCATTCATATTGTATTATGAAAACCTCACATGTCATGTTATATATGCACATCTAGCTATAAAATTTTCTTTTGAAAATCCTCATATGATGTATACCATAGTCATCATCATGCATAAATTTAATTTTTATTGAAATTAAGGACATTGGCATTACTTGACATCCTAGGTGGATGATCAAAGTTTATGATGCCTAGGTAGAAATGCATGAACCCTTAGTTTAGAGAGAACCAATTTATATATCTCACCAAGACCATAAGTTGACTTGTGTGTGTTTTTGAAACACATTAAAAATAAGTGAGATGTTAGGTTGATGAATAAAACTCAAGGTGTTGATTAATATGCTTCTTATTGAGTTTTAGATTCATCAAAACATGAATATAAATGAACTTCAAGCATTGGGAAAGCTAATATATAAGTCATGTGCATTTAGCCCAAAGAACATAGTTGAAAATTATTTTTGAAACTCATTTCAAAACTATCATGGAAAACCTTGGTGAAGACTATCTTTTGATAGAACTCATCATTGATAAATATAATACAAAATAGAGTGAAACATTGAAGTATCTCAATAGTTTCCAATTTTGTGTCAATCATTAAAAATGGAAGTTAGTTTTATAGAAAACTATTTTTCCATGATAGTATATGTCATAAATAATGTCTACACAAATTTTCAAGATTTTCAAATTTTGTAGAATTATTTAGGAGTTTCTGAAATTCAGTCTGAAATTATTTTCAAAAATCAGAAACTCCCAATCGATCAAGTGATTGATTAGGACAGTAACCAATCGATTGGTCAATCAATTGGTGAACCTTTTCTATGAGTACCGAAGCTCGCGTAATCGATTCGTTAATAGATTAAGGCACAACTTAATCAATTGGGACTCAACACCAATCGATTGGCATGACTGAAATTGTTTAATTTCAGTCCTTTAACCCAATTTTGAGTAACCTAACAATCCCTAACCCCTTGGAATACTTTTATAAGTATATTTGGGTAAATTTCATTATGAAATCATAAAGGGAGATGGTTTGGTGAAAACTATAGGGTTAAGGAGAGGCTTTGACTCAAGTTTTGAATCTCAAAATCTCATGACCTTAAGTTGAGATTTTCAAAAGTTATAGGAACTCAAAAATCATTATTGGTGCAACGATAGAGGTTTAAAGCATGTTTTGAGGGGGAGGTCTTCCTTAAAAGCATGTGTTTGATTTTTTTTTTTTTTTGGATAAGTGAAAGAATGAAGATTGGGAATCTTCATCACGATGAATGCTCAAGGTTGAGCATGAGTTCAAATGAAAGGTATGGGACTTTCATTGGGCATGCCTTTGACCATATAGACTCTTAGGGAGAGTTTTTGATGTATGTCAAAAGGGGAGAGATTGAAAGACTAATATGGATTAGTCTTTCTCAAACATATTATCAAACATCAAAAAGGTGGAGATTGTTGATGTAATCTTTGTTAGGTCAGGGTTGACCTAGTTGACTAGGCTCGGGTGAATTTATGTTTGGTAAACTTGGTGAGCTTATGTTTCGATGTTTGATAATGATGTTTGTGTTAGTAGGAGCCCTAGAGCCAATTATGTGATGATTGACTAGGGACATTTTGTATCATATTCTATTATTAATAAAGGCATATTTGGTTATTATACTTACTTTGTATTCTGTGCCGAATGACTAAGTATAATAATGTCCTTGTGTAGTAGGTTCGTATCTACATTATATCGATTGGTTGAATCGATAGTGAGATAATGTAAAGAACACTACACTAAATTATTCCTAGTCAAGCATCAATTATTCAGGGACAATATTGATGCATGGAGACTAGCATGTAGGTCAACTGATGACTTGAGCTCACAAGTCATGGATATGTGATAACAAGTTGACACATGGGTATACATTGGAGAATGTGTACTGAATGACCCGCCATGAGAAAGTTTCATAGATTGTCATATGAGTGTCATAGACTTTCTCATGTGACAATTAGTATGAATAGTCCTTAGACCTGAAGTCACTACGGTTCCCTACATAAGGAGTTATGTACTTTGGTATCGTCAAACGTCACCCGTAACAGGGTGGACTATAAAGGCGATCACTGGGGATGTAATGAATTATGCGGAGGGATGTGAGTGATGTAGATGAGATCTATCCCTCCCATATGACGAGAGTGATATCTGTGGGCCCCTTGATCGAGTAGGACTATTGAAACGCATGGTCATGCTCAAATGAGTCAATATGAGATATTGAGCTCATTTGTTTGAGTGAGTCTACTCGGGGATCAAGAAACACAAGATTGATTGAGGATGACACGGTCTATGCCTCATTGATCAATCTAGATATCAAGGATAGAAGGACAAGGTCATACACTATCATAGTCACGGAGGTTTAGTCGGATCTCGACTTTTCTTGTTACTTGGGTAGCAATGATGCATTGCTAGATGCCGCTCATTGTTTATGTGTCTAAAGTGTTTAGGCGCATTGCCAACGTCACGAGAACCTATTGGGTCACACACAAAGGACACAATGCTTCGGGAAAGTTGATCGGCAGATCTGAGCCCGAGTTGGGAACTCGGGAGATCTGAGCCCGAGTTGGAAACTCGGGAGACCTGAGCCCGAGTTGGGAACTCGGGAGGTCAGTTCGGGGGACTCGAGTTAGGAACTCGAGAGAGACCGAGTCGAAGCTCGGCGGGCCGAGTCGGAGCTCGGCGGGCCGAGTCGGAGCTCGGCGGGCCGAGTCGGATCTCGGCGGGCCGAGTCGGAGCTCGGCGGACCGAGTCGGAGCTCGGCGGACCGAGTCGGAGCTCGGAGGACCGAGTCGGAGCTCGGCGGACCGAGTCGGAGCTCGGCGGACCGAGTCGGAGCTCGGCGGACTGGGTCGGCACTCGGCAGACTAGGTCGAAGCTCGGCAGACTGGGTCGGGAGCTCGCCACTCGGGAGACTTGGTCGGGAGACCGAGTCGGAAGCCCGAGTGCCCGGTCGGAGTTGCATGGAGGAAAGAGAAAAGTCTCTTTTCATTGGATGAAAAGATTCTTTTCTTGCATGAGAAAAGATGAAGAATCACATGAAAAGATGTGCTCTTTATTGGGAAGCCAAAGAGACACAAACCTCTTCATATTCATGGGATGATTATAAAAGAGGGCCTTATGACTTTGGATGAGCTCTCCTTCTTCTTGCCTTAGCTCTTCCCCTTCCCTTCCTCTCCTCCCCTTTGGCCGAAACCTTATTGTAAGGTTCTTGGTGTTCTACGAGCTACCTCAAGTTGCTAGCACAACTAAGGTAGCTCTCCCGAAGTTGAGAGATTGTGTCCGTGTGGATACGAATAGAGGCACGGACGCTTGAACGTGCAAGAGATCCGGCGCATCTTGGACGAGCGGGATAACCGAAGGGCACGCTTCAAAGGTATAAACAGGTGATAAATCTATTAGATAGATAGCTTTGTACGAGTTTTCTTTCGCATGGATCGCTCGTGGGTTCTTGTTTCCGCTGCGTTTTTATTGTTTTGTGCCGGGAGAACCCAACAGTTTGAATGCCGAGTAAGTCAAGTGGGTCAAGCTTGACTGGAGACTTGACTGGAAAAGACCAAGTGGGATTAGGTGAAGTCCAGGTGGATCGAAGAGATCGCATGCTGGCATGGGAAAAGACCTAGTGAGACTAGGTGAAGTCCAGGTGGATCGGGGAGATCGCACGCTAGCATGGGAAAAATCCTAGTGGAACTAGGTGAAGTCCAGGTAGATCGGGGAGATCGCACGCTGACAAAAGAAAAGTCCTAGTTGAGAACTTTAACATGTTTTACAGTTTTGATATGATCAAAGAGGGAGAAATATGATTAAGGGGGAAGGGTTAATTATAAAATTATTTTTTTTCCGTTCATAAACACATATTTATTCTTGTTTTTTTATGTTTGTTCGTTTACCCTAATTTAACTCGGGTTGATGCACATCAAAAAGGGGGAGATTGTAAGTACCCCGAGTGAGTTTTGATATGGTCAACCGAGTCAAGTTAGGTCCTATTCTGTTTTGTTCCCTGTGTCTAAGTGTGTAGGAGCTTAGGAGCGTAGGAAGTTGAACGGAAAACTCAGCGGTCGAGAAGCATGGCACGGGAAGGGAGCCGACAGGCTCGGTGCATATGAGGGACACGGAGGTCTACAGAAGAGTACGTTGGTGGAGTGAGAAGGACGCGCGCAATGTCCGAGGGACGAAAAGCCGGGTGGAAGCAAGTTCAAGGAGAAGGTTGGAGGAAGGTTTAGGTGAGTCCAACTCAGGAAAGCCCGGAAATCACCTAAGAAGACCCGCTGGAGTATAGTCAACATAAAGCTGACCGAAAGCCACTCGAGCGCCCGTGAATTACGACACCGTTATGCACTCGGGAGCTCCTATTCCTGGGCGCCCTAGTGCATACATGCGCTCGAGAAGTGATTCTATCCACAACTCAGCCGTTTGCAAACATTGTGAAGCGGATAAAATTCCAAGCCACGTGTCAAGTACCCCCAACCACTCGGGCGCCCCTGTTGTGCCATGTCAACATTCGGACAGAGTTGACCAGGGCTTTCAATAGGCCCCTAGAGCTCAGTTCTAAAACATTGATCAGTTGTAAACGAATTTCCTTCAGTTTTCCATTGTTTTCTGATTGTTTCATTGTGTAAGAGGCTTCTCCGCCCTCAAGGAGTTCATCTGAAATTTACGCTATATTTGCCTTGGATTAGCAACCATCCTGGTTGCAACCAAGTAAACATTTTGTGTCTCTTTTATTCCTGTTATAATTTCTTATATGTTATGCTTTGCTTGTTAAACTAACTGACATCTTTGTTTAAGATAAACAAAAGATAGATTTTTATTTGTAGAGGCAATTCACCCCCCCCTCTTGCCGACCGCACGATCACCGACAGTCGGTCGTGCAGATTTGCACAACCGTGCCACTTGGGGAGCACGGGGTTGTTCACCTATTATAAAAGAGGATTTTTCTTCCCTTTTTGACACATCTTTAGTTAGGGGTTTAGCTCTTTTCCTTGGGGAAGGGTTCTCTGTTGGGTTCTCCCGGCACAAAACAATAAAAACGCAGCGGAAACAAGAACCCACGAGCGATCTATGTGAAAGAAAACTCATACAAAGCTATCTATCTAATAGATTTATCTATTGTTTATACCTTTGAAGCGTGCTCTTCGGTTATCCCGCTCGCCCAAGATGCGTCGGATCTCTTGCACGTTCAAACGTCCGTGCCTCTATTCGTATCCACACGGACACAATCTCTCAACTTCGGGAGAACTACCTTAGTTGTGCTAGCAACTTGAGGTAGCTCAAAAACACCAAGAACCTTACAGTAAGGTTTCGGCCAAGAGTGGAGGAGAGGAAGGGAAGAAGGAAGCACACACTTTGTTCATTCAAAATGACTTGACCCCTTTTATATTCATCCCATGAATACCAAGAGTCATTTGTCTCTTTGCCTTCCCTTCATTAAAACCAATAAAGAGCACATCTTTCCATGTGACTCTTCACCTTCACTTCATCTAATGAAGAGAGATTTTACTCTTTTCTGCATGTAACTCCGACCGGGTGCCGACCCAGTCTGTCGATTGCCGACCCAGTCTGTCGAGTGCCGACCCAGTCTGCCGAGCTCCAACTCAATCTGTCGAGCTCCGACTCAGTTTGCCGAGCTCCGACTCAGTCTGTCGAGCTCCGACTCAGTCTGCCGAGTGCTGAGATCCCGACCTGCGCTCCCGAGTTCCCAACTCGAGCTCAGATCTCCCGAGTTCCTAACTCGGGCTCGGACTCCCCGAGTTCTCCAACTCGGACTCGGACTCCCCGAGTTCTCCAACTCGGGCTCGGACTCCCCGAGTTCTCCAACTCGGGCTCACGAACTAACCTCCCGAGTTCCCAATTCGGGTTCAGATCTTCCGATCAGATTTCCCAAAGCATTGTGTCCTTTGTGTGTGACCCAATAGGTTCTCGTGACGTTGGCAATGCATCTAAACACTTTATACACATAAACAATGAGCGGCATCTAGCAATGTATCATTGCTACCCAAGTAACAAGAAAAGTCGAGATCCGACTAAACCTCCGTGACTATGATAGTGTATGACCTTGTCCTTCTATCCTTGATATCTAGATTGACCAATGAGTCATAGACCGTGTCATCCTCAATCAATATTGTGTTTCTTGATCCTCGAGTAGTCTCACTCAAACAAATGAGCTCAATATCTCATATTGACTCATTTGAGCATGACCATGCGTTTCAGTAGTCCTACTCGATAAAGGGGCTCACAGATATCACTCCCGTCATATGGGAGGGATAGATCTCATCTACATCACTCACATCCCTCCGCATAATTCATTACATACCCAGTGATCGCCTTTATAGTCCACCCTGTTACGGGTGACGTTTGACGATACCAAAGTACATAACTCCTTATGTAGGGAACCGTAGTGACTTTAGGTCTAAGGACTATTCATACCAATAGTCACATGAGAAAGTTTATGACACTCATATGACAATCTATGAAACTTTCTCATAGCGGGTCATTCAGTACATATTCTCCAATGTATACCAATGTGTCAACTTGATATCACATATCCATGACTTGTGAGCTCAAGTCATCAGCTGACCTACATGCTAGTCTCCATGCATCGATATTGTCCCTGAATAATTGATGCTTGACTAGGAATAATTTAGTGTAGTGTTCTCTACATTATCTCACTATCGATTCTGTTGGTGCAAAAAGCACCCAAGTCGAACCTGTGTTTTGATAATGGCAAAAGGGTTCAAAAGTTAAGGTATAATGTTTATCTAATATGTTACTCAAGTGTGCAGGAAAAGTCCTAACGAAGGACTACTAGGCACCTGGCGAAGGAATGCCAGGATACAAAGCCCTAGCGAAGGACTGCTTGGCACTGGCGAAGGAATGCCAGGATACAAAGACCTAGAGAAGGACTGCTAGGCACCAGGCGAAGGACGGCTTGGTACTGAAGACCTGGCGAAGGACAGCTAGGCACCTGGCGAAGGACTGCTGGGCAAAAGTCCAACCGGAGGAGCCGGTTGGCATCAGGTAAATTCTATCGAGAGGAGTAGGTGAGGACGCATTCCCAGTCGAGGGAACAGTAGGTGTCGGTTCGACCTAGGGCTCCATTTGGCTGACCCAAAGTCAGAACCAAGACAGCTAAGGCTGTATAAACTTAATACTCTATTGCTTTGTACTTGTTTTGGACTAACCCTGGATGCAGGACCGAAAGAATGAGTCATTGCAGCTCAGAATGCCTTAAAGGAGTTAGGCAGCAGCTGAGCAGAGCGCCCCCAGTGTTCCAGGCACCCCCAAGGGCAACACAAAACAGACTAAGCAAAAAGAGTGCTTCGGCAGTTCATGGGCAGGTCGCCCCCGTGCTCCCGGGCGCCACCAGCGTCCCGGGCGCCCCCAGTTCAAAGCTAACGAAGTAGAAGCCAGCGAAGCCAATGGATAAGAGTTGACCCAGTCAACCCGGGCGCCCCCAGCGTCCCGGGGACCCCCGTCAAAGCCTGATCCCGAGTTTGAAGGGATGAGAGCTGACCGAGAGGAACTCGGATCAGCTGACACGTGGGGGGGCGCCCCCGACGTTCCGGGCGCCCCCAGGGGCTATAAAAAGGCCCTCGACCCCAAGGCTTCAACAATCACTTCTTCCAACGCATTCACGCTCTTCTACGCTCACGCTCTGCTCCGGAAACCTCCCGACTCGAGATACAAGCGCCGACGACGTCCCTCTGCTCCGAAAATACAATCTACAACGGACGTCGGTAACGAAGAGCTTCTTTTAAGATTACTGCACTAGTCTTGTAATATATCTTGTAAACTGTTTTTGCGACATATAGAATTGCCCGCAGAAAACGGTCAACGACCGTGGGCCTTGGAGTAGGAGCCGACCGCGACTCCGAACTAAGTAAAAAACTTGGTGTTTGCGTGTGTTTGTGTTAATTTCCACTGTGCATTCTCTATTTCTTAATCCGAACGTTTTACGATATTCACCCCCCCTCTATCGTTTCTCTCGATCCAACAAGTGGTATCAGAGCGGGGAAGCTCAAATTTGGTGCAACCAGCAATTTGAGAATTTTTCGGATTTTTACGAAATTTCTTTTTAATATTTTTTTTCGTTCGAATTTCCTCTCATTAATCGAGGTTGGTGCAACACCCCTCAGCAAATATTTTTACTCTTTATCCCGCACTACTAATCCAAGACCAAGTCTTGGGATATTCCTTTTTCTGTTTAAGTTTACATTTCAGGTAAAATGGCCATGCAAGAAGGCTTCAGCACTGCAAGACCACCTCTCTTCAGTGGGGAGGACTTCTCCTACTGGAAGAGCAGAATGGAGGTCCACCTGAAAACTCAGGTGGACATGTGGATAATCATCCAGTCCGGACTGGAGATTCCAAAAAATGTTGAAGGAGTACCTCAAACCTACACAGAGTGGGACACCGCCCTGAAACGGAAGATTGAAGCTGATGCAAAGGCGACCCAGACCCTCCAATGCGGCTTAATAAAAGAGGAGCTGAACCGGGTGGGTCCATTCAACAGTGCCAAGGAGCTGTGGGGGAAACTGATCGAGCTGCACGAAGGAATTTCAGACACTCGGATCAGCAAGAGAGATCTCCTCCTGAACAAGCTGTACACGATCAAGATGAACGACAACGAAACAGCAGCTCAACTCCACGCCCGAATTCAGGAATTAATGAACGGACTGTACACATCATCGGTCACACGGTAGAAAATCGTGACCTAATAAGGTACGCTTTAAATGTTTTCCCGAGAAACACCTTGTGGGCATCTATGGTAGATGCATACAAGGTTTCAAGGGATCTTTCAAAAATTAAATTAGATGAATTGTTCTCTGAATTAGAATTACATGAACAGACTAACTGCAATCTGGCCAAGAAAGATATTGCCTTTGTTGCAGGTAAAACTGGAAGGGCAACCAAGAAGAAGCCTCAACCTGAACCCGAGTCTAACTCAGACTCTAACTCAGAAGACGAAGAAGGAGATCGACCAAAGCTGGTCCGACTGGCCCGAAACTACTACAAGGAATTGAAGAACCAAACCAACAGACGGAAAGCCAGCAGAAGAAAGGACGAACCAGCTGAACCCGCAAATGAAAAGAACATGCCCAACATGACCTGCTACGAGTGCAAGAAGAAGGGTCACTACAAGATGGTGTGTTCGAACCTAAAGGAGAACAAGAAGAATAGAAGGAAAAAGGCACTTCAGGCAACGTAGGATGAGTCCTCCTCCGAAGAAGAAGAAGAGGTCCCACAGTCGAACCTACTCGCACTAACCGCCTCAGAAAAACTCGAGACCGAATCAGAATCAGAACAGGACGACGGCAGACTGACATTTTCAGAAGACGGCGAAATCAAGGTAAGTGGTTTTACTAGAAGTCAGTTAAATGAGTTAATTTCTTATCTTTCTCGAGATTTGGCGAAAGTTAAACTCCGAGTCGAATCCCTCCGACAGGAAGTAAAACTCCTGAAAGAGGGAGCTGACTCTAGACCCTTAACTGAGAAGGTTCAAGAAGGAACCTCTACTCAAGTTGAAAAACTTGAGAAAGAGAACTCCTCCCTGAAAACTCAGGTTAAGGATCTTAGATCAGCTTTAGAACAATTCACTTCTGGTTCCAAGGGTCTAGACATGATTCATGGAAAACAGAAGTCGGTTCTAAATCGATCCGGACTAGGTTATAGAACCAAATCTAGACAAAGATCCTACTTTGCTGTACTGAACCAGTCCTGAAATAAAGTTCAGGCATGGGTACCCAAACTATGCCTGAACAAACAAACTGGATCAAATCAATACTGGATCCCCAAGGACAAGATTCACATCTTGCCAGACCATTATCGTGGCTTTAGTCCAGGGGGAGCCAAATTGAAAACAATATTTATTGTTAGATAAAATTCAATTCTTGCTTGCAATTTGCATGATTGATTGTTTACTTAATTTCTGCAATTTACCATGTTTAGATTTAGGAATGGTTAGTTTAAGGACTGAACCAACTTAACTGAGATTTGAACAACATAGTATTGGGTGGCGGTGAGATGATAGTACGTTAAGGAAACCAATTCTAATAAGGTCAAGTATTCTCTATTTGGTCTCTTTAGACTGGTGAAACTAGCCGAAGCTACAGATCCAAGACCCAAACTAGTTAGACCAGAATTTTTCAAAGATTAATTTTGAAAATGAAATTTCACTGAAAGGCTTTGTCAAGGAAAGGGTTGATGATCCAATAAGGCTACGGCCAAAGAAGGCCTAGTGCCTCGCCAAGACCTAGAAGTCAATTTTTGAAATTCAAATTCAAATTATTCTTTGTCAAATTCGAATCTAACACAAATTTTTAGTTAGTGGTAGATTTAAATATTCTTTTCAAAATAAATTCAATTGTTTTCAAAATTAATTAAGTTTTCAAAATAAAACATGTTTTTCACAAAAATTCTTTTATCAAAACCTGTCTCACAAAACCTATAAGGCTAACGTGATTGAAAACCCTAGATTTGGGTGAGACAGACTAGGCAGTGAAAATCAATTTAAGCTATTCCTGACTCTAATTGGATCCAAATCAATAAAACTCTTTATGTGTAGGAACATAAAGATTTGGACCAATGGATGTTGGATAACGGGTGCTCCAGACACATGACCGGAGATAAATTGAAATTCACCAAACTCAAGTTCAAGAACCTAGGCTCAATGGCATTTGGCAACAATGTTACACTCAAAGTAATTGGGTCAGGTAATATTGAACTTAAATCTGACTTTGTTATTAAAAAAGTTCTTTTGGTTGAAAACTTCAATTTTAACTTGCTTAGCATAAGTCAGTTATGTGATTCTGGTTATATAGTCACCTTCAACAATTCTAACTGCCTGATTAGAAACGTACAAGACTCAGAAATCATGCTTAAGGGCATTAGGAAAAATAATGTTTACATTATAAACCTTCCCCTTGTACCTAAATGCATGTTAACTCAGTTAGAACAATCAAACCTCTGGCATAGGAGACTAGGTCACACTAACCTAAGAATTATTTCAAAAATCACCCAACTTGGCCTAATTAAAGGTATTCCCAAAATTAAAAACCATGAAAACTTAATATGTGAATCATGCAATCAAGGTAAACAAACTAGATCTAATCACAAACTAATTCAATCTAATCTAACTCAAACCACTCTTGAGCTCCTGCACCTTGACCTATTTGATTCACATGGAGCCAAGTCACTAAGCGGAAACCGGTACTGCTTAGTAATAGTTGATGATTACTCAAGGTTTACCTGGGTTAGGTTTCTAAAGACCAAAGATGAAACCCTAAAACTATTTAATGAATTCTGTAAGTTAATTGAAAATCAAAACGATACTAAAATCAAAAGACTTAGGAGTGACCACGGGGGAGAATTTGAAAATCAACGGTTCGAGGAATTTTGTAAAGTAAATGGATACATACATGAATTTTCGTGTCCTAGAACCCCCCAACAGAATGGGATAGTCGAAAGAAAAAAATAGAACTCTATAGGAAGCCGCTAGGGCTATGCTCAATGAATTTAACTTAGCCAACCAATATTGGGCAGAAGCAATTAGTACGGCTTGCTACATCCAAAATAAGGTCCTGATTAACAAACGACACAACAAAACACCCTATGAACTATATTACCATAGACTTCCAAATCTACACTACCTAAGGGTCTTTAGATGCAAAGTCCATATCCTAAACACCAAAGACTACTTAGGAAAATTTCAGTTTAAGTCAACCCCAGGCATCTTCCTAGGATATTCAATAACAAGTAGAGCCTATAGGGTTTACAACAACCAAACCAAGAAAATCGAAGAAACAACCAACCTAATATTCGATGAAGAAATTAACTCAAATCCAAATCCAACTTCATCAAACACTGATCAAGAAGATAATCAACAAGTTGGTGAATCCTTAATTGAACCCATAAACGAACTAACTATTGAACCAACTAGTGAGTCAAATGAACCAATTATTGAACCAATAATCGAACCAGCTCAGAGAGTTGAATCAGATAGTGAACCAAACCGACCAGCCGGACCTGAGGCTGAACCAAGTTCTAGAAAAACCAAGAAACCCAGACTCAGTCACCCAACCGACCAAATTGTGGGTGATCCAACTCTAGGAGTCAGGACTAGATCCTCCTATAGAAACCTTAGTCAAATAGCAATGATTTCAAAAATAGAACCTAAGACGATAGATGAGGCCCTACCTGATCCTGATTGGATCATAGCTATGCAAGAAGAATTAGCCCAATTTGAGAGGAACCAAGTCTGGGAACTAGTACATAAACCTGAAGGCAAATCCATCATTGACACTAAGTGGGTCTTTAGGAACAAGCTAAATGATCAAGGAGAAATAGTCAGAAACAAAGCCCGCTTAGTAGCGAAGGGATTCAGCCAAGTAGAAGGATTAGATTACGACGAAACATATGCCCCAGTAGCTAGACTTGAGTCCATTAGGATGTTATTAGCCTTTGCATCCCATAAAGGATTTAAGCTATATCAAATGGATGTAAAGTCAGCCTTTCTAAATGGATTCATTAAAGAAGAAGTTTATGTAGGACAACCCCCTGGGTTTGAGGACTTAGAAAGACCTGACCACGTTTACAAACTTACTAAAGCACTATATGGACTAAAACAAGCACCTAGGGCCTGGTATGAACGTTTATCAACTTACTTAATTTCTAAAAAATTTAAACAAGGACAAATTGACTCAACCTTATTTATTAAGACCCTAGGAAAAGATATATTTATTGCCCAAATCTACGTAGATGACATAATCTTTGGGTCCACCAACTCAAACTTTCTAAAAGAATTTGTTAAAATAATGAAAAATGAATTTGAAATGAGCTTAGTTGGTGAGCTTAACTTTTTCCTAGGATTACAAATTAAACAAACTAGGGATGGAAACTATGTCCATCAATCCAAATACTCTAAGGAGCTAATAAAGAAATTTAAAATGGATAACTCTAAAAGCATAAGTACCCCCATGACCACTAATATAAAAATAGATAGTGACCCTGATGGTAAACCAGTAAACCTTAAACTCTATAGAAGTATGATAGGAAGTCTGCTGTACCTTACAGCCAGCAGACCTGACATTCTTTTTGCTGTAGGGATGTGCGCTAGATACCAAACCTGTGCTAAGGAAACACACTTAGCAGTCCTAAAAAGAATACTAAGATATGTAAAGGGTACCCTAAATGTAGGGATTTGGTATCCTAGAACCTCAACCTTTGATTTGTCAGGATACTCGGATTCTGACTATGCTGGTTGCAAATTAGATAGAAAGAGCACAAGTGGAAGCTGCCAACTGTTAGGATATAGTCTAGTAAATTGGTGCAGCAGAAAATAACACTGTGTAACTCTATCCACAACTGAAGCTGAATATGTTGCTTTAGGAGAATGTGTAGCACAACTTTTATGGATGATGCACACTCTTAAGGACTTCCAGCTCAACTACACCCAAACTCAAGTATTCATTGACAATATAATCTCAATTAATCTAACTAAGAACCCAATCCAACATTCCAGAACTAAACACATAGAAGTTAAACACCACTTTGTAAGAGATCATGTAGCCAGGGGTGAGATAGTCCTTATGCATGTAGACTCTAAATCTAACTTAGCTGATATATTCACCAAACCCCTACCTGAGTCTGAGTTCAGCTCACTAAGAAGGCAGTTAGGATTATGCTTGGTAGAATAGATTTAGTCTACTATTGGTTTTCTTACTCATTTCAAAATCAGCTTTTAAAGTAGTTTTTAAAATGCATTCAAAATCAGCTTTTAAAGTAGTTTTTAAAATGCTTAAAAATCAGTTTTTACTTACTTTTGAAAGTTTTAAAAATAAATTTTTGTTACTTAGTTTTATTTTTAAAAAAAACTACCCCATTCAAAACTAGGGCTTTTTCACAAATGGACTTAGCCTAGGCCCTAACCCTAGAACTGCATGCACCTATAGATTTAGAAGCCAGCATCTCACAAGCACCTTAGGGTACTTTTATTTGATAACCTAGAAAGGGATGAGATGCTTAGGTCTTTGCCTTGATTCAAGATGCTTTAAGTCAGTACATCTGCAGTAATTGGG
The DNA here is from genome assembly GCA_024364735.1 of Boesenbergia rotunda. Taxonomy (NCBI): domain Eukaryota; kingdom Viridiplantae; phylum Streptophyta; class Magnoliopsida; order Zingiberales; family Zingiberaceae; genus Boesenbergia; species Boesenbergia rotunda. Next base: position 196,267 of record JAGFNQ010003820.1, on the reverse strand, counting down.
GCACTAAATACAACTTACACAGTAATCAAGTTAAGTGTCAAGTTTAGAAAATCTAACTTGAACAGAACACTTAACTTGACTAACCCTAGCGAAAATTACTGCTTATAGCAGTTAGTAAGTAGCTAATTGGGTTAGACCGGACCCTAAAAAAGAAAATTGAAACTGATTTGGTTTAATTCATATCCTGAACTGATTCAGTACAGCGAATTATGCAAGTTATTATTTTCTTTTATGCAACTTAATTATCCTGTTTCTGATATACTTCTTTGTTTTTGATATATGGCAAAGGGGGAGAGAGAGGAAAGGAGAGTTTAAAATTCTTTAAAATTCTTTCTCTAAATCAAAATTTTCAAACTCTATATTCAAAAAGTACTTAATTCATTTTTCAAAAGTACTAAGGTTTTCTAAGTATTTAAAAGTTCCTAAGAACTTTAAACTTAAATTTTTTTTAAATTTTCCTAAGTACTTAAAACTTAAATTTTTTTTAAATTTTACTAAGTACTTAAAACTTAAATTTTTTTCAAATTTTACTAAGTACTTAAAACTAAAATTTTTCAGATTTTCCTAAGTACTTAAACTTATGTTTTCAAATTTATCTAAGTATTTAAACTTAAATTTTCTACAAGTATAAATTTTCCAAAAGTGCACAACCAAAATTATTTCGGAAAATATGTCTTTAAAGTTTAAGTTGAAAATTATTCTAAGTAAAGTTTAAGTTGAAAATTATTCTAAGTAAAATTAAATCCATCTTTAGACTTAGAATATATTTTCAAAACCCCACGAATTTTTGAAAAATCCAGGGGGAGATTCCTTCCAGGGGGAGGAAACAAAATTTTAGTTTACTTGTTCTGATTAACTTAACTTTTTGAACCAGAGTTGTCATAAATCAAAAAGGGGGAGATTGTTGGTGCAGAAAGCACCCAAGTCGAACCTGTGTTTTGATAATGGCAAAAGGGTTCAAAAGTTAAGGTATAATGTTCATCTAATATGTTACTCAAGTGTGCAGGAAAAGTCCTAGCGAAGGACTGCTAGGCACCTGGCGAAGGAATGCCAGGATACAAAGCCCTAGCGAAGGACTGCTAGGCACCTGGCGAAGGACGGCTTGGTACTGAAGACCTGGCGAAGGACAGCTAGGCACCTGGCGAAGGACTGCTGGGCAAAAGTCCAACCGAAGGAGCCGGTTGGCATCAGGTAAATTCTCCCGAGAGGAGTAGGTGAGGACACGTTCCCAGTCGATGGAACAGTAGGCGTCGGTTCGACCTAGGGCTCAATTTGAGAGACACAAAGTTAGAACCAAGACAGCTAAGGCTGTATAAACTTAATACTCTATTGCTTTGTACTTGTTTTGGACTAACCCTGAATGCAGGACCGAAGGAATGAGTCATTGCAGCTCAGAACGCCTTAAAGGAGTTAGGCAGCAGCTGAGCAGGGCGCCCCCAGTGTTCCGGGCGCCCCCAAGGGCAACATAAAATAGACTAAGCAAAAAGAGTGCTTCGGCAGTTCATGGGTAGGGCGCCCCCCATGCTCCCGGGCGCCCCCAGCGTCCCGGGCGCCCCCAGTTCAAAGCTAACGAAGCAGAAGCCAACGGATAAGAGTTGACCCAGTCAACCCGGGCGCCCCCAGCGTCCCGGGCGCCCCCGTCAAAGCCTGATCCCGAGTTTGAAGGGATCAGAGCTGATCGAGAGGAACTCGGATCAGCTAACACGTGGGGGGGCGCCCCCAGAGGCTATAAAAAGGCCCTCGACCCCAAGTCTTCAGCAATCACTTCTTCTAACGCATTCATGCTCTTCTACGCTCACGCTCTGCTCCGGAAACCTCCTGACTCGAGATACAAGCGCCGACGACGTCCCTCTACTCCGAAAATACAATCTACAACTATTTTTGCGACATATAGAATTGCCCGCAGAAAAAGGTCAACGACCGTGGGCCTTGGAGTAGGAGCCGACCGCGACTCCGAACCAAGTAAAAAAGCTTGGTGTTTGCGTGTGTTTGTGTTAATTTCCGCTGTGCATTCTCTATTTCTTAATCCGAATGTTTTACGATATTCACCCCCCCCCCTCTATCGTTTCTCTCGATCCAACAGATTCAACCAATCAATATAATGTAGATAAGAACCTACTACACAAGGACATTATTATACTTAGTCATTCGGCACAGAATACAAAGTAAATATAATAACCAAACATGTCTTTATTAATAATAGAATATGATACAAAATGCCCCTAGTCAATCATCACATAATTGGCTCTAGGGCTCCTACTAACATTTTCCCCTTTAGGGGAGACACTACAGGCGTTGTTGTCACCTCCATCCATAATCCGTTCACCTCTGAAGCAAGAAATTCCTCCAAGAAGATCGGCACTGCATAGATAATTCTTTTCTTCCCTCTTAATCTTTGCTTTGGGTTGTAGATTGCTTTATTTTTTTGTCTTCTTGTTATATTCTCTTTGCAATGGAGTAGATTCTCCATATCTATGATATAGGGAGTAGTTACTATGTGATATTGTATAATCTATGATTTGTCTATTTCCTTGTTTAAGAAATATTTATGTCTTGTTCTATATATATTGTATCTTGTATATGTTTGATGAAATGTGTGAGTGGAGAATACATATAGTTGTGAAGGTTTAGTTGCCACATAGAGGCAATGCTCGAGATCATATAACCGGGGGACTTTAGTGACAAAGGGTTCCTTTAACTAAATATCTCGACCATTACCTCGAAATGGAAGTCAATCCTTTATAAGAGATTATCTAATTATGTTTAATGGGTTTCCCTCTATCCCGTATTAGGAAGTGTTATGTGTAACCTGGAGATATATGACCGAAGGCCCTTAGTGATAAGGGTTACCTTTAATCGGACTCTCTAGATTATCTTCTCTACATAATAACATTGGATATCCATGGGGAAGTATTCCGGTGCACTTCTGTAGGGTTAACACTGGTATCTAGTTAGGATCTCTACGAGCACATAAATATTGAGATTAAGATATGAACAACTCATAGAACATCAACTAGCATTATAGTTAACCAAAATCCTAGATTCTACCCATCCAACATTCCCCAAAGATCAAGTCCCTTTCTCTTTCTCACTCTCTTTACTTCTCTCTTTCCCTCTTTTCCACAAGCTTTCATACAACCCTAAGATTGTTTAGATAGCTTACATTATAGACTCAACTAGTGCTTAATCAACCGTCCTTGTAGATACGATAATCATTGATATTACTTGATGATGTGGTTGTGCACTTGTGGATTGCACATCAAAAATCGACATAAATGGTAATTTGATTATCTATAAAGCAAGATGGGTGACAAAAGACTTGTGACGACCCGACTTCTCTACCCTATACTTAAGCCGGATCGTCGCTCTTTACTACCTTTACCTTTACTCACTTCACCTTAACCTTTGACTTCACCTTAGACCTTGGCCTTAGGTTACCACTACTTGACTTCAAGAACTGAAAAACCATTTCCAAGGATCCACAATTCATATACTTTCAAGACATACAAAGACATAACTCCATTTCTATACTCTATGCTAGTTTTATAAACATCCTAGCAACTCAAAACAAATCTAATGACTTGAAATTAGAATCTTTGCGGAATTTAACAAGACTACCAAACCATATAAAATCATGCTAAAGATTGTATCAACTTTTGACTCTATGCGGAGGTTAAACACAATGTTCACATTTTACCAAACAAAATATTAAATATTAAAGTTATACTAGAGTTTTGTACTCAACCTTGTCCCTATGCAAAGTTTACACAAAATCATTACGTTCTACCAATCCAAAACACCAAACCACAAGTTTCTAAACTTCAGAAATTGCATCTAAGCCTTAACCCAACAGATCTCTTCCACGGTTCCACCGCCACTGAGCATCAATGCAAGTCCTGGTCACCTCCATAACTTATGCTTTTTCTTTGCCTTTATCTGCAATAGAAGGAAATGCAACTAATAAACACAATGCTTAGTAAGTAAATCCTAACTCACAAATTCATGCTATCGATAATAAACATGCTCATTTCAAAGAACATGCACATGGGAAAACTTACATCTACTTATCATGCTCAATCATGTTGAAAATATTACTTGCATTACATCGTTTGCAACCTTAACGTACTCGTACATTCAAACACTAACTTCCTTACTCTTACTCTTTAACATGCTTGCAATGTATCAAGGCTAACATATGAAATAAAGGCACATACTTAAAACTGAAAACACTTACGAATACTTATTTACTTGAAAATAGTAATCAACTTTCTTTAGGCCTTGACATTGTACCATGGTATCAATGTACCAATTGCGCGCTTCTCTATTAGGTTGCGGGGTAGCTAGCCACCGCACCTTATTAGAGCTTCTTTCTAACTTTCTGTGGGCCTTCCATTTGCCCGGTACATGTCACTTTCCGAAAATAAAATACTTTCTTACTATAATACTTATACGTATCAAACTATCTTACTTTTGCATAAATTTTGCACTTAACACCTTTACCTTTCTTACTTGAGACTTTCATCGAGCACCTTGCGTTCCCTTAATCCCAACCTCATTTTTGGGACTTTTCAAAAATTAAATCTTATCATGCTTAGATTACATACACCAAATCTAAACCAATTAAATTTCTATCATGAGGAAACATGCATCTTTAAAAACTTAAAACACACGATAACCATAATCTTAAAGCATGCATCATAAAACATGGTTCTACAACAAGAACTTACATACGAAAACTACTCCTATTGCAGGTGAGTGATCTACTTACCCTTATCTTGAAGAAAACTCACTAAATCGAGGTATAAACCTAGCGTAGAACTCCTCTCTTCTTCCTTATGAGAAACCTCCACTCTTTGGCCCTAGGGAGAAACCCTAGATTCTCTCTACTCAAGGGGAAAGAGAAGAAGAAGAAGAACTCCTTGGCTTCCCCTGTTTTCGTAGCCCCTCCCTCGCCCTCTTCTCGCACGCAGCCGCCAACAAGCCCTAAACCCACTTATGTGACTTAAGCGGGGTTAATATATCTCTTAATGAAAAGGCCTAACTACCCTATAACATTATTTCTCTCCATCCTTTTCTGTGCTTGATACCCCTGGCCTTCCGGTTAGCCGAGCCCGCTAAAGGCCTTGGCCAGCCACGTGGTCGCGAGGTCGAACCTCTCCGCGACCTTTAATTAATTTTTTCAAATTTTATTCCGAAAAATACTAGAAAAATTCTTAAAAATCCATAATAATACCAGAAAATTATTGGGTATTACAATCCTCCTCACCTTGTAAAAAGTTCGTCCTCGAACTTAAAACAGCTCTGGATACCTTTGCCTCATGCTATCTTCTGATTCCCAAGTTGCCTCTTCATGCTTCTGATTCAGCCATAAGACTTTCACTAGTGGTACCTCTTTGTTCCTCAGCTTCTTAACTGCTCGATCTATTATCTGAATAGGTTGACTTTCATAACTGAGATCCTCCTGAACTTGTATCATCTGTGGCTCAATCACTTGGTTGGCATCTGGGATGTGCTTCTTCAACATTGAGACATGGAACACATTGTGTATTGCTGACATCTCTGAAGGTAGCTCCAACTCATAAGCTACATTGCCAACTCTTTTCGTCACTGGGTAGGGTCCTACGTATCGAGGACTTAGCTTACCTTTCTTGCCAAATCTCATTACACCCTTCATAGGAGCTACTTTGAGGAAAACTGTGTCCCCAACTTCAAACTCTAACGGTCTACGGCGTACATCGGCATAACTCTTCTGCCTACTCTAAGCAGTTTCTATTCTCTGGCGGATGCTCTTTATAGCTTCTGTGGTATCATCTATAATGTCAGTCTGAGACCTCATTTCTTTCTTCTCACTACCTTCATACCAACAGAGGGGAGATCTACACTTCCTACCATAAAGAGTTTCATAGGGTGACATACCAATAGTGGCTTGGTAACTGTTATTGTAGGCAAACTCAGCTAAACATAAATATTTGCACCAACTGCCCTTGAAGTCTAATGCACAAGCTCTGAGCATATCTTCTAGAACTTGATTCACTCTCTCTATCTGTCCATCAGTCTGGGGATGGAAAGCTGTGCTGAATCTCAGTTTGGTGCCTAACGCTGTCTGTACGCACTCCCAAAAGTGTGAAGTGAAACGACCATCCCTATCAGAGATAATGGTCTTCGGGACTCCGTGTAGTCGAATCACTTCCTGCACATATAACTGGGCTAACTTTTCAATTGAGTAAGACACTCTGATTGCCAAAAAGTGGGCAGACTTGGTCAATCTGTCTACTATCACCCAAATAGTATCATAGCCATTAGTTGTCTTTGGTAGACCAACTATGAAATCCATGGCTATGTCTTCCCATTTCCACTCTGGAATCTGAATGGGTTGTAGGACACCTCCTGGTCTCTGGTGTTCTGCTTTAACTCTCTGACATGTCAGGCAGGTGCTGACATACTTAGCTATGTCTCTCTTCATCCCTGACCACCAAAATCTTCTTTTCAAATCCTGGTACATCTTAGTGGAACCAGGATGCATTGAATAGGGAGTTCCATGGGCTTCTTCAAGAATCTTCTTTCTCAGCTCTTCATGATTGGGGACGCATAAATGGTCACCATAGTAAGGTATCCCACTGTCAGATACTCTAAACTCTTTACTCTCTCCTTCTTGCATCTCCTGCTTGATCCTTTGGATATCAGAATCCTCAGCTTGCTCTTTATGTATCTCTTCAAGCAAAGCCAACTCTAGTGTCAATAGAGCTAGCTGCCCATCAATAATCTCCACTCCATAATCTACTATCTCCTTCTGTAATGGTGGTGCCAATGATGATAAGGACATCAAAGTGGCACAAGTCTTTCTACTCAGTGCATCTGCTACTCTATTTGCCTTACCAGGGTGGTAAAGAATCTCACAGTCATAGTCCTTCACTAACTCGAGCCACCTTCGCTGTCTCATATTGAGGTCTTTCTGAGTGAAGAAATATTTCAGACTCTGGTGATCTGTATAAATCTTACACTGCATTCCATACAAGTAATGCCTCTATATCTTTAGAGCAAAAACTACAGCTGCCAACTCCAGATCATGAGTGGGGTAATTCTTTTCATAGTCCTTGAGTTGCCTGGAAGCATAAGCTATGACTTTGCCTTCTTGCATAAGGACTGCTCCAAGTCCTAGCTTTGATGCATCACTGTATATATCAAAGTTCTTATCACCTTCGGGTACTGTAAGGATAGGAGCGCTGGTCAGTCTCTTCTTCAACTCAAGGAAGCTCTGCTCACAGTCCTCAGTCCACTCATACTTCTTATTCTTTCTGGTCAGGGCTGTAAGTGGAGAAGCTATCTTTGAAAAGTTCTCTACAAACCTTCTGTAGTACCCTGCCAAACCTAGAAAACTTCTGATCTCACTGGCATTCTTTGGTCGACTCCAGTTACTAACTGCTTCAATCTTGGCTGGGTCTACCATAATACCTTCCTTGGAAATGATGTGGCCTAGGAAGGCCACCTGATCAAGCCAAAACTCACACTTTGAGAATTTGGCGTACAACTCCTTCTGATGTAAGGTTTGCAATACCATCTTCAGGTGTTCGGCATGTTCTTCCTGAGTCTTTGAATATACTAGGATATCATCAATAAAGACAATGACGAACTTGTCCAGAAAATCCTTGAACACTCTATTGATTAGATCCATAAACGTCGCAGGGGCGTTTGTCACTCCAAAGGGCATGACCACAAACTCGTAGTGTCCATATTTTGTACTGAAAGCAATCCTTGGCACATCACTCTCCTTCACTTTGAGTTGATGGTAACCTGATCACAGATCTATCTTGGAGAACACTGTGGCTCCCTTCAGCTGATCAAATAAATCATCTATCCTTGGCAAAGGATATCTGTTCTTGATGGTTACCTTATTCAAAGCTCGATAATCTATGCACATTCGCATAGATCTATCTTTCTTCTTGACGAACAATACAAGAGCTCCCCAAGGTGAATGACTAGGGCGGATGAAACCCTTGTCAAGCAGCTCTTGCAATTGTTCTTGCAATTCTTTCAGTTCTGCTGGCGTCATGCGATAAGGTGCCTTCGAAATTGGGTTGGTTCCTGGGGCCAACTCAATTTCCCGATTGGGAGGGAGTCCTGGTAACTCTTCAGGAAACACCTCCGGATAGTCACAGACTACCCTCACTTCCTCTTTCTTTAATCCTTCTCTTTGACTTGCATCTACTATATGAGCTAGAAAACCAGAACACCCCTTCTCTAACATTCTCTGAGCTTGTAAGGTAGATAAGAACCTTTTTGTCTTTCTCTTTGGGTCTCCAATAAACTCAAATGGAGGTTCTGCTTCTGGTGTGAACTTGACTTTCCTTTGCGGCAGTCTATAGAAGCACTGTACTTGCTCAAGAATCCATCCCTAAAATGATATTGTAATCCTTCATCTCAAGGACTACTAAATCACTATAGAGTTCTCGGTTGGAAATCCGAATTAATACAGCTCTTAGCCACTGAGTAGATGTCATGACCTCTCTCGAAGGTAAGGCCATTAAGAACTTCATCGTTTAACATTTCTGGTGGCCTTTATACTGTTATCAATCCTTCCGAGGTCTGCGGCCTACTAACACCGCTGGTCACCTTTAAAGCTATCTCAGTCCTTAACATCTTGATCATTAGCCTGACTCTTTCTCTTTCAATGCCAACTAGCTCTAGGCACAGACAAGCTAGTCGGTTGAACTTCCTCACTGCTTGATCCACGGATAGTTCTCCAGGTCTGAACTCCGTGAATTCATCATAATGCTTGTTGGTTACTCGCATATGAATGTATTCTTCAAAGAACTCGATCTCGAAGTCGGCCCATGCCATCTGGATGACATGTCTCTTGGCCTAGACTCTCTCTCCCATCACAATCTAGCATCTCAGGTAAGGCAGAAGGAGACGCACTTTATCTTCTCTACCTCAGGTCAGTCTAGTTGTTCTACTTTGCTTTCCAACGTTTTGAACCATGCTTGAGAATCTCATGGTTCACTTGTGCCTGAGAAGTTCTCTAGCTTCAATTTCTATCACTAGATGAGGTACGCTTCTTGCCTTACCCCCCCTTGCCGGGACTATAAATGTAACCGATGGATCGTCGGTCACAACTGGTGCCACTACATTCTCCACCAGCGGGGTAATGGGAGCGGCCTACTGGTTAGTCATCATGGTGGCAATAACTTGCTGCTATTCTACTACTTACCTTTGTAACCAAGCCACCACCTCTAAAAGATTTGGTGGTGGTACTGACTTTGTTGCCTCTTGCCCTTTACGAGCTTGCTCCTCATTTTGGGTCTTTCTAGGACGTCCTCTTGGCATTCTCTTCCTTTATATCATAAAGAGAATGTGGACATTACTTATCATCATACTCATATAGCATATGTCATATCATATACTATCATCATACTCATCATCATACTATCATCATACTCATATCATCATACTCATATAGCATATGTTATATCATATGTCATATCATCATACTCATATCATCATAGACATATAGCATATACTGATCATGCACATAATAGCATATGATAATACTAACATACTTCCTTATCATCATACACTTACTGATACTAGCAGTCAATAATGAAAAACATACAAAACTACAACATATGAACTTCTTACTCGGCAGGCGGCAGGATTGATGCTTGATGTCAGTGTGGCGGAAGGGTGGAAGCTTTGCTCTGATACCACTCTGTGACGACCCGACTTCTCTACCCTATACTTAAGCCGGATCGTCGCTCTTTACTACCTTTACCTTTACTCACTTCACCTTAACCTTTGACATCACCTTAGACCTTGACCTTAGGTTACCACTACTTGACTTCAAGAACTGAAAAACCATTTCCAAGGATCCACAATTCATATACTTTCAAGACATACAAAGACATAACTCCATTTCTATACTCTATGCTAGTTTTATAAACATCCTAGCAACTCAAAACAAATCTAATGACTTGAAATTAGAATCTTTGCGGAATTTAACAAGACTACCAAACCATATGAAATCATGCTAAAGATTGTATCAACTTTTGACTCTATGCGGAGGTTAAACACAATGTTCACATTTTACCAAACAAAATATTAAATATTAAAGTTATACTAGAGTTTTGTACTCAACCTTGTCCCTATGCAAAGTTTACACAAAATCATTACGTTCTACCAATCCAAAACACCAAACCACAAGTTTCTAAACTTTAGAAATTGCCTCTAAGCCTTAACCCAACGGATCTCTTCCACGGTCCCACCGCCACTGAGCATCAATGCAAGTCCTGGTCACCTCCATAACTTATGCTTTTTCTTTGCCTTTATCTGCAATAGAAGGAAATGCAACTAATAAGCACAATGCTTAGTAAGTAAATCCTAACTCACAAATCCATGCTATCGATAATAAACATGCTCATTTCAAAGAATGTTTACTTCCAAAATACATGCACATGGGAAAACTTACATCTACTTATCATGCTCAATCATGTTGAAAATATTACTTGCATTACATCGTTTGCAACCTTAACGTACTCATACATTCAAACACTAACTTCCTTACTCTTACTCTTTAACATGCTTGCAATGTATCAAGGCTAACATATGAAATAAAGGCACATACTTAAAACTGAAAACACTTACGAATACTTATTTACTTGAAAATAGTAATCAACTTTCTTTAGACCTTGACATTGTACCATGGTATCAATGTACCAATTGCGCGCTTCTCTATTAGGTTGCGGGATAGCTAGCCACCGCACCTTATTAGAGCTTCTTTCTAACTTTCTGTGGGCCTTCCATTTGCCCGGTACATGTCACTTTCCGAAAATAAAATACTTTCTTACTATAATACTTATACGTATCGAACTATCTTACTTTTGCATAAATTTTGCACTTAACACTTTTACCTTTCTTACTTGAGACTTTCATCGAGCACCTTGCGTGCCCTTAATCCCAACCTCATTTTTGGGACTTTTCAAAAATTAAATCTTATCATGCTTAGCTTACATACACCAAATCTAAACCAATTAAATTTCTATCATGAGGAAACATGCATCTTTAAAAACTTAAAACACACGATAACCATAATCTTAAAGCATGCATCATAAAACATGGTTCTACAACAAGAACTTACATACGAAAACTACTCCTATTGCAGGTGAGTGATCTACTTACCCTTATCTTGAAGAAAACTCACTAAATCGAGGTATAAACCTAGCGTAGAACTCCTCTCTTCTTCCTTGTGAGAAACCTCCACTCTTTGGCCCTAGGGAGAAACCCTAGATTCTCTCTACTCAAGGGGAAAGAGAAGAAGAAGAAGAACTCCTTGGCTTCCTCTGTTTTCGCAGCCCCTCCCTCGCCCTCTTCTCGCACGCAGCCGCCAACAAGCCCTAAACCCACTTACGTGACTTAAGCGGGGTTAATATATCTCTTAATGAAAAGGCCTAACTACCCTATAACATTATTTCTCTCCATCCTTTTCTGTGCTTGATACCCCTGGCCTTCCGGTTAGCCGAGCCCGCTAAAGGCCTTGGCCAGCCGCGTGGTCGCGAGGTTGAACCTCTCCGCGACCATTAATTAATTTTTTCAAATTTTATTCCGAAAAATACTAGAAAAATTCCTAAAAATCCATAATAATACCAGAAAATTATTGGGTATTACAAGACTATCGTCAAAAATATGATATTGAGTATGATGAATCATTCTCACAAGTAGTCATGCTTAAATTCATTCGGCTACTCCTTACCAAAGCAACTAACCATGATTATAAGATATAACAAATGGATGATAAAATAGCTTTTCTTAATGGAAATATATTCGAGGATGTGTATATGATCCAACCAGAGAGTTTCACATCTATTGACAAAATAAAGTATACATGCTTTAATGATCCATTTATGGACTGAAGTAAACATCCAAGAGTTGGAATATCCATTTTGATGAGGTAATCAATGAGTTTGATTTCTTGCAAAATCTATATGACCATGTATGTACATGAAGGTTAGTAGGAGTGTGATTGTATTTCTAATATTATTTATTGATGGCATATTCCTTATAGGAAATAATATGTTTGTTCTACAGGCAGTTAAAGTTGGTTGTCTAAAATATTTTTCATCAAAGACATGGGAGAAACAACCTATATTCATAGTATTAAGATCTATAGAGATTGATCAAAAAGCTTGATTGGTCTTTCACAGTCTACATATATAGATAAGATGCTAAAATGGTTTAGCATGGATGAATCCAAGAAATATTTTCTTCGCATGAGACATGAGATTCACCTTTCAAAGACTATATGTTCGAGCACACAAAATAGAGGATACGCATGAATTAGATCACATATGCGTTAGCTATAGGATTGATCATGTATGTTATATTTTGTACTAGGCATGATGTATCATATGCTCTGTGTGTCACGAGCCAATATCAATCAGATCATTGGGTGGCTATCAAGGCAAGTCATAAGTATTAAGAAGAACTAAGGATTTATTCTTGGTAGGGAGAAGATGATATGGTTATACACGGGTATATTGATGCTAACTTCCAAACGAATAAGGATGACTCCAAGTCCTAGTTTAGATACATATTCACCTTAAATGGAGGCACTAAGTTAAAAAAAAGTTTCAAATAGGAAACTAATTCTACCACCGAGGTGAAATACATTGCAGCTTCTGAAGTAGCAAAGGAAGCAATTTGGGTCAAAAAGTTCATCACTGAACTTGGAGTGGTTCCAAGCATTGTTAAAGCATTACCAATTTACTATGACAACAATGGGGGCATTGCATAGGCCAAGAAATTCAGGTCTCATCAATGATCTAAACATGTGCTTTGCCAATATCGATTTATTAGGGGGATCATAAATAGGAAAGAAATAAAAATTAAGAAAATTCCACCGAAAGAAATCTAGCGGATACATTGACAAAGGCTCTATCACAAAGAAAGTTTGAGAGACGTCGAGTTTATCTGGTATAAGATACCAGGGTGATTGACATTAGTGCAAGTGGGAATATGTTATAATTGAGAGATGTCCTAAGGCAATCTAGGGGATACCAGGGTTGCTTTTTGCCGCGAGGATTAGGAAGATTTGGAACTAATATTTGTGTTTAAACTTGAGGAGTGTAAGGTTTTGATTGGAATGGGCATGCCTTAGTTATAAGGGTTGAACCCTATTTCATAATTGTTGTTGTAATTATCCTTAGGCTATGGTAATTCAAGCTTTGGTTGATATGGGATTAGTATCCATGTTGTATCCTTAGGTTTAATTTGAGATTAAGTCTAATAACCTAAACTTGATAATTCAGGTTCGGAAATCTAACATGAATATAATCTTGGTAGCTTGGAGCTTGTCTCTTTAGAACCATTTTATCTTATGCATGACTAATTTATTAATTTTAGTAAGTTATTTTTATCTTAAATCTGCTCCTATTGTTTTCCTGCTTGATACTTACTGCTTGACCCTTGAGATTATCCAAAACTTATGTCTATATAGTCTCGTATTTGACATTCTTACTCTGTATGATATATACATGTGTAGGTGTACATAGGAGTAGTAGTTTGTTGCATTATACCTGGCATTGATCGACTGTTAGATATACTTTGCATTTATATCTGGTTGTATGATTATTAGGTCATGATACTTGATTCATACCTGCGCACATCATATTGAGGTATAAATGGGGACTTGGTGGGTTTGCATGTGTTAGAGTCATGCACCATAGTTGCATTGTCGCATGCTGACGATTATCGGCTCCTATGTAATCTAAGTCCAGTTTCTAGTCTCATGCTCATGACGACGTCCATTTTTAGTTTTCCGCTTTATTTACAGATGTTTAGCATGTTAAATTTCATACGCTGTACTGGGTTGTTTGTGGACTTGTATTGGTGTGTTTTTTCATGGATTGTACCTTTGAGTCCTATGTTGGACTATATGCGATGTGGTTTTACTGCGCGCCTACCCAGATGGCAACTCAGGTAAGTTCGTATTTTGATTTATAGATATGGATGCATATATTTTATATGATATATCTTTATTGAGGCCTGAGGCCAAATATATACTGCGTGGTATTGTATAAATGTTCTAAATTATCCGTCGTACAGGGGAGATGCTATCCGATTATATATTAGACCAGCGGCTCCCCTCCGGGGGCGTGACGGTTCATATATAATTCCTAATCTTTATTTATGAACTTTAGCAAATATATATATAGAGAGAGAGAGAGAAATATTATCTTGCCCAACCTTATATGAGTGATCGTGAGTGATATCCGACGTGGGTGATCTGACGCGGCCAAAATCTAATTTTTTTAATCTCTCTTATCTATATTCAACAACTTTTCTCTCTTTCCTCTCTCATCTGCATGCAACACCTTTTTATCTGTTTCCTCTTTCATCCGCTTGCAACATTTTTCTATAACTAGTAGTTGCTACAACAGTTGTAGCAACTACTATGTACTAGCAGCTACTAACTGCTATGTACTAGCAGCTACTAACTGCTACAATAGTTATGTAGTAGCTACCACAACAATTATAACTTCTATTACATAGTAACTATTATAATTGTTGTATCAGCTACTACATAGTAATTGCTACAACTGTTATACTAGCTACTCTATAGTAATTATTGCCTCCGGGGCTATGGTGCAGCGGTAGGGCGACTAGTCGCTATCCCAGGCATCCACGGTTCGATCCCCAGCTACGGCGTATTTATAGGAATTTTTCCTCCAAATGGGGCACGAACCCTGGGACCCTGGGCTTCTAGACCGCCCATTGCGAGCGCTTCCCAATTTACCCTAGCGGCCGATGGGAAACTTCTGTGAGGTCGGGTCGGTCGCCCGAGGTTGGAAAAACCTCGTTAATCTTTTTTTTTACTCTATATTAATTATTACAACTATTGTATGGAGAAGAAAGGCGTTGCATGTAGATGAGAGAGGAAAAAGATAAAAGTTATTGTATGTAGATGGGAGAGGAAAGAGAGAAAAGGTGTTGCATGCAGACAAGAGGTATTAAAATAATTGAGTTTTGGTCACATCAGATCGCCCACGTCAGATTTTGCTCACAATCGTACAAGAGGCGTCGGGCAAGATATATATATATATATATATATATATATATATATATATATATATATATATATATATATATATTCAAAGTTGTTGAGTTTATATATTTAGTTTAATGATTTATTTAAATTTACTCATCTAATTAATATTATATTAAACGAATATAAATCAACTCTCATCACAGTTACTTCATTTATAGCACTACCTTCATTTAGGTTAATAGAAATTTTTTCCCAATTGCTACGAATATAAACTCTTACCACAAACGGTTACTTCATTTATAGCACTACCTTCATTTAGGTTAGTAGAACTTTTTTCCCACTTGCTGGTTTGTTTGTTCTCCTTCAAGAATGATGGGAAGCCTGGGGCTATTATTTGCATGCTGTTCCACCTACTTGTAACCTTTTTCTGTTCTCATGATCTTCCATGGCTACTGCATTTTGCTTCATGATCAGTAGTTATTCAAAAAATTGACCTAATTCTTGATAAGATCATCTTGCAATTTGCCTACTAAAGTTCACAAAAGTTCATGCGGAAAGGCAAAGCCAGCAGTGAAGATGAAGAATCAAGAAATCCCTATCTAAGATATTGATGTAGTGTGTAACAAACTTGATGTATATGATCACTGCAAACGTTTATAGCAGTTATTTTTCATAATGTTAACATTAATGAGATGGCGGTTAGATTTAATAGTTCACTTTCTTGTAAGTTTATTTATAATTTCACAAGGATCTTTTGCGATGGATAGTTGACTAATACATGAGATATTGCTATCATAAAATCTAGGAGTGACTAATAACTAGGTTCCTACCTTCTCTCAGGTATTAGTAACTGCTCTAGCTAATAGTCACTCATGATTTACCTCCTTTCACAATAACATGAGGTTTGAGTAGCCAGTGTTTCAGATTCCTCATAAAATCTTGTTGTGGAAGCTATAAGGAATGCCTGAGATGATTCCTTTTGCCACCATTTATAGTTTCACAAGCTTAAGGAATATGAAAGGTTGAGCTCAAATGAAGCGCAAGCAACAATTTATTAGAATAAGGGAGTGTTTGGGAGAGCTTTTACTTCTTGAAAAGTGATTCTTGTAGTGATTATCTTGAAGTTAGTAAGAAGCTAAAGCATGCAGTGTTTGGAAATAGAAGTCAAAAGCTGATACAAGGTAAAGTTTGAGTGTTTGGTGAATAATCACTTTTAAGCTTAATTTTTAATTAAATGACAATAATATCCTTAAACTATTAAAATTAATTTTTTTCAATTATCTAAATATAATTTTGATACATCATCTATAATGTTTTATATATTTAATATTATATTTTAAATATTATATCAAAATTATTATTTTTAATAATATATATATTTAAAAAAAATATAAAGTTAATAAAAATATAAAAAATAATAAAATAATAAAATTTATATAAATTTATACAAATATGTATAAATTTTTTTGAAAATATAAATTATATAAAAATATAAGATTTTATTTAAAAATGTGATGGTAATTATGTAAAATAATAAATTTATTAAGGGTATAAATGTCAACTTTTAATTCTACACCATAAGCAAAAAAGCAGAAGCAGAAAAAAGCATCAAATTGTTGCTTCTAGCTTTTGAGTAAAAGTTGTAGAAGTTAAAGCAGAATCTGGCATTCCCAAACACTCAAAAGTACTTTTGCATGGCTAGAAGCTAAAAAGCAGTAAGCAGAAGCTCTCCCAAACACTCCCTAAGTAATGCTCATTAAGTTGTTGAACAATGAAGTCGGTGTGTCAACAAAGTTCGCTACTCGAATATATAATTTTTTCACAATGGTTTGATAAACAAAGAGGTGGATGGAAATACATTACATGAAGTATCAGATAGTTGCTGGAATCACTAAAAACTTTAGGACTTTAATCACAGAAATCATGCGCTTCTTTGATATCGCACCTTTACAGGAAATTGTTCCTTCCCGTCGCTGAAGGGAGGTCTTGAGCCAGAGAGATTTGGTTCCTCATGAATTGGCCGTGCAGCCGGCGCAATTTGTTTTAGGTTAATACTTTGATCACAAAGCCCGAGTTTAATGATAAATATAGCAGTGCAACCTTTGCCTGTACCTTCACTTTCCAACCAGATCTGTCCTTCCATGAGGCTCACAAACCTGATCATGAAATTAGAAAATGTATCAAAAGCTACACAAAATAAGTATCAATCAGCAGAATAAATGAGACGAGAAACTGTGCCCGAGCTAATTGAACAGCATTTCATGGTAGTAATACCACCTCTTGCAAATTGCAAGGCCAAGGCCACTGCCGTTATAGGGTTTGTTTCCACCATTCTGATAGCGAGCAAATTTGGTGAAGAGCTGTGGCAAGTCTTGAGTATTAATTCCACAACCAGTATCCTTGACCTGCATCATGTAAGACCTCGAAGGTAATTGCAATGATCTACTATAAACATGAAGCAACATGGTCATGACCAACTACAGTAATTTGCTATGCAAATCAGCAACTGTATTTAAATTTTAAGGCAAATCAGATACAAGCAACATTACATCTAGTTGTGTATCGAGACAAAACAATAGCCAGATGAAAATATCAACATGTACTCCAGTCATTACCCATTATGAAATGACTTCAAAGAGAAAATGTCAATGTACCTGCACTTGCAGATAGAAATGTCTATCACTAATAGCTGGAGAAAATTCAGGGGCCCCGGGGTCTCTGAATGAATCTGGTTTGGCAACAGATGCTATGATTGATATATGACCCTCCTTTGTAAACTTAACCGCATTGCCAGCAACATTCAGTATTGTTTGCAAGAGCCGTTTTTCATCCCCAACAGCACACAAGGGCAAGTCTGATGCCAATGTCACGGAAACGGAGAGCTTCTTCACAGCGGCTATTGGTTTTATCAGATTAGTGACCTGCAATTCAATTTGCAAATCCATCAACTGAACATGAGCGTTAGATATTGATTTTTATCAAATTAGTGACCTGTTATAATGTGACAATTGAACTAAATATTGATAGCTAATCAACAGAGCTTAGACAAAATCACATGAATTGACCTCTTTCAAAACTGCATGAAGGTTGAAAACTGTAATCTCTAACTCGAAGCTCCCATCCTCGAGCTTAGAAAGATCCAAAACATCATTTATAAGTGTAGCTAGAAGATTGCTACTTTTTAGCACAGTTTCAACCATTAGCCGTTGTTCAGGAGTCAGCTCAGTTTCCAGAAGAAGAGATGAAAGAGAAATAATTGCATGCATTGGAATCCGCATTTCATGGTTCATGACAGCTAGAAAATCATTGCGAGCACGAATTGCCATTTCCGCCTCCCTACGAGCTGAATCTAGAGCAACATTCTGTTCCATGAGCAGATCACGAGCCCGCATTGACTCTTCTAAGATGGCAGCATGTGAAAGTGCAACAGCCACCTGGAGGAAATCGAACCAAAAAAAGAAAATTCAGGACACTAATTGTTGGTAACTCACTAAGAATCATTTAAATGAGTGGAATGTGCCAAGCAAACAGGTCAAGCTTGTCATGTTGATTCAGATACGCCAAGCCAATCAAGTGGATTGACCTGATCGAATTAGTTAGACAAGTGAATTGAATGCATTGGACGTATTGAATGGACTAACAAAGTCAAACATGTGTAAGATTGATGAAACTGAGTGTGTAAAACAATTGAGGTTCGTTAAAAAATTGGATGAACAAAAGGGCTACATGTATTAAAGTATTCTAGAAGTTATATCGTTCTAATATTACAACTAAACAAAAGCATAGAATGGATCATCTCGTTTTCATTTCGTTTCATTTCATTCCAATCCCAATCTCATTCAATTTCATTCCATTCCATTCATGTGTATCAACAGAAACCTAAAAGTTAAGGACAAATATTTGAATATGCCGAAGAGAATGGGAGAAAAGTAAATACTACTTGGAGATTGTAAAACCAGCTTAGTGTATGTTTAACTCACAAAAATCGATAAAATGGAATATTTGAGAAATGATAGTGATGTAGATTTTTTTGTTAAAAAAAAAAACTGAATAGAAAATGTTGGAAATGAAGTAATTGATAATATTAATATTTAATAGCAAGTGGACTTGGAGAACAAGACTAGAACAGTGATAAAGTCAATTCGTGAGAAGTTTAGAAGGAAAAGTTTTACTTCAAGAGAGCTATATCATGAAGTACATGAAACTGAGTTAAAAGAACATGCTATAAAATTGACAAAGTCGTTATCTGAGATTAAAAAACTCAGATAAATGAAGAGCAGCTAAATGACAAAAGAAATTCTAATAACAAAAAACTAAAATATAGTGCTAGTTCTAACTTAGGCAGTAAAAAATTGGAAAACAATGTGTTATACCGCTGAAAAGAACAGGAAAGAATGAAGAGACTTTGGTTACTAGACCACTAAGCTCTTGTTAATGATTGTGCAGAGATTAAAGAAAGAATCAACACCATATTTCTACAAATTATTAGAAGAATACTCCAAGGGAATAAAAATAAAAACATAATAAGTTTTAGCTTAGGGATTCCCGCAATAGTACAATAGGGGAATCAATGTAACATTATCATTTTGAGTAATAGATTTTTAACTTTCATTTTGTAAATGTTGAGAGGGAAAATATCACTAGCGACATGACCCCTCTAGCCCCATCAGGCGGCTCTCTAGGTCATGCCTTACGGTCTTCCCACACCCGGCGGTGGGTTTTTGTTTTCCCCAAATTCAAACCCTAGACCTCCGGGATAAGTACTAAAGTTCCTTGAATCTGGTAGCCAAGTGAGCGCAACTATATTAAAAATAAAACTATTATAACATATATATGAGACTCAAACATAAAATGCCAATGTCAATCTCAAGCTTGGATGACAAAGGTTGATGGTTGCATTTGGTCTAGATATCCAATGCTAAAATTGTCCCAACTCCAAACCTATATACATAAATCCTATTTTTCATAAAGCTAGACCATCATTCCTAGTGATATACACCTTGCATAGAACTTAATAAAAAGAAAAGAAAATTCATGAAACTGACTCCAAATAATTTGGTCAAACACAACTCGATGTAAATAACTACAAATAATTTGGAAGCAACTCCTTATAAAAAGTGACAAGTCGTACCACTCCCCTTTAAATTGGAATCTATTTTATCTATGTTTGGCTTATAACAAAAGTAGACAACCCTATAAATACAAAAATAAAATTTAAAAAACACAGGACAAAGATGCCATTACTAATACACACTGGACAAAGATACCATTACTGGTAGAATTCTTGAGACACTACTATGAAATGCTTGACATTTGCAATTGGCAAAGACACAAGTTGATAAGATCTTCAAATAGATAACATATCTTCTTCCTTAACTCTCCTCGAATTGAAAACATCATAGATTTCTTAAATTCAGAAAATAAATTGACAACTTGTGATGGATTATCAGGGAAAAAGATTAGGGTTTCAATACTTATTTGATAAATCAATATTAAGAGAGAGACCGAGTAAATTATGATATTTCTTTGAGAGATGAGATGTTACACAGGAACCGAGTAATATTCTAGCATCTACTCTAAAGAAATTGGATACAAGAAGACAGACATTAACTGACCTATTATTTTGGATGGAATTTACCAGAGAAATTCATTTCTTTGTTTCCTTGAAGATAAGGTAAATTAAAAAGATGGATATGTAGAAAAGATGAGAAAGTAGGGGGTTAAAAAAGAAACTATCCTTTGAGTTGTTTCATTGAATGAATATGTACAGAGAAGATAGTCCACATTGTTATATCTAATAAGTGTTAATTAGTTTTCCACCTATTTATGAGCAAATGATTCAGACGGATGGATGCTCAAACTCATCTTTTCAAATATGTGTCTTCCCTCTATTTGAGGAAGGAAACAAGAGAAGGATGATCTATTAGTTGACTAATCTCTCATACCAAATCCATTTTTCAACTTATCTATTCAAGTAGGCGTTTAGGGTTTTTTTAGTGGCAAACAAAGATTATATTAGGGCCCTATCATCTAGCCTTAGCTGAAGAGGAATTCAGAGAGGAGACAGGCTTCTGGTTATTCTACTCTAAGGGGAGAAGATATCAAGAGAGAGGAAAATGTTGGTAGAGATAGACAATTACAAATCTCATCTCAAATCCTAGACACTATTGAAATATGGATGAAAGATTATGAGATAAGGAATCTATCATTACACAACTAGAGGAAAAGAACAGGAAAGAAGATGAAAATTATTGTTTCAATTTATCTGCTTTGGCATTACACTAACTAGAGAGGCAAAGAAGAGAGAATAATACTTGAGATGAAGATGATGAAAATAAATGTTTTAGCTCTATCACCTTTTCTGAAGAATAGTAAAGTTTATTTTTTCAAATCTAGCCCTTTTCTTAGAAAGGATCCCCATAAGAGAGTTATAAAGCTGTCTCCTGTAATTTATCTGATGCCTAAAACTAACCAAACACTCAATTTGGTTATTTATTTTGACCTGAGAATCAAAACTGTTGATGCAGGGTGCACCACAGTTGAACTTCTATTTTGATGTTAGCAAAGGTTCACAGTTAAATCTTGTTGTGATTTGATGTGTTGATCTAGTATGTTGGAAGATTACCTCAGTGAAGCCCTAGTAAGTCTGGAGGACCTAATATTAGGCAAGCAGTTGAACCTATGTTTTGATGTTAGTAAAGGTTCACAGTTAAGTCTTGTTGTGATCTGATGTGTTGATCTAGTATGCAGAAAGATTACCTCAGTGAAACCCTAGTAGGTTTGGAGGACCCGATACTAGGCAGGAAGTCTTGGCTAATCGTGGAAACCAGACAAGGAAGTCCAGATGGGTGGACATCTAGTAGGAAGTTTCGGTAGGTCTGGAGGATCCGATATCGAGCAAGTAGAAGTCCTGGCGAGCTGATCTGATACCATGCTGAAGTCCAGACAGGTCTGGTAGACTCGATGTCTGGCAAGTGAGTGAGGTATGCTTCTGGAGGAGAGAGCTGTGAGGTCGTATACCTCTAGGACAACCTTAAGGCGCTGATCCAACTGGAGAAACCTACGAAGGTTTCTAAGTTGAGATCAGAATAGTTACGACTGCCGATTACTCGTGCATTTATCTATGCTAACCTCTATTTTGCAGGGTCATTTGCTTTACATATTATTGTACTATCACTCTTATGTGGGAATTCAATTGACTGTCGGATCAATAGATTGATCACCAGATCAGTCAATTGATCAAGTTCAAGCAAACTGCCGCCAAGCCGAATACAGCATGTTTTCAAAGTTATCCGTCGATAGATCAAGGGATCAGTCGACGGATCCATATATAGAATGGCATAGGCAAACACTTGCAAAGATCCCTATCCATCGACCCATCAGGGGTTCGGTCGACAGACTCATTTAATGCTGCGATAGCCGAGCACAGCAAAGAAGGAAGGGCGCGGATGTCCGTCGACTGATCAGAGAGTCCGTTAATCGATCCTATCAGTCGATGGAATGGTTTTTAGTCGACGGATCGAGGCTTATATAAGGATCTCGAGAACATCTTCAACAGTTAGTTTTTCTTATTCACTCCTACATGCCCTACTCTTGCTTTTTGTGTCGACGAAAAGCTCATACTCCGCTGCTATGACGTCGGGAAGCACTCCGACATACTACGATCACATTACATCTTCTTGTCGGATATTTACTTTTTGTTGTGCTTGTACTGACATCTCAAAGAGGAGATAGCAAGGTTTTGTTAATCTCCTATACATTCTGTACGACAACACTTTCTTTGAAAGGCTTTCGGAGAAAGATTTTTAGTGGATTGCCCATCGAGAACAATCGAGGACTGGAAGACTGAAGACTCTGAACCAAGTAAAATAAATAAGTCAAAATTTTTTGCTGTTTTTATTCTACGCTGCTTCTCGTTTTATTTTTCGTAGGAACAAACGACTCCAAGATAACTAAACATGACTTGCTTCTGAATCAATTTTTTAATATTAAAATGTTGCTCGGAGGAAGTGCCTCCCAACTCCTTGCAAGGATTAAAGATATCATCAACGGATTACACCTAATCGGCCACCATCTCGAAAATTGAGATGTTATAAGGTACACTCTAAACTCGTTACTCATAACGCTTTATGGGCATCGATGGTAGATGCCTATAAGTTTCGAAGGGCCTTTCAATCATTAAGTTAGATGAGTTTTTTGTAAATTCGAATTACATGAGCAAACTAACCTGGGTTCGATTGAGAAAGGAATCGCCTTGTATGCAAGACAAAACAAAAGTAAGGAAACCAAGGCGAAATCAAAAGTTGAGTCGAGTCTGAGTCAGATTCGGACTCACCCAACGAAGAAGAATTAGCAAACATGGTCCGAAGGATGTTTGCTAAAAGAACCAAGAAATATCCAACAAAAGCACCAAATACATCGACTACACCAAGATCGGAGATTACATGTTTCGGATACAACAAAAAGAGTCACTATAAACACGAGTGTCCAAACTTGAAGGAGAAGCCCAAGTCAAGAAGGAGGGCCCTCAAAGCCACTTGGGGCGAGTCATCCGCGGATGAGTCAGATCTGGATGAACTAAAACACTTAGGGTGCGATTGGTTCAAGTTATCTTATATAACCTCGGTTATGTCATTACCAAGTAATCACATAACCAAGGTTATGGGAATAAAATATAACCTAAAGTTGTTTGGTTCAATTTAGGTAATCAAATAAAATCTTATTTGTTTGGAGGTAATAGTCTATAACTTAATATAATATTTTACCATATTACCCTTTAATTTGTTTAGATAATTTTATTTGTTTAAACTTAAGGGCGTCGACGGCAATCGTCGATGTCTACGTAGGTAGTCGGTGTCCACGTAAGCAGACGGTGTCCAACACTGGTGGCTGACGATCGGCGCCGACCGCCGGCCGGCGACCGACGGTCGCCACGCCGTCAACGATCGGCGGCCGGCGATGCCGCCGACCGGCGGCATCGGCGGCCGGCGATCGGCGATCGGCGGTGGTCGCCGACGATCGGCGCCGGCCTCCAGCGATCGTCGGCGGCGGTGGTCGCCGGCGGTGGTCGCCGGCGGCGATCGTCGCCGGCGGTGGTCGCCAGCGATCGTCGCCGGCAGTGGTCGCCGGCGATCGTCGCCGGGGATCGTCGCCGGCGGTGGTCGCCGGCGATCATCGCCGACGACCATCGTCGCCAACGGTGGTCGCCGGCGATCGTCGCCGGGGATCGTCGCCGGCGGTGGTCGCCGGCGATCGTCGCCGGCGGTGGTCGCCGGCGATCGATCGCCGACGGTGGTCGCCGGCTGTGGTCGCCGACGATCGTCGCCGACGGTGGCGGTGGTCGCCGACGATCGTCGCCGGCGGTGGTCGCTGGCGATCGTCACCGGCGGTGGGCGGTGGTCGCCGGCGATCGTCGCCGGCGGTGGTCGCCGGCGATCGTCGCCGGCGGTGGTCGCCGGCGATCGTCGCCGGCGATCGTCGCCGGCGATCGTCGCCGGCGGTGGTCGCCGGCGATGGTCGCCGGCGGTGGTAGCCGACCGCCGTTGTCGATCGTCGATCGCCAATATTGCTTTCGAAAGTTAATAAATTGTAATGGTTATTTTCATCTTAAATGTAAATATTGGAGGATAATTTTGGAAAGATAAGTTCCATAACCTGGGAATTAAGAAAAACCTTACTTCCCTAAGATTTTCCGATTCCTGGTTGCATGCCCCTTTTGCTGACGTGTCGGGCATCGATCATTACTTGGGAATCGCTGATTATCTAAACCAAACAAGGTTTTTGTTGATAACCTTGGATGGATAACCAAGATTATCAATGATAACCCTCAACCAAACGCACCCTTAAGGTAGCAAAAGGCAATTCGCTTGCCCCAGCACCCCGGCTAACCCATCCCAGGGCCAACATGGAGAAAGTAAATTACGGGGACTACTAGCCCGGATGCTGTGGTTAGTGCGTAGGGAGGCCGCGCACACAGGCTTTGTCAGGTTTTGACCCTCAGATCTCAAGGTGGTAACACCCACCCACTAACTATCAGTCCATCCCGTGGAGACAGAACCAAAACACTCAAGCCACCTAGCGAACCCGAGTCTGTGTCAGCATGAAGAACCAGAGGTAAATTTAATTTTGAAATTTCAATTACGAAAATTAATTAAATATTTATTTAATAAGTTGACTAAGTCTGAGGACCAAATTAGCTCGCTCCTTGAGAAGGTTAGCCACCTTAAGGAATAAGCTAACTTGAACCCCTCAACCGATCAAGTTCAAGAAGGAACTTCAACTTAAGTTGCAAAACTAAAGGAAGAAAATTCCTCCAAATCCAAAGAAGGTTTGCCCGTACGTTCATCACAGAATATTTCTAGGTCCCAATACACCCAATGCCAGATAACTGCCAAGAAGCACAAACCAAAAAACACAATATGTGCCCCTGCCACACCTTCATAACTCCAAATACCTGGATTCGTTATAGTTCCCCCTGAAATACTCCAACCACCCAACGAATTGGTTATTCCTAAACGAGTCGTAAAGGGTATAACGAACATACCTTGTCTCCACATTGGATCGAGAGCAAGATCAGAGGGATCAAAAACCGCTAATTCGTATAAAGCCATCGAACCGACCCAACCAACAACTAGGGTTGTATGCATTATATGGACCGAAAGTAATTGACCAGGATCATTCAATACGACAGTATGAACACGATACCAAGGTAAACCCATGGAAATGCCCCTTTATCAAAAAAAAAAAAAACTAGACACTATGTCACTTTATTTTATCGCATTGGAA
This sequence comes from Boesenbergia rotunda, assembly GCA_024364735.1. Taxonomy (NCBI): domain Eukaryota; kingdom Viridiplantae; phylum Streptophyta; class Magnoliopsida; order Zingiberales; family Zingiberaceae; genus Boesenbergia; species Boesenbergia rotunda. The sequence goes on along the minus strand of JAGFNQ010003820.1, from coordinate 170,445 downwards.
TTGGAAAAGACTATACTATGTACCTAACTTTTCAGTAGATTATGTATGAGAAAAGGTTAAAATTTATTCCGTTCCATTGAAAATAAGGTAAAAATTCTGTTCGTAAGAACAAAGATCAAGTTGAGGGCCTCAGGACAACGTTGGACAAGTTCAACTTAGGCACCAAGTATCTAAACATGATGCTTGGGTCTCAAAGGGCTGTACACAACAAGTCCGAACTTGAATTAAAACCCAAGTCAACCAACAAGTCATATCTTTCACTTGTTAGTCAAAACCATAGAAACCAAGTCTAAGCATGGGTTCCGAAAGCTTCCTTAACAAAGCAAGTAGAACCAAATCAATACTTTGTACCTAAGGATCAAATCTACCTTTTAAATAACAAACTTAAATTTCAAATAGGAGACGGCAAGCTAGTTGTCACCTCATTAACTCAATATACCCATATAGGTACTTAGGACTAATTAACTTAGGGTTGGCTCTATCTTGTTAAGGATTTAAGTCTAGTACTAAGTCATCTGGGTAAGAACAGTTAGGAAGCATTGTCTAGGATTGTAGTTGCCTTAATGATGGTCATTGTGACTCACCATTACCTGGGAACTTACTCAAGGATGCTTGCTTAGGTGATCCAAGCTAAACTTAAACCAAACATAAGTCAAGACTAATCTTGACAACTAAACAATAATTCATCTCACAAAATCATAGGATTAGCTGATTTGAAAACCCCTGGGTGAGATGAAATCAAACTCAAATCAAATTTAAACTAAACTAAATCCAACTTAAACCAAACTTAAAATTGAACCAAGTTCAAATCAAACCAAAACTAAACACAAATTGAACCAAGTTCAAATCAAACAAAAATTAAATTCAAATCAAACCAAAACAAACTTAAACAAAATTCAAACCAAACTAAAACTAAAACAAACATAAACCAAGCTCAAACCAAAACAAACTTAAACCAAATTCAAACCAACCCAATCAAAACAAAAATCAATTAAAATCAAACCAAACCACATATCGTAAAAATTATTTTATCATAAAAAAATATTTTTTTAAACTTAAAACTCATTTTATCTTAAAAATTATTTCATTTAACTTAATTATTTTTCAACTTAAAACACATTTTAACATAAATATTTTTAAACATAAAAGTTATTTTTAAACTATTTTTAAACTTAAATCTTATTTTAACTTAAAAAATATTTTAGACTTATTATTTTAACTTAAAAAATTATTTTTAAACTTAAAACTGATTTTAACTTAAAAATTATTTTTAAACTTAAAAATTATTTTTAAACTTTTTTAAACATAAAACTTATTTTAACTTAAAAATTATTTTAAAACTTATTTTAACTTAAAAATTATTATTAAACTTAAAATTTATTTTTTAACTTAAAAAATTATTTTTAAACTTAAAACTGATTTTAACTTAAAAATTATTTTTAAACTTTTTTAAACATAAAGCTTATTTTAACTTTAAAATTATTTTAAAACTTATTTTAACTTAAAAATTATTATTAAACTTAAAATTTATTTTTTTAACTTAAAAATTATTTTTTAAACTTAAAATTTATTTTAACTTAAAACTTATTTCTAAAACTTAAAAATTATTCTATTTTAACTGAAAAAGTTATTTTTAAACTTAAAAATTATTTTTAAACTTAAACCTTATTTTTAACTTAAAAATTATTTTCAAACTTAAAACTTAAACCTAAAACATATTTTTAAACTCAAAACTCGTATTAACACTTATGTTCAAAAATTAAGTCTTAAAACCCAAAACTTAAAATATTCATTTCAAGCCCTTATTTACAACTTGTTTGAAAATCTATAACTAGTAAGATGAACTAAAAAAAATCCATCAAACAAAGACTTTGGTCAAACCCCTACTTCATGTGTAGGAATCCAAAGATTTGGAATAATAAATACTTAATAGTAGATGCTCCAGACACATAACTGAGGATCAACACAAATTCACCGACATTAAGTTCAAAAGCATACGATCAATCGCCTTTGGAAATAATGATAGACTTAAGATAATTGGAACAGGTAATATTCAATTAAACTCGTATTTATCTATTAGAAAAGTCTTGCTTGTTGAAAACTTTGACTTTAACTTGCTTAGTAGAAGTCAATTATGTAAGGCTAGTTTCGTAGTTAAATTTCTATCCACTGAATGTTTAATTAACATACCGAATCAAACAACATACTTTTAAAAGGTTTTAGGAAAAACAATATTTACACAATAAACTTACCTAGACCCAAAATACAATGCAACTTAACACAACAAGATGAAACCTGATTATGGCATAGGAGACTAGCCCACACTAATATTAGAACTATACTAAAAGCAACCAAAAATGAACTGTTAAGGGACTACCAAAATTAGGAAATCTAGAAAACAAATCAACACATAAAGCAACTGTCCAAAATAGAACCAACTCAATACTTGAACTACTACACCAAGACTTGTTTGACTCACATGGAATTAAAACCCTAAGTGGAAACATTTATTGCTTAGTTATAATTGATGACTACTCTAGGTATACTTGGGTAAAATTCTTAAAACACAAATATGAAACCTTTGAAATATTTAAAAACTTTTGCAAACAAATAGAAAATGAAAAAGAACTAAAAATCAAGAAAATAAGAAGTGATAATAGTGAAGAATTTAAAAACTATAACTTTACAAACCTATGTTTAGAAAATAAGTATCACCATGAATTTTCATGCCCAAAAACCCTCAACAAAATGGACTAGTAGAAAGAAAAAATAAAACCTTACAAGAAGTCGCTAGATCAATATTAAATGAATACAACTTACCTACTCATTTTTGGGTCGAAGCCATAAATACAACCTATTACATTCAAAATACTAATTAATAAACTAGTATTTAAAACACCCTATGAAATCTTTTTCAACAATAAACCAAACTTAAATTATTCGAAGGTATTTGGATGTACTGTACACATTTTAAACATCAAAGATTACTTAGGAAAATTCACTTTAAAAACTCAACAAAAAATATTTCTAGGATACTCATTCATTAGTAGGGCATATAGGGTATATAACAAATCTACTCAAAAAATTGAAGAAACAACTAATGTAACTTTTGATGAAAATTCTAACATTGGAAACCAAGAACAAACTAAAAGCACAAATGATGATATTGATCAACATAAACTTGAAACCCAACAAGAAGAACCTCAAAGTGAAACTAACCCTAACCCTAGAACATTACGCACAAATCTGAACCATCTGATTGACCAAATCATAGGAAACCCTGAACTTAGTGTACGGACTAGATTAGCTTTTAGAAACCTAAGTCAAATAGCTTTGATTTCTAAGATTAAACCCAAAACCATAAATGAAGCATTGGATGAAGTTGACTGGGTAATTGCAATGCAAGAAGAATTGGCCCAATTCGAGAGAAACCATGCTTGAGACTGAGTATCTCCACCCAAAAACCAATTAATCACAGATACTAAATGAGTTTTTAGAAATAAATTAGATGATCAAGGCCAAATTGTTAGAACAAGACTAGGTTAGTGGCTAAGGGGTTTACAAATCGAAGGACTTGATTACGACGAGACTTATGCCTTTGTAGCTAGACTTGAATCTATTAGAATGTTGCTAGCTTATGCAGCACATAAAGGGTTTAAGTTATACTAAATGGATGTCAAATCTGTCTTCCTAAATGGAATAATTAAGGAAGAAGTCTATGTAAGTCAACCACCTGAATTTGAGGATTTAGAAAAACCTAACCATGTATTTAAATTAAAAAAGACTTTATATGGACTAAAACAAGCACTTAAGGTATGGTATGAATGGTTGTCTAGTTATCTATGTTCTAAGGGTTTTAAAGAAGGCTAAATTGACCCAACCTTATTTATAAAAACCCTTGAATATGAAATTTTCATAGCCCAAGTAGATGATATAGTGTTTGGGTCAACCAACTCTAAATTTTTAAAAGAATTTATAACCCAAATAGAAAAAGAATTTGAAATAAGTCTTATAAGAGAAGTTAACTTTTTAGCATTACAAATAAAACAAACCAAATAAGGAAACTTTGTACACCAAAATAAATAGACTAAAGAATTAATTAAAAAATTCAGGATGGAAAATACTAAAAAATTTAAAACACCTATGGCAACCAACTCAATCTTAGATAATGACCCAAATGGTAAACCAGTAGATCTAAAGTATTATAAAAGTGCAATAGGAAGTTTGTTATACTTAACTGCCAGTAGATCTGACATATTATTTGCAGTTAGTATGTGTGCTAAATACCAAACTTGTGCTAAAGAATCATGCTTAAAAAATGTAAAAAGAATTTTTAGATATCTTAAAAGAACAATCAATGTAGAAATTTAGTATCCTAAAACAACTAACATTGACTAGTTGGATACTTAGATTCTAATTATGTTAGCTGTAAGTTAGATAGAAAAAGCACAAGTAGGGGGTGTCAATTATTAGGATCTTCTTTAGTTAGTTGATTTAGTAGAAAACAATACTGTGTTGCCTTACCACAGAAGTAGAATACATAGTCATGGGAGAGTATGTTGCCCAACAATTATGGATGTCCCATACCTTGAAAGACTTTAACTTTAGACTATAAAAATGTAAAAACATTTATTGATAACATAAGTTCAATAAACTTAACAAAAAAACCCAGTACACCACTCTAGAACAAGACACACAGAAATTAAATACCACTTTGTTAGAGATTATGTCTCAAAAGGAAACATAAAACTTAGCTACGTAGACTCTAAATCAAACTTAGCTAACATATTCACTATACCATTATCTGAAATTGAATTTAGCAATATAAGAATGCAATTAGAAATGTGCATGTTAGAATAGGACTTTACTTGCTTACCTATTTTCGAAATTATAGTTTTCAAAAACTTTTTTATATTTAAAAAAAAAATTTCAAAACTTAGAATGGAATTAGCCTAGGCTTTTACCGTAGACTGCATGCACCTATAGTTTTAGGTAACCAGCATCTCACAAAGCACATTAGGATTCCTTGCATGTGTTTGATTCAACCGAGAAATGAGTGAGATGTTTAGGCCTTAGCCTAGATTTCATATGCTTAACTCAGTACATCGCTATAAATCAAAAGACTTTAAATACAAATTGATCAAGTTAAACAAGTATAAACCAATTTTTAACTTAACCAACTTCTAGTTACCCAAGCTGATATTTTATGATATTCAGCTAAGTACTAAAGTTGGACATTTCATATAAGGACTTTTTCTATTTTTTTTTCATGCCTGAATTTAGGGCAACCGTTTTAAATTAGAATATCAACTTAAGGGGGATTAAATCTTTCGCACAACTGTTTTTGAATTTTTTAAATACTTAAACAAATTTTAAAATTTTACAACTTAAAATAAAATCTTCAAACTTAAATTCTTAAATTGTAATTTAAATTTTTATCAAAACTAATTATTCAAATCCCAAAATACTTTCTTAACAATCTTTAAAGGTTAAACTAACATAAACCCGAAAGTTTAAACTTCATATTAAACATTTCAATCTAAATTTTATCTAAATTTTAAAATTGTCAATTTTTAAGCTAACAAAAAAAATCAATTTTTCAAGAAACAAGTTTTTTAAAACCAAAAAATAAATAAATAAATAAATTTTAAAATATTAAAACTTATATTAATTGTTTTCAAAATCAAACCAAATTTTTAAACTTAAGCAAAATTTTCAAAAATCAACTTAACAACTTAAGCTATACAAATTCACTTTTGCAAATTTTAACAAACTTGTGAAACTTATAAAATTTTTCCAAACCTAAACTAGTTTTCAAAATCAATTTTTTTAATATAAGATAAATTGTTTCAATGAACTTAATGCATACTTTAAAATATTCTTAAACATAAGCTTTTGAAATTCAAACCTAACTTTGAAATCTAAACTAATTTCTCAAAATCTAAACTAGTTTTCAAAAAACTTAAATTTAAAACTTAAACTTAATTTTTTTAAACTAAATTTCTTGTGTTCCAATTTTAACTTAAGCTAGTTTTTAAATCTAACCTTTTCAAAATAAACCTTAATCTAATTTTTTTCTTAAGCTTCTTCAAAAACTAAAATTTTAACTTAACCTTTAAAACCTAAGACTTTGTCTTAAAATTAATTCAACTCAAGTTAAACCCCTAGAATTTCCAAATTTCATAATTTATAATTTTTGTAACCCTTTATTTTTTGATGTTAGTCAAAGGAGGACAAATATCACATGCAGGGGAAATTTATTTGAGGGAGAGTTATTTGAGTTAATTGTTTCTTCTCTTATATGTTAACTGTGAATTAGGTTGTCAAACATCAAAAATGGGGAGATTATTGGTGCAGGGTGCACCACAGTTGAACCTATATTTTAATGTTAGCAAAAGTTTTTTTTTTTATGTTAGCAAAGGTTCACAGTTAAGTCTTATTGTGAACTGATGTGTTGATCTAGTGTGCAGGAAGATAATCACAGTGAAGCTATAGTAGGTATGGAGGACCCGATAATAAACAGCAAGGTTCTAAAATTTGCTAGGTACTAGTCGGGCGCCAGACCAGTGCCTAGGCCGCTAGGTAGATTCCTCGGTAATAACATAATTAACAAAATAAATCACATATTATATATCTCTAATACAATAACATCAAGATAAAATTATATATAAAATAATTAATATATAATTATATATAAAATATTAAGATATAAAATATTTGAATTTTAAGACTTAAACCATTGAAATCAATAAATAAAAAACTATAAATAAGTAAAATAAAATTATCAAAATATAAATTTAATTTATATGAATTAATAACATTTATTAGAATTTTTTAAATTTTAAATATAAAATTATGAATATAAATATGATTTATATAATTAATAAGATTAATTAGAATTTTTAAATTTTAAATATAAAATTATTAGAATATAAAAAATTTAATTTTAAAGATATTTTTATATAATATTTTTAAATAATTTAATTAGTATTTCTAGAAGCATATCTGAATTATCGTTATTTATTTGAGAAAATATTTAAATTAAATAAATATAAATAATAAATAATAAATAATCGAATTAAAAAAACACCCGCTGCAGCGGCATGGTGACGCAACTAACGGGGCCAGACGCGTTGCGAGACGCGTTCGGCGCTGCCGACAACGTCCACGGAGGCTTCTGGCAGTGTCGGATGCCACCGACGACGCATCCAGTGCATCATCTCGCGACGCAACAAGCGTCGCGACACACGTCTGATAGCGACACCTCTGGCGCCATCAGGCGCGTCGCAGGACGCATTCAGTGGCATTGGACACGTCTCTGGAGGCATCCGGCGCCGCTGGAAGCATCCTGCAATGCTTCCGGCATCGCGGGAAGCGTCGTGCGAGGGGAAATCCTAAATTTCCGCAACGCCTGACGCCGCGTAGGAACGCCTAGGCGTCTCTGCCGCCTATCTTGGCTACAGATGGGGATTTCAAGGTGGCATGCAGCCGTCGTGCGCTTAGGTGGCACTTAGGACACGTTTTAGAACACTACTAGGCAGGAAGTCTTGGCTGATCGTGAAAACCAGGCAAGAAATCCAGATGGCTGGACATCTGGTAGGAAGTCTCAAATGGACTAAAGGATCCGATATCAAGCAAGTGGGAGTCCAGGCGAGTCGATCTAATGCCAAACCGAAGTCCAGACAGAGTCGATCTAATGCCAAACTGAAGTCCAGACAGGTCTGGTAGACCCGATGTTTGGCAGGTGAATGAGGTAAGCTTTCAGAAGAGAGAGCTATGAGGTCGTGTCCCTCCGGGACAGCCTTAGAGCACTGATCCAACTGGAGAAACCTACGGAGGTTTCTAAGTTGAGATCAGGATAGTTACAACTGTCGATTATTCATGCATTTATCTATGCTAACCTCTGTTTTGCAGGTTCATTTGCTTTATATATTATTGTGCTAACACTCTTATGCAGGAATTCAGTTGACTGTCGGATTAGTTGACTAATCAAGTTTAAGCAGACTGTCGCTAATTCGAATACAACATGTTTTTAAAGTTATCCGTCGACGGATCAAGGGATCAGTTGACGGATCCATATATGGAATGGCGCGGGCATGCACTTGGAAAGATCCCTATCCATCGACCCATCAAGGGTTCGATTGACGCACTCATTTAATGTTGCGACAACCGACCACAACAAAGAAGGAAGGGCGTGGATGTCCATCGACTGATTAGAGAGTCCGTCAACCAATCCTATTAGTCGACGGAACGCTTTTTCAGTCGACGGATCGAGGCCTATATAAGGAGCTCGAGACAAGCTTCAGCAATTATTGTTTCTTATTCACTCTTGCACACCCTACTCTTGCTTTTTGAATCAACGAACAACTCGTACTCCACTGCTACGACGCCGAGAAGCACTCCGACATACTACGATCGCGTTACATCTTCTTGTCAGTATATTTACTTTTTGTTATACTTGTACTTACATCTCAAAGAGGAGATAGCAGGGTGTTGTTAATCTCCACTACATTTTGTATGACAACACTTTCTCCGAAAGACTTTTAGAGAAAAGTTTTTAATGGATTGCCCATGGAGAGCAGTCGAAGACTGCGTGCCTTAGAGTAAGAGTCACCGAAGGCTCCGAACCAAGTAAAATAAACGAGTCACAATTTTCCGTTATTTTTACTCTACACTGCTTCTTGTTTTATTTTACGTACACGAATATGAAAAGAATGTTTTTTTAAAAGATCGAGATTCAACCCCCCCCCCCCCTCCCCTCCCTCTCTCTCTGTCTCCTACAATCCTACAAGAACAACTTGATTTTTCAGGTTGAGTCAAATTTGTTCAAGTATCCACAAAATCAAGCTTTCTTCCCCACACCCGACCACGTACCACCCCTAAGAATAATTCTCTTATAATATAACATAATAATTTTCCTCTCAGCTTGATATTAGAGTAAGACCTTTTCTACAATTAGGATTGTTTTTTCTCAATCATGTTAGAAGATTGCACATGCTTGCACTTTAACATAAACCATAAATATCCTTACGATGAAACCCACATTACCTCCTACACATTGCCTCCATGTAAGGATTAAATAACACAAAAGTGGAACAGTATCTAGAAAATGCCAAATATTTTCATGGGCAGAATTCGAAGAAAGTTATGGTTTTAGGCTTTTAGCAAATGAAGTGTTTGTTGGTGCAATTTGCACTAACGGTTAAACTCATGTTTTGATGAATGACAAATAGATTAAAGTTAAGGTTGTGATTATTTAACCTTCTACCGGATGTGTAGGTTTGAAAGACTTAGAACCAGACATTAGGCTGAAGTCCAAGGTAGTGGAATCATAGCGAGAAGTTCAGTTAGGTTCATGGGGCCTGACAACTGGCTGAAGCCCAAATTGATGGAGACTTGGCAAAAAGTCCAGATGAGGCATCTGGCAGGAAGTCCTGGTGGGTTAAAAGGTCAAGTAGAATTGCATAAAGGTAAGTGAGGTACGTCACTAGAGGAGCGAATTCCGATAAAGACGAGTCCCCGTTAGGCCTTTAGGTGCAGCTCAGCTTAGAACCATTTCAGAGCTCTAAGTTGAGACCTTGACTAGATTTTAGTCTTAGGAAGATAGAGTTTATTTAATAAAGAAATTATTTAGTCCATTGTATAGTTGTGCTTGTTAGGATGTATACTAAAAGTCTTGTCTTTTCTGTATGAACATCTACATTTTGAAAGAGAATCACAAGATCATTGCATGTTTATATTAGTATGTGCAAAATATCTAATACTTTACACTGTAGACAACATTGTGTGTGGTGTCGTACAGAACATCATGTTATCAGTTCCTTGTAAAGTATAAGTAGTGGCTCACAACCGAGATGATGTTGGACAAACCATCGGGATAGTTGTAGTGTAATTTGGTGTTGGTTTTTCTTGACCATAGAATTACACTAGTGCGCTTTGCGTGCATTGAACAGGACCGACATAGAGGTGATCCAATTTATACTGACTTTAGAATTGGATCAGAACTCGGTTTATTATGGAGTACATGCTCTGAATCCCGATATATTAACGGGCACATGTACTTAGTATTTATTTCTTTGATTTACCAATGAGCGAGATTTATTCTGCTAAATCGATAGGCTCGGTAAATTAGAAAATAATATTATTTACATGGTGTGCCGTTGATTATAGACGGAATTCATGTCCTGATTAGTCGTGATGATGATGCCCCCTTGATGAGCTCATAAGGTTCATCATGTTAAATCCTGCAAGTGGACTTGGTCCAACATAATGATAAGGATGAGTGGTACTAATCAAGGAGTTAGAGGTTGATTTATTAAAATTGTCAGTAATTTAAATTAATCAACGGGAATTCGATATCTTAAACACGGGGAGAAAATATACTCATAATAGGTGGAGCCCATAGGTAAATATGGAAGTTGGTGAGGTAGTTCAATGAAGATCCTTTAGTAGAATGGATCTTCATTAATGGATCAGGTTTGGATCCATTAGCAGGCCAAGACCCAACTCCTCTTCATGGTCCATATTGTAGCCCTATAAATACCCCATGGTATCATGAAACCATTGAATCCAATTGATCATCAAACCCTTAGCTTTTCTCTCCTCTCCTTCTCCTTCTCTCTCCTAGGGCAACGGGCGACATACAAGAAGAGAACTCCTTCTCTTCTTGTTTCTCTCTTCTCTTCTCTCTCGGTAGGTGGCGCAAGGAAGGGGATCACCTTCTCCTCTTCCAAGTTGTGGCCGGTGCAACCTTGAGGAGGAGAGGAAGAGCCGACAGCAAGGAGAGAAGGCGCAAGGCGTCGGCGGTAAGGAAAAGCAGTGGAGGCCGGCGGCGGGTTTTGGGAAGAAGAAGTGACTTCTTCTCCCTTCCTTTCCACTTCTTCAACTTCCATTACCTTCTCTGATCTGAGAGCTTGTGGCCGACGCACCTTGGAGGTCTTGAAGTGGTCGGCGGCACAAGGAAGGAGGAGAAGAAGCTTTGCCGGCGAAAACCCTAGCCCTAGAGTTTCGGCTAGTGGAAGAAGGTGGTGTTGGGTGACCCTTGGTTATTCCGGATCTTGGTAGATCGTCGCCCACACGACGTCCAAGAGGGGAGGGTCATACAATAGAAGATCGTAAGGTAACGAGAGATATATTTTCTCTCATAGCTCCTTTGCTTTCTATTATTTTATGTGGTGTTGATAATTAATCTTGTTATTAATTATTTGTTAATTAATTGTCATGATTAATTATCTTAGACCCTGATAATAAACACAAAAACCAGCGATCCGCTCGTCGTCTTTTCCGCGACTAATTGGTTAGGCGAGTTACAAGGCTTAAACATCACGTTTGGCTAAGTTGTAACTCGAATCAATTAGTACAGCGACGAGACGGTCGTTTGGGAGATAAGTCTTCATTCAGATTAAAATTTTAATCCGTGGACATGGAGAGGACTCTCATGGACGACCAGGTATTCGCTTAGGAAACCCGCCAAGCTATCCAACAACTGATATCAGAGCTGAGGTTTCGGTTTTGTGTGTTTAGGATTCAGTTACTTTTTGGACATTATCATGTATTTTATTTTTGCCGGATAATAGTAGGATGTGCGTAGGCTAACTATTTGTTACAGGCACGAGATTCCAACTATTATGGCTTAAATAATGTGTGTATGTGATTGGTTGTGCATGGTTGTAATTATTTGAATCCTCGGGGTTGACGAGGCTAAATTAGTATTTAATTTTTGTAATTAAATACGACACATGTTTAGCCGAGCTTTTTATTTACTTTCGATCTAGATTTTATGTACACTCCTTTGTGGAGTATAGGATCGATGGATGTAAATAAATAGCTTTTCATCTCGGCTCGGAGATCCCTTCAATGGTGGTTTACACATGGTGTAGGGAGGAGCGGACGAGGTGGCGACACGATTGGAGGCGCATTGGAGACTAAAGCCATGATAGTTGGAAAAATTTAGAATTTTTCTTATTTATTGTTTTAGTTTATGTGCTTGTCGTGTATGCATGAAAAATCCTCATTATAAATAACTAAGTGGGAGAGGGACCTTAAGGGTCCCGCGGCCTCTATTACTAATTTGACAAGTGATACGAACAAGCCTGCGCGTCGGCTCTGAGTGTCTTCCTCCCCATCGAATGGGCTTGTTCTGCGGATCACTGGGTCAGACATGATTATAGAAAATTATTGAAGAGCGTGTGATTTTCCCCATCGGACGACACATAATCTGAGATAATTTTCTTAGTATCATGTAAAACACTTAGATGCAAATAATAGTATCCTCCTCGTCGGAGTCACTGCTATTATTTGTAGGGCCGAAGTGAACCAACTATTAATTTTATTTGTCAAAAAGTTAGGTTGACAAGATAATAAAATTAATGAGTAAAACCTCCTCTTACAAATGTAAAATTCGTATACGTCCACACCATTGTGGCATACGAAATTCTCGGTGTTTTGAGGTGTTGGTTGATTTCAAATTTATTGTTTTGAGGAATCAATATGTTTTGAAATCTAAAGTTGTGATTGTTGTGATTCTCAGGAATTTTCCAAATGACCTTTAACCCACTAGCTGTGATACTTAAGGAAAACAAACTTACGGACCTTAATTACATAGATTTGAATAGAAACCTGGACATTGTCCTAACTGCTGAGGAGTACAAATATATACTCTTTGAGGAATGTCCTGAAAAGTCTAGCGAGAATTTTGGTGATGAGGAGAGGGAGCGTTATAAGAAGTGGGTCAAAACAGATGAGATGACGCGATGTTACATTTTGGCTTCTATATCAAATATATTGCAAAATCAGCATCAGGTCATGCCCACTGCTTATGACATGATGCTCAACCTCAAGGAACTCTTCGGACACCAAAATCGGGCCGCTAGACAGGATGTGATGAGGAACTTGATGACGACTTCCATGATTGAGGGAACACCCGTGAGGAATCATGTTCTCAAAATGATGGCTCATCTTAATGAGATTGAAGTCCTTGGAGCGGAGATCAATGGGGAAACTCAGGTCGATATCATTCTCCAGTCTCTACCTAGGAGTTTTGAGCAGTTCTGCCTGAACTACAATATGAACAAGCGTACATATACGTTGGGGGAACTTCTAGCAGAACTCCAAGCGGCAGAGAGACTTTTTCGTCAAAGTTCTCATGCCTTGGTTATTTAGAGGGTTTCTACTTCTGTACCGAAAGGCAAGAAGAAGAAGAAACAAGGTGGGGCCAAGAAGGTGGTGGGATCTCAAGCACCTCGAACAAGCGTGAAGAAGCCGAGAGGCAAGTGCTTCACGTGCAAGCAGACTGGGCACTGGAAGGCGAACTGTCCCCGTCGTCAAGACAAAGGTATATCTTTTTCTTTTGTCGTTGAAACATGCTTAGCGGTGTTATCTACCGGTACCTGGTGTGTAGATACAGGAGCCACTGATCATATCAGCAATTCCTTACAGGGGTTCCAGGAAACCCGACGACTAGCTGAAGGAGAGATTACCGTCTACATGGGCAATGCTACGGAGGTGGCGGCTATTGCAGTGAGAGACGTTTATTTATCATTTGATAGAAATAAAGTTTTGATTTTAAGAAATTGCATTGTTTCTGTTTCTAAAATAATAAAGGATGGATATTCTATTGCTTTTAATGATCGTGTTATTATAAAAAGGAATAAAAAGATTATCTATTCAAATAAATTGGTTGGCAATTTGTATACTTTAGAACCAAAAACTCGCACGATGCAAATAGAAGTTAATAGCTCATCATCTAACCAAAATAAGAGAAAGGAACCATCTAAAATGAACCAAACATATCTACGGCATCTAAGGCTTGGTCATATTAACCTTAGTAGGATTCAAAGGTTGATAGCTGATGGGTCCTTGGGTTCATTGGTAGTGGAAGACTTCCCAACTTGTGAATCTTGCTTGGAAGGTAAGATGACCAAGAGGTCTTTCAAGGCCAAGGGGTATAGAGTCAAAGATGTGTTAAAACTGGTTCATTCTGATTTGTGTGATCCTATGTCTATCCAGGCTAGAGGTGGCTTTGAATACTTCGTCTCTTTCATAGACGATTATTCAAGGTATGGGTACATTTACTTGATGCGTCGCAAGTCTGAATGCTTTGATAAGTTCAAAGAATTCAAGGCTGATGTGGAGAAACATCGAGGTAAAAGTATCAAGACACTACGATCAGATCGTGGTAGCGAGTACCTCTTGGGAGAGTTTAGGATTTACTTATCAGAGGTTGGGATTCAATCCCAATTGTCTGCACCAGGTACGCCCCAACAGAACAGTGTAGCAGAGAGAAAGAATAGGACTCTTACGGAGATGGTTAGGTCAATGATGAGCTACTCCGAGTTGCCGAATTCGTTCTAGAGATATGCTCTGGAAAAGGCAGCATACATACTGAACTTGGTACCATCTAAGTCAGTACCCTCTACTCCCATAGAATTGTGGACTGGGCGAAAGCTAATCTAGGACATATTCGGATTTGGGGTAGTCCAATATATGTGCTGAAGGGAGATACTGATAAGTTGGAATCTCGTACAGAAGTGCGCTTGTTCGTAGGCTACCCTAGAGGGACGAAAGGTGGTATGTTCTATAGTCTTAAGGATCAGAAGGTAATCGTTAGCAAGAATGCTCGATTCTTAGAGGAAAACTATGTGATGAATCACAAACCCATGAGTAGACTTGTTCTTGAGGAATTAAGAGGGGACGTTCTGACCTTAGAACCAATTGTACAAGAGGATATACCACAAGTCACTGCACCGCGTGTCACAGAAGATACACAAGTAGTACCTCATCGTAGTGGGAGGGTTGTTAGACAACCTGAAATATTCATGTTCTTGGGAGAGTCTTCGGACTTGGTCCCTGGCGAATATGAACCGGATCCCTGGACCTATGACGAGGCTCTCCAAGATAAAGATGTGGATTCTTGGCAAAGGGCAATAAATTCTGAGATAGAATCTATGAATTCTAATCACGTCTGGGAGCTAGTAGAACCACCCAATGGTGTAAAAGTCATTGGATGCAAGTGGATCTACAAGAGAAAGAGAGGATCAGACGGGAAGGTTGAGACCTTCAAAGCTAGGCTTGTTGCGAAAGGGTATACTCAGAAAGAGGGTATCGATTATGAGGAGACCTTTTCGCCGGTAGCCATGCTTAAGTCTATCCGGATTCTCTTATCTATTGTCGCTCATATGGATTATAAGGTATGGCAGATGGACGTCAAGACAGCTTTCCTTAACGGAAGTCTTGAGAAGACCATCTATATAAAGCAACCAAAGGGATTCATTGTCAAGAGCAAAGAGCATCTTGTGTGCAAGCTTAATCGTTTCATTTATGGATTGAAACAAGCTTCAAGATCTTGGAACATCCGCTTTGATGAGGTAATCCAGTCATATGGATTCATTCAAAGTCTGGATGAGTCATGTGTATATAAAGATGTGACGGAAACATAGTGGTATTTCTTGCACTATACGTAGATGATATTTTGCTTATTGGCAACAATGTCAAAGTATTATCAGACGTAAGGGTATGGTTGTCCAAACAGTTTTATATGAAGAACTTGGGAGAAGCAGAACACATCCTTGGGATCAAGGTTATAAGAGATGGCCAGAAAAGGATGTTGTGCTTATCCTAAGCTTCATACATAAACACTGTCCTAGCTCGTTTTAGCATGGAAAATTCCAAGAAAGGGTTTCTACCTTTCAGGCATGGAGTTCCTCTATCTAAGGAAATGTGTCCTAAAACAGCAAAAGAGATAGAGGAGATGAAGGCGGTTCCTTATGCATCGGCTGTAAGAAACCTCATATATGATATGCTGTGTACGAGACCGGATATCTGCTTTGTCGTGGGCATGGTTAGCAGATATCAGAGTAACTCTGGACAGGGACATTGGACTGCGGTAAGGCATATACTAAAGTACCTGAGAAGGACTAGGGATTATATGCTGGTTTACCAGGCAGACCAATTACTCCCTGTGGGTTATACGAATTCAGATTTCCAATCGGATAGGGACAAAAGTAAGTCTACCTTGGGGTTTGTGTTTACTTTAAGAGGTGGAGCCATAGTACGGAGGAGTGTCAAGCAGAAATGCGTGGCGGACTCCACCATGGAAGTTGAGTATGTGGCAGCCTCAGAGGCGGCCAAGGAAGTTGTATGACTCAGGAACTTCATGATGGACTTGGATGTGATTCCTGATTTACCCAGATCTATCATAATTTATTGTGATAACAGTGGTGCAGTTGCAAACTCGAAGGAACCACGAGCCCATAATGCGAGTAAACACATAGAGCGCAAGTACCACCTGATACGAGAAATCGTAAAGCGAGGAGAAGTAGCTGTTGCCAAATTGCATCGGAGGACAACCTGGCGGATCCTTTCACTAAGGCCCTTCCGGTGAGAGCGTTTGATCGGCAGGTGGAGGATATGAGAGTCAGATGTATGGCATTGTGAGAACAAAAGAGTCTTTGAGTATAAATGGAAGATTGTTAGGATGTATACTAAATGTCTTGCCTTTTCTGTATAAACATCTACATTTTGAAAGAGAATCATAAGATTACTGATTCCATGTTTATATTAGTATGTGCAAAATGCCTAATACTTTACACTATAGATAACATGGTACGTGATGTCGCACAGACGATTATGTTATCAGTTCCTTGTAAAGTATAAGTAGTGGCTCATAACCGAGATGATGTTGGACAAACCATCGGGATGGTTGTAGTGTAATTTGGTGTTGGTTTGTCTTGACCATAGAATTACACTAGTGCGCTTTGCGTGCATTGAGCAGGACCGACATAGAGGTAATCCAATTTAAACTGACTTTATAATTGGATCAGACCTCGGTTTATTATGGAGTACATGCTCTGAATCCCG
Source organism: Boesenbergia rotunda (assembly GCA_024364735.1). NCBI lineage: Eukaryota > Viridiplantae > Streptophyta > Magnoliopsida > Zingiberales > Zingiberaceae > Boesenbergia > Boesenbergia rotunda. The sequence goes on along the minus strand of JAGFNQ010003820.1, from coordinate 153,588 downwards.
ATATATTAATAGGCACATGTACTTAGTATTTATTTCTTTGATTTACCAATGGGCGAGATTTATTCTGCTAAATCGATAGGCTCGGTAAATTAGGAAATAATATTATTTACATGGTGTGCCGTTGATTATAGACGGAATCCGTGTCCTGATTAGTCGTGATGATGATGCCCCCTTGATGAGCTCATAAGGTTCATCATGTTAAATCCTGCAAGTGGACTTGTTCCAACATAATGATAAGGATGAGTGGTACTAATCAAGGAGTTAGAGGTTGATTTATTAAAATTGTTAGTAATTTAAATTAATCAACGGGAATTCGATATCTTAAACACGGGGAGAAAATATACTCATAATAGGTGGAGCCCATATGTAAATATGGAAGTTGGTGAGGTAGTTCAATGAAGATCCTTTAGTAGAATGGATCTTCATTAATGGATCAGATTTGGATCCATTAGCAGGCTAAGACCCAACTACTCCTCATGGTCCCTATTGTAGCCCTATAAATACCCCATGGTATCATGAAACCATTGAATCAAATTGATCATCAAACCCTTGGCTTTTCTCTCCTCTTCTTCTCCTTCTCTCTCCTAGGGCAACGGGCGACATACAAGAAGAGAACTCCTTCTCTTCTTGTTTCTCTCTTCTCTTCTCTCTCGGTAGGTGGCGCAAGGAAGAGGAGCACCTTCTCCTCTTCCAAGTTGTGGCCGGTGCAATCTTGAGGAGGAGAGGAAGAGCCGGCGGCAAGGAGAGAAGGCGCAAGGCGTCGGCGGTGAGGAAAAGCAGTGGAGGCCAGCGGCAGGTTTTGGGAAGAAGAAGTGACTTCTTCTCCCTTCCTCTTCCACTTCTTCAACTTCCATTACCTTCTCTGATCTGAGAGCTTGTGGTTGGCGCACCTTGGAGGTCTTGGAGTGGCTGCCGACGCAAGGAAGGAGGAGAAGAAGCTTTGCCGGCGAAAACCCTAGCCCTAGGGTTTCGGCTAGTGGAAGAAGGTGGTGTTGGGTGGCCCTTGGTGATTCCGTATTTGGTAGATCGTCGCCACACGACGTCCAAGAGGGGAGGGTCATACAATAGAAGATCGTAAGGTAACGAGAGGTATATTTTCTCTCATGGCTCCTTTGCTTTCTATTATTTTATGTGGTGTTGATAATTAATCTTGTTATTAATTATTTGTTAATTAATTGTCATGATTAATTATCTTGGACCCCGATAATAAATACAAAAACCAGCGATCCGCTCGTCGTCTTTTCCGCGACTAATTGGTTAGGCAAGTTACAAGGCTTGAATATCACGTTTGGCTAAGTTGTAACTCGAATCAATTAGTACGGCGACGAGACGATCGTTTGGGAGATAGGTCTCCATTCGGATTAAAATTTTAATCCGTGAACATGGAGAGGTCTCTCATGGACGATCAGGTATTCGCTTAGGAAACCCGCCTAATTTTGCAAGGTATTCTTTATTTTGGACTAACATGTTTTGCAGGAGTGTTTTTGCAAAATTCAACCTCGAATGAACAGTGCCTGAGGCGCCTCAGTTGGGACTGGAGGCACCTCGAGTGGTTGAGGGTGCCTCCGCGCAGTCTTCGCTGAAGATGAGATTTCAGCGAACTGAGGCACCTTAGGTTGGATCCAAGGTGCCTCAGTTGGAAACTGAGGCGCTTCAAAATGAATCTAAGACGCCTTCCAGAGGATAAGCAGTGAAGATGCAGACTTTGGATCGAGGATGGCTTTCCTTGATCTAAGGCGCCTCAGATGGGAACTGAGGCACCTCAGATGTCCTTTATAAGGACCTGCTACCGAGAGCTCCAAACATTAATTGCATCAAATCTCTTTTCTACTCACTTGTGCTACTGCGTTCATTCTGCTTCCACCTCTTCCTACTACGACTCGTCTATGTTCGATCGTTGTCGGAAGACCGATGCCAACACACAAGCTGATCAAGATCATACTACAGTGTTGGGTAACGAACTTTAGTTCATTCATTTTGTACTTAAATTGCTCTAAGTAGGAAGTGTAGGGTTGTTACACTTCCTACTCCCTTTGTACTCGATCCCTCTACCGGGAGTTTATTGGCAGAGGATATTAGTGGATTGCCCGTCGGAAAGGTCCGAGGGACTTAGGCCTTGTAGTAGGAGTCGTCGAAAGCTCCGCAGGAAGTAAAAACCCTTGGTGTTTTTCTCGCACTTGTGTTTGTCGCTTTAATTTCCGTTGCTCACTTACGTTTTATTAAATCCGAAAAAGCGATTGTTTTTAAAAGTCACGTAATTCAACCCCCCTTTCACGTGCAACGGTCTTACAGTGTTGTAGAAAACATGTGCTCATTGATTGAAGCAGGGTGTTTATGTTCTAAATGTATTTAAATCAGTATTCATTTCATGTTCTTATGAAACAAAACCTACTTATTATTACGTTGTTTCATTTAAGAAAAATATTTAAAGGAATAGCCTTGTACTCAAAGATGAAAGATAAAACTGATAATTGATGCAAGAAACATGGGATTACCTGATCAGCAACCACCTCAACAAGCTCTAATTCATGTACATGCCATTTTCTTGCACTGTCTGAAGGGAGCATTAGAACCATAATAGCATAACTTTTTGCAGAAAGCTCAGGCCAATCATTGATTTGGAAATTTGAGAGGTGTAAGAGTGGTACTCGAATGGCAACAACTTCTGGTGGCACATATCTCCCAGTCAACGGCCTTATCCTTGTTAGCGGGCATGTATGTGGAATTCTCATTGCTCGGTTACTACTAAAGACTTGATTGACAATGGGGAGGTTAATGGAAACAACAGACTCAAGTGGTATTTGGTGGTGCAAAGTGTGTGAAAGCTGGAGATTAAGGCCACTTCTTGATGGCATCCAAAGTGCACATTCTTCCAGATCCAAAGTCCTACCTAGTTCCACGAATGTCGTCTTCAATATCGTATGTCTGTCAAGTGTGCTTCTTATTTCATGAGTAAGCATTCTAACATGTCTCCCTGTTTCCTCTTGTGTCCGTATGATGCCCATCTCTCTATCAAGTTCCTCAGCCTTGTTCTTTAGAAATAACTCCCTTGTCTTCACACTTAACAAGTCCGGAATTATGTGAACAAGCATCAAAGCTGTCGCACATGATACAACAGCCGTTGAGATTTTTGCAACAGTCATTACTATTGCAACAGTTCGTGTGTGCATGTTGAAAGTCCATAGATTTATCAAATGTGTTGCACCACAAAGAACAATGAAGGCACCAAACTGTATCAACACCCATCTGTACGGGAAGAAGGAGGACTTCTTCACAAAATAAATGAGTTCAAGAGGAATGGAAAAATAGGCAAGGGCTATAAAGAAATCAGATATATACTGGTACTTCACTAGAAGCTCATCAGCAGGCCACTGTGGCTCGATGCAGTCACAACCCTCCATCATCTCAGGGCAACTGCAGGGGCCAGATAACTACTACTACATTCTGCAACGGCAAAAAATGACATACATTAGATAATGCGAAGGGTAGATTCTAATTTCAAAGTGAAAGGTAGCAAATTTCTTCATAACTATTGTGTTCAAATGGTAAGACATGCTAAATAGAAAGAGATCAAATAAAAAGCCGATTGGAAGTGATCGAAATGTGTAAGAATAAGGGTTTTCCAGAACTCTGAAACCGTGTTAAAAGCAAGCTTCCATCTAAGCTTAGATATCAAAACAACTTTTTGATATCAAAAATGGGCTCTCTTTTTTTTTTACATGCATTAGATATCAAAAATGGGCTCTCTTTTTTTTTTACAACAAAGAACTCCTATAACCCTAAGATCCAAACAACTTCTCCCTAGCATAAAGTCCAACCTCAAATATACATTCCAAAATCAAAGTAAAGAATGAAATCATCAAATACAACAATTAAGCAGATCCAACCCTAGAGCTGAGGCAAAAAAAAAAAAAACTGCCCCATGACTTTCGTCAAAACGCCAGTCGAACAAAACCAAACGGATAATACAGCAAAACGGCAGATGAAAGGTGATGTAAAGCGCAAATTAACAACACAGGCGATTGACCAGAAACCTTTCAGTAGGAAATGAGTCGAGCAGGTGTTATACTTCGATCAGAATCGATTTGGGGACGCAAAGAAACAACAAAATTAGAAATTGCCGCAAGATTCTAAGCTCTGGAGAAGGCGAGAGGGATCGAAAGGAGATCGCTTTAACTAATTTTGTATTCCTCTTCGCTCTTCAGCAGCAGCTGCTCCCTTGCCTCATCTACGAGGTCAGTCTCTGAGTCAATAGAAGATGGTACCAGATAGCTTAGGTAGCGCCGCAGATGTATTTTACTCGCACCGTCTGATTTGTAGAACACAAATCTTGAAACAGTCCTCCAACAATAACATATGGCGGAATCGTGTTTTTTTTCCGCCTCTCGGCGAGTTGGCATTTTGATTAATGAGATTTTTCCAACCTCGAATGATCGATCCGATCCCATTGAAATTTTTCATCAATCGTCAGGGTAAATCGAAAAGCGCTCACGATAGACAATCTAGAAATTCAGTATTTCAGAGTTCGTGCGGCCATTTAAAAGAAGAAATACATCATAATTGAGGATCGAACCGCGAATGTCCACGGATTAGCATCTTGGCATCTTATAGACTTGCATCAATAGCATCGATGGGCACATGATATATCTCTCTTTATTCCAGTGAGTTTAAAAAAAAAATAGTTGAATGTTTTTATTGCTAACATGTTTTGGTCATCATGCTTGATTAATATATTTTATAAATAGTTATATGTTTTTCATTAATCATACGATAATTTATCAAAGGGCGTACCTAAGTATTGGTATTTACCAAAAGGCGTATCATGGTTTCAATGTTACCAAAGGGCGCACATATTTAAGTAAACTTCCTCTTATACCCCTACTGTCAAGTACTGCATGCATTTCTCTTTCTCATTCTCATTCTTTTTCTCTTTCTCTTTGTTAGTAATGAATTTCGAGACGGACCATAAAGAGATGTTACTTTATATTTTGTTTTTTATATTATGAAACCTTTCTCAAAACAAAAAAATATTGAAATTAATTAAAATATTTTTACTAAATTAAAACTAAAATAACATTTCAGTCACCCACGTTGGGCATGAAACGGTTCCATTTCAGGCCCAACGTGGGGCTGAAATGTTTCCATTTCAGGCCCAACGTGCCCAATATTAAGGGTCTTTTCTAGATTCTTTGTTATTACATTTTAACACCTCGGAGAAGTCCAAATAAACAATGGATAGCAAATTTGAACTCCTTGTAACCTCAGAAATCCACAGGAACTGAAATTTTTACAATCGGAGCTCTCTAGGTAAATCAGTGACCTTTTAGGGTCATTGGGCCTAAAATGAAAACATTTCAGGCCCAACGTGGGCCTGAAATGGTTTCATTTCAGGCCTAATGATCCTAAAAGGGCTAATGTGTCAAAATCCACTGATTGACCTAAAGAGCTCCGATTGTAAAAATTTCAGTTCCTGTGGATTTCTGAGGTGACAAGGAGTTCAAATTTGTTATCCATTGTTTATTTGGACTTCTCCGAGTTGTTAAAATGTAATAATGAAGAACCGAGAAAACACCTTTAATATTAGGCATGTTGGGGCTGAAATGGGCACGTTGGGCCTGAAATGGTTCATGAACCAATGACCTTAAAAGCGCTAATGTGTCAAAATCCACTGATTGACCTAGAGAGCTCCGATTGTAAAAAATTTCAGTTCCTGTGGATTTCTGAGGTTATAAGGAGTTCAAATTTGCTATCCATTGTTTATTTGGACTTCTCCGAGGTGTTAAAATGTAATAATAAAGAACCGAGAAAATACCTTTAATATTGGGCATGTTGGGGCTGAAATGGGCACGTTGGGCCTGAAATGTTTCCATTTTAGGGCAAACGTGGGCTTGAAATGGTTCATGAACCAATGACCTTAAAAGGTCTAATGTGTCAAAACCCACTGATTGACCTAGAGAGCTCCGATTGTAAAAAATTTCAGTTCCTGTGGATTTCTGAGGTTACAAGGAATTCAAATTTGCTATCCATTATTTATTTGGACTTCTCCGAGGTGTTAAAATGTAATAATGAAAAACCGAGAAGAAATCACACATTAGGTCTTTTAGGGTCATTGGGCCTGAAATGGTTGGACACCTATTGCATTGGTGATATCTAATATATAGATGTTTGGACACCTAAAACATCATCTCCTACCACTAACCTCTCTCTTCATATGGAATTTTCAGAAATCCAGATATGGGAGGTCTATCAGTGGGTTTTGGTCAAAACTCACTGATATTTCTAAACTACTCCTATTTGATTGGTGATATCTAATATATAGATATTTGGGCACCTAAAACATCATCTCCTACCTCTAACCTCTCTATTAATATGGAGTTTTCAGAAATCCAGATATGGTAGGTCTATCAGTGGGTTTTGGTCAAAACTCACTGATATTTCTAAACTACTCCATATTTGATTAGTGATATCTAATATATAGATGTTTGGACACCTAAAATATCATCTCCTATCTCTAACCTCTCTATTCATATGGAGTTTTCAGAAATCCAGATATGGTAGGTCCATCAGTGGGTTTTGGTCAAAACCCACTAATATTTCTAAACTACTCCTATTTGATTGTGATATCTAACATATAGATGTTTGGACACATAAAACATCATCTCCTACCTCTACCCTCTCTATTCATATGGAGTTTTCAGAAATCCAGATATGGGAGGTCCATCAGTGAGTTTTGAACCATTTCAGGGCCAACGTGGGCCTGAAATGGTTCATGAACCAATGACCTTAAAAGGCCTAATGAGTCAAAACCCACTGATTGACCTAAAGAGCTCCGATTGTAAAAATTTCAGTTCGTGTGGATTTCTGAGGTTACAAGGACTTCAAATTTGCTATCCATTATTTATTTGGACTTCTCCGAGGTGTTAAAATGTAATAATAAAAAATTGAGAAGAAATCACACATTAGGCCTTTTAGGGTCATTGGACCTGAAATGGTTGGACACCTATTGTATTGGTGATATCTAATATATAGATGGTCGGACACCTAAAACATCATCTCCAATCTCTAACCTCTCTATTCATATGGAGTTTTCAGGAATCCAGATATGGTAGGTCCATCAGTGGGTTTTGGTCAAAACCCACTGATATTTCTAAATTACTCTATATTTGATTAGTGATATCTAATGTATAGATGTTTGGACACCTAAAACATCATCTCCTACCTCTAACCTCTCTATTCATATGGAGTTTTCAGAAATCCAGATATGGTAGGTCTATCAGTGGGTTTTGGTCAAAACCCACTGATATTTCTAAACTACTCCATATTTGATTAGTGATATCTAATATATAGATGTTTGGACACCTAAAACATCATCTCCTACCTCTAACCTCTCTATTCATATGGAGTTTTCAGAAATTTAGATATGGTAGGTCCATCAGTGGGTTTTGGTCATAACCACTGATATTTCTAAACTACTTCTATTTGATTGGTGATATCTAATATATAGATGTTTGGACACCTAAAACATCATCTCCTACCTCTAACCTCTCTATTCAATGGAGTTTTCAGAAATCCAGATATGGTAGGTCCATCAGTGGGTTTTATTCAAAACCCACTGATATTTCTAAACTATTCTTATTTGATTGGTGATATCTAATATATAGATGTTTGGACACCTAAAACATCATCTCCTACCTCTACCCTCTCTATTCATATGGAGTTTTCAGGAATCCAGATATGGGAGGTCCATCAGTGACTTTTGGTCAAAACTCACTGATGGACCTCCCATATCTGGATTCCTGAAAACTCCATATCAATAGAGAGGGTAGAGGTAGGAGATGATGTTTTAGGTGTCCAAACATCTATATATTAGATATCACCAATCAAATAGGAGTAGTTTAGAAATATCAGTGAGTTTTGACCAAAACCCACTGATGGACCTACCATATCTGGATTTCTGAAAACTCCATATGAATAGAGAGGGTAGAGTTAGGAGATGATGTTTTAGGTGTCCAAACATCTATATATTAGATATCACCAATCAAATAGGAGTAGTTTAGAAATATCAGTGGGTTTTGACCAAAACCTACTGATGGACCTACCATATCTAGATTTCTGAAAACTCCATATGAATAGAGAGGTTAGAGGTAGGAGATGATGTTTTAGGTGTCCAAACATCTGTATATTAGATATCACTAATCAAATATGGAGTAGTTTAAAAATATCAGTGGGTTTTGACCAAAACCCACTGATAGACCTACCATATCTGGATTTCTGAAAACTCCATATGAATAGAGAGGTTAGAGGTAGGAGATGATGTTTTAGGTGTCCAAACATCTATATATTAGATATCACTAATCAAATATGGAGTAGTTTAGAAATATCAGTGGGTTTTGACCAAAACCCACTGATGGACCTACCATATCTAGATTTCTGAAAACTCCATATGAATAGAGAGGTTAGAGGTAGGAGATGATGTTTTAGGTGTCCAACCATCTATATATTAGATATCACCAATCAAATAGGAGTAGTTTAGAAATATCAGTGAGTTTTGGTCAAAACTCACTGATGGACCTCCCATATCTGGTTTTCTGAAAACTCTATATGAATAGAGAGGGTAGAGGTAGGAGATGATGTTTTAGGTGTCCAAACATCTATATATTAGATATCACCAATCAAATAGGAGTAGTTTAGAAATATCAGTGGGTTTTGACCAAAACCCACTGATGGACCTACCATATCTGGATTTCTGAAAACTACATATGAATAAAGAGGTTAGAGGTAGGAGATGATATTTTAGGTGTCCAACCATCTATATATTAGATATCACCAATCAAATAGGAGTAGTTTAGAAATATCAGTGAGTTTTGGTCAAAACTCACTGATGGACCTCCCATATCTGTATTTCTGAAAACTCCATATGAATAGAGAGGGTATAGGTAGGAGATGATGTTTTAGGTGTCCAAACATCTATATATTAGATATCACCAATCAAATAGGAGTAGTTTAGAAATATCATTGGGTTTTGACCAAAACCCACTAATGGACCTACCATATCAGGATTTCTGAAAACTTCATATGAATAGAGAGGTTAGAGGTAGAAGATGATGTTTTAAGTGTCCAAACATCTATATATTAGATATCACTAATCAAATATGGAGTTGTTTAGAAATATCAGTGGATTTTGACCAAAACCCACTGATGGACCTACCATATCTGGATTTCTGAAAACTCCATATGAATAGAGAGGTTAGAGGTAGGAGATGATGTTTTAGGTGTCCAACCATCTATATATTAGATATCACCAATCAAATAGGAGTAGTTTAGAAATATCAGTGAGTTTTGGTCAAAACTCACTGATGGACCTCCAATATCTGGATTTCTGAAAACTCCATATGAATAGAGAGGGTAGAGGTAGGAGATGATGTTTTAGGTGTCCAAACATCTATATATTAGATATCACCAATCAAATAGGAGTAGTTTAGAAATATCAGTGAGTTTTGACCAAAACCCACTGATAGACCTCCCATATCTGGATTTCTGAAAATTCCATATGAATAAAGAGGTTAGAGGTAGGAGATGATGTTTTAGGTGTCCAAACATCTATATATTAGATATCACCAATGCAATAGGTGTCCAACCATTTCAGGCCCAATGACCCTAAAAGGCCTAATGTGTGATTTCTTCTCAGTTCTTCATTATTACATTTTAACACCTCGGAGAAGTCCAAATAAATAATGGATAGCAAATTTGAACTCCTTGTAACCTCAAAAATCCACAGGAACTGAAATTTTTACAATCGGAGCTCTCTAGGTCAATCAGTGGGTTTTGACACATTAGGCCTTTTAAGGTCATTGGTTCATGAACCATTTCAGGCCCAACGTGCCCATTTCAGCCCCAACATGCCCAATATTAAAGGTATTTTCTCGGTTCTTCATTATTACATTTTAACACCTTGAAGAAGTCCAAATAAACAATGGATAACAAATTTGAACTCCTTGTAACCTCAGAAATCCACAGGAACTGAAATTTTTACAATCGGAGCTCTCTAGGTCAATTAGTGGATTTTGACACATTAGCCCTTTTAAGGTCATTGGTTCATGAACCATTTCAGGATGAACCATTTCAGGCCGAACGTGCCCATTTCAGCCCCAACATGTCCAATATTAAAGGTGTTTTCTCGGTTCTTCATTATTACATTTTAACACCTCGGAGAAGTCCAAATAAACATTGGATAGCAAATTTGAACTCCTTGTAACCTCAGAAATCCACAGGAACTGAAATTTTTACAATCGGAGCTCTATAGGTCAATCAGTGGATTTTGACACATTAGCCCTTTTAGGATCATTAGGCCTGAAATGGAACCATTTCAGGCCCAATGACCCTAAAAGGCCACTGATTGACCTAGAGATCTCCGATTGTAAAAATTTCAGTTCCTGTGGATTTCTGAGGTTACAAGGAGTTCAAATTTGATATCCATTGTTTATTTAGACTTTTCCGAGGTGTTAAAATATAATAATAAAGAATCGAGAAAAGATCCTTAATAATGGGCACGTTGGGCCTGAAATGGAAACATTTCAGCCCCACGTTGGGCCTGAAATGGAACCATTTCAGGCCCAACGTGGGTGGCTGAAATGTTCTTTTAGTTTTAATTTAATAAAAATATTTTAATTAATTTCAATATTTTTTTATTTTGAGAAAGGTTCCATAATATAAAAATCAAAATATAAAGTAACATCTCTTTATAGTCCGTCTCGAAATTCGTTACTGACAAAGAGAAAGAGAAAGAGAAAGAGAAAGAGAATGAGAATGAGAAAGAGAAATACATGCAGTACTTGACGGTAGGGGTATAAGAGGAAATTTACTTAAATATGTGCGCCCTTTGGTAACATTGAAACTATGGTACGCCTTTTGGTAAATATCAATACTTAGGTACGCCCTTTGGTAAATTGCCGTTAATCATATGCATATTTAGTAGTTTTTGAACCCATGGCAAGGTGATAAATGTTTAACTTTAATCGAGTAAACCTTCCATAATAAGAAAATATATGATTACCTCAAAGGTAACTCCAATCTTAGTAATTAAAGACCCAACATTCAGATTGGAGAAGTCTAGTCAATTAGAGACTTTCTCCCATCCACCTGAGACAATCAACTTAATTATGAACATTAGAGACTATATTTAAGTTCTTGGAGATCTTTTAGACACTTGGAATACACGGAAATCTTTCTTAGTCTTTTGTGCTAAAGTGATACAAGTGAACATCTAGAGACTGATATACAAGTTTTTAAAGAACTTTTGGAACATTTAGAATGCATGAACATGAAAATCTTTCTCATAGACTGATGCATAAGTTGTTGACGAACTTTTGGACGTGAAGCATCGACATCTCAAACTTTTGTTAATTTAGTCATCTCCCTTATGCTTTTTATTTACATCTAGGGAGAGGTGAGGTTTTTTTGTTGAGTGATATAGTGATATCTTGATTAGGGTAAAGCCCGTGGAGAGCTTGTGAAATTTCGACAGCTATGTCAAGGTGTTATCCTTAAAAGCACTAAACATTGATTTGTAGAGGTTTACCCCATTTCCTAACTTCAAGAGGCAGGCTTGTGTAATCTCCATTTTAGTCTACTAGAGGAGATTTAAATCTAATTAATAGATTCAAGCAAAAACAGTTGTATAGGGTCATTAATGTTGGATCGTAAAGTACCGAGAAAGGGAGAGGGAGTGAATCTTGATCGTTCATAAAATTTTTCTTTTTGATAGTATAAAATAAAATAGAGAGTAGAGTAAAACAGTAAAAAATAAAGTACATATTTCTTTTACTTGATTCGGAGCTTTCGGCGACTCTTACTCCAAGGTCCGCAGTCCTCGACTACTCTCATTGGGCAATCCATTAAAATCGTACAAGATGTAAGGAGAATAGTAACAATCTACTATCTCCTTTTAAGATGCAAATACAAGTACGAAAATATGAAACAATATCAGCATGTAGAGTAGGCTTGAATCGCGTAGTGTCGGAGAGCACCTAAGCATCGTAGCAGTAGTCTTTGAGTAGTTCGTCGATGCAGAGAGTGAATGTAGGGTGAGTGAAAGTGATGATTTAAGCACTAGTCTTGAGCTCCTCATATGTGTTGGGACCGGGTGCATGTTGACATGGATGCGTGTTCGTAATTTTAAAATTAATTACGTGCATCGGAAGGTTTAGCATAAATAATTTCTCAAATTATTTAACCACACATCTAAGCATGCAACCTTATCTTGTGTAGACATGATCATATATTTAAAATTTTGCAGAAATGTAAACTAATTTACTTGTTACCTCGCGTAACTCGAAAGGAGGGACGAGATCCAACCGTAAGCGTCCCTCGGAAGCTCCGCCTCTATTCGCGTCCACGCCGAGTATCTTCGGGATGACTTCGCAAAGCCACGAGTTTCGTGTTCTCGAGAACTACTAGATTCTCTGAGAACGCGACAAGAATCCAAGAGAGAAGTAATCATATTGGAAAAACTCACTACCAAGGTTGGCCGGAATCACAATTCCAGCGAGGAGGAAGATGACTTGCGCCCAATCCCAAGGTGATGATGGCCGGAGAGGAAGATCGTCTCAACGGAAGAACTTCGTCGCCTCGGTGCTTCTCCTTGTGCTCACGGCAAGAAGAAGGGAGAAGAAGGGAGAGGTCGGCCAAGAGAAAGAAGGTAGGAGAGGGAGAGAGCCCAAGCAAGAATACTTGGATTATTTCGAATTATCTCCAAGTCTTGTCTTGGGTCCTTTATATAGTTGCCTCTCAAGCGTCAAGTCTCCTTTTTCTTATTGAATAAATTTTCATAAGAAATTTACCATATAAATTTTCTATGACTTATTCCATCATGCCAAGTCTTGATTTTTATATCATGGTTAAAATCATATTTTAATTCATGATAAAAATCAACCAAGTCTCCTTTTTCTTATGGAATAAATTTTCATAAGAAATTTATCATATAAATTTTTTTATATAAATTTCTTTATCATGGTAAATCAATCCATGATTGATTTTATAAAATAAAATAAACCAATCCATGGTTCATTTTAATTTCCATGAAAAATAAATTTCTTTATATAAATTTCTTTATCATGGTAAATCAATCCATGATTGATTTTATAAAATAAAATAAACCAATCCATGGTTCATTTTAATTTCCATGAAAAATAAATTTTATATAAATTTCTTTATATAAATTTCTTTATCATGGTAAATCAATCCATGATTGATTTTATAAAATAAAATAAACCAATCCATGGTTCATTTTAATTTCCATGAAAAATAAACCAAACCTTAGTTTATATAAAAAATTTATATCATCCATAATTTTATAAAACAAACCACACTTGATTTATTTTATAAATTGAACCAAACAATTTGGTTCCCTCCCTTTGTTGTGGCCGGTCAAGCAAAGAGGGTGGGGACCCTCTTTGGCCGGCCTATCCAGGCCACGCCCCAATGAATTAAACTCATTTAATTCATCTATTAAGTCTTCAAAAGACTTAGCCATTTTACGCTTCCGATGCATCTCTGAAAAATTCAGATTCGACTTATCGTTTGGCTCAACCAAACCTAATCTCTCTTGATTGGAAAATCCAATTTTCAACTCGTTTTAAATCCTTCGGATTACTCGTATTGCGTGTGACTAAATAGGCTTTCGATTTATATTGGCCGTCTATAATTAACCAATTATAGAACGATCATGAGTGACACCTAGTAGTACATCACGATCCCCAATTAATCGAAAGATCAACGGTTGACCTCAGAAACAATTCTGAAGCCCTTCAGTAGCTATAATGAATCGTGCCCCATTCCCTTCACCATCTTATACCCACTTGGTTCAGGACATAGTCTTTGCGTGTCAGTCCCCACTAGGCTGACTACGTCACACCTAGCCCAAGTAATGTTTTCTCGTCCTACGGATTCTAATTACTCTCATGTATCTAAGAGATTCATACTCTGAACATGTCATGCTATGGCCAGAGACTTCGAGTAACAATCCGACGATAGGCCTTGGGTATACATCTCCTCGCAAGGAGTGGTGAATCCTTTGTAGGCTGTTCAAACATCTTCGGGCACTTCGGCTTATACCCAATCATCCTGGGTCCACACCTCCTTGGAGATGCTTGCTTAAGATGTCAAAGTATAAGTCTCCATGACCAAGATGACTTGAACACCGCAAGTCAAAGGAACATCGCACTTAAGCTGCAGTAAGAACTTCACTGACATATCTATATGTAGACTACCATATGAAGTTTTACAGTCAGTCACTCCAATGAACTAGTTCCCTTAACTAGCATTCATGTTTATCTCCGGACATCCCAATGTCACCAGCCAGTGAGAATCAACTGATTAGAGAATAACCCATGCTAGTCTCAACAGAATTGATAGTGTCCGTATTTATCAATTCATCGACTAGGGACAATTTCAATACTTCACAATTGCACATGTAGAGATAATCACTAGTTGTGAATTCGTCACAAATTCTCTCATGCTGTGACTTGTATTGCGGACATTCAGTAAATGAGTTTATGATCTCAATCAAATACATAAACATGTATACTCAAATAGTGAATATTCATTTATTAAAATAAATGATTACAATCATAAGGCGATTGCCTTAGGACACTTTTCTTATATCACTAACAAACTCCCACTTGGCCTAATGCCAATCGCTACGGTATCCAATACCGCAGGCTCTAATATGACCCTCAAACTTGCTTTGAGGCAAGGCCTTAGTTAAAGGATCCGTTAAATTCCTTTCATTGGGAATTTTCTTAATTTGTATATCATTCCTACTTATAATCTCTCTGATCAGATGATAGCGGCGAAGCACATGTTTAGATCACTGATGAGACCTTGGTTCCTTTGCTTGTGCAATAGCTCCATTGTTGTCGCAATAAACCGGTATTGCTTCATCAATGGTTGGAACCACACCAAGTTCTGAGACGAACTTCTTGATCCAGACTGCTTCCTTTGTTGCTTCCGAAGCTGCAATATATTCCCCTTCTGTGGTAGAATCCGCTACGGTGTCTTGCTTGGAACTCTTCCAACTTATTGCGCCTCCATTCAAAATAAATACGTATCCAGACTGAGATTTGGAGTCATCCTTATCTGTCTGGAAACTGGCATCTGTATACCCACGTATTATCATATCACCTTCTCCACATATTAGGAACACATCCTTAGTTCTTCTTAAGTACTTGAGGATTGTCTTGCAGCCGCCCAATGATCCATTCCTGGATCAGACTGGTATCTGCTTGTGACGCTCAGAGCATACGATACATTGGGCATAGTATATAACATAGTATACATGATAGATCCTATCGCGGATGCATAAGGAATCTTATTCATGCAAATCCTCTCGTCTTCTGTGCGCGGACACATAGACTTCGAAAGGTTGATCCCATGCCTGATGGGAAGCTAACCTTTCTTGGATTCCGACATGTTAAACCCTTTTAGCACTCGGTCTATATATGTAGACTGCGAAAGACCAAGCAATCGTTTTGATCTATCTCTATAGATTCTAATCCCAAGGATATAGGTTGCTTCTCCCAGGTCTTTCATGGAGATAGTTTTGGACAACCAAATTTTAACTGACTGTAATACTGATATATCGTTTCCTATAAGTAATATGTCATCGACATATAACATTAGGAATACGACTGCACTCCCACTAACCTTCTTGTACACACAAGGTTCGTCATGATTTTGTGAGAAATCAAACTCTTTGATTGTCTCATCAAAACGGATGTTCCAGCTCCTAGATGCTTGCTTTAGTCCATATATGGATCGTCGAAGCTTGCATACTTTGGTTTTATCAACCGATGTGAAACCTTCAGGTTGTATCATATATACATCCTCAAGCAGGTTTCTATTAAGAAAAGCTATTTTCACATCCATTTGTCATATCTCATAATCATAATGAGCTACTATGGCTAGGAGCATCCGAATGGATTTAAGCATAGCTACTGGTGAATAGGTTTCGTCATAATCAATTCCTTGTTTCTGACGATATCCTTTTGCCACTAATCTAGCCTTAAAGGTAACAATATTATCTTCCATGTCAGTTTTCTTCTTGAAAGCCCACTTGCACCCTATGGGCTTAATCCCTTCAGGTGGGTTAACCAAGTCCCATACTTGATTTTTGTACATGGAATCCATTTCTGACTTCTTGGCTTCAAGCCATTTATCCCTTTCTGAATTTTTCAGAACATCTTCATAATTGATAGGTTCGTCATTGTTAATGAGAAACACGTCGTTCGATTCACTTATGAGAAATCCGTATCTCTCTGGAATATTGTATGTCCTATCAGACCTACGAAGAAGTGGTGTTGTTCTAGGTTCAACTGATAGCTCATCATTATGAGTTATCGGTTGTGGGTCTAGACTAGGTGTCTCTGTAATGTCTATTGGAGTTTCTTGAACTTCTTCAAGTTCAATGCTACTCCCACTGTTTTCTTGTAAAAGAAATTCTTTTTCTAGAAATACAGCATGCCTTGAAACAAACACCTTTTGTTCTAAGGGATGATAGAATTGGTAACCCTTCGTTTCCTTAGGGTATCCAATAAATAGACATTTATCAGACTTAGCATCCAATTTATCTGATTTAGCTCAATTGGTATTCAGGATTCATAAAGAACTAGATTTAAGCTTGGCTCTAGGGTTCGAATCCTGGGAAGGCAAAAATCCACTGCCCAGGAAGTGGGAAGACCTAGTATGGTAACGGCACGGTCGACGGTCGACGGTCGACGGTACGATGGTACGACAGTCGTGAGGACCGGTAAATGGGCCGCCAAACGGGCCGGGTCGTTACAATAAAAAGGCGCCTTTTTATTGTAACGACACGGTCTCTCAACCCCTTTGGCGGCCAAATCAACATTTGGCGGCCCAACAACCTGGCCCCTCGGCCCAACAACCTGGCGGCCAAATCAACATTTAGCGGCCCAACTATGTCGTCGACCAACAACCGATGTCGACGACCAACAACCGTGTCGTTACTCACTAGGACTTCCCACCCCTGACTAGTGGATTTTTGCCTTTCTCAGGATTCGAACTCTAGACCTCCAGGATAAGTACTAGAGTTTATGAATCTTGATACCAATTGAGCTATCACGCCCCGAGACCCAGGAGCCGCTGTTCCAATATAAAATCGGACAGCATCTCCCCTCTCCGGCGGACAATTTACACATACATACAATATCCAAACACACACGCAGATAATAATTTGGCCTCAGGCCTCAAAACCAAGATATAAACTGACCAGAACACAAAATAAATCATACATGACTGCGGACCGGTCCGACTTACGACGAAAACAACAAACATATAGTCCATCAGAGGACTCAAAAATACAATACCAAGACAAATGAAATACGATACAAGTTCCCCGACATAAAACCAATACAAACTAAATAATAACGATGTAAGGAAACACAACAGCGGAAGCACCCATCACGGGAGTCGTAGGGACCTGGGACTGGCAACTGGGGCTCCTCCGGCGACCAATCATCCTGAAAACAAAAATATAGGCAACGGTGGTGAGTCCAAATAAACTCAGCGGATACCAAAATAGATATGCACAGCAAGCTATAAATAACAATAAGAATCACGCTGATACAGTCTCGAGTATAGAGGATAAAGCATATCTAAAGACTAAGGGTGAAATACATACTAGAGTCCATCTATCCTGTAGGTAGGTGTAATCAATCCTCTATATAACCTCAAAAATGATACACAATCCAAATGTGTATGTCACCTGTAAGGGTATGTCAAACATATACAACACTCCAACACAACAAGCACCAACCAAGGTTCAATGCATCCCAATCACATAGTACAACGATCTGTTTTGTACGCACCTCAGCCACCACCGGACCGGCGATCAGGTGAACAGGAAACAGATAAGCCAACCACTCATGGTTGCATAAAGAAGCTAAACACTTGTGACCTACAACATATGAAGCCCAACACTCGTGGTTTTGCAAATACGATGCCCAGCACCTGTGGCGATGCAAGTATATAGCCCAGCACCTGTGGCTATGCAAACATGACGCCAGCACCTGTGGCGGATGCAATATGTAGCCCAGCACATGTGGCTATACAAATATGATGCCCAGCACTCGTGGCAATGCAAGTATGATGCCTAGCACTCGTGGCGATGCAAGTATGAAGCCCAGCACTCGTGGCTATGCAAATATGATGCAGGCATGACTGGTGACGGGTTCAGACCTCAGGGGAGCCGATGGTCTCCATCATGATAATAACATCGTGCTAATAGCTCAATCAATACGGGAAACCTGACTGTGCGACGGGCTCAGACCTAAGGGGAGACGATGATCGCCAGTATGTAATCATACAGAGCCTACAGCTCGGTATACAACCTAGAGGGTAAAGTATGTTAACGACACCCTCCTCACTAATCAGATCCTCAACCATAGACCGGTAGGAAAAGTATAGGTTTAACACATGTATCCAGATCTAACCATTCTACCCTAGGTATCCATGCAAGGTATATCTAGGAATCAATCCAACTACAGATGCAAAGTGACCTCTTACTGTATCTAAGCACATATGGATGCATGGCAAATATCGAGACTGTATGGAACTACACAGGAGTCATCTAAACAACATATATCTGATCATAATACACAAAGGCAGGTACAACGTATAAACTTACTATTATCTATAATAAACTATGCATAATAGTAAAACAATATCTAAAAAGATAAGTCAGGGGTACCCGCCTCAAAGTAGTAGTCCGTATCCTCTAGGAACCTCCCGTCCAGACGTCCGAATCAAGTCAAGGGCCTGCATCAGTAGGTGTTATTTAGCTACTAATATAAGAATTAAATAGCTAAATCAAAACCTAACTCCACGGTAGATTGAATAATGCAAAACAATCCCTGACTAGACCCACCTAGGTTTGTATTTATCAAACGATTATTTCATCCACAACTGATCTACTATTGTGCCCTTAACAATTCATCCATAACTTGATCAACTCCATGATCTATAGTACAGTTACGCTACACTTCCTTAGGCACATAAATTTTGATTCTAGCAATAGTTTTAGCACCCAAAATATAACATCTGATCAACTCAGCATCACGTCTTCAAAATAAAGCCACTAATCCCTACTCATTCCTAGTGCAACCATGACAGATCTCTAAACTAATCCAAAACAAAACACAGGTTCATGTTTAGCAACTAGTCACGGTAGATCCATGGCACACAATCAAAACCAAACACAACTCAACAACATCTCAAACACCAATCATCCGAGACCTAGATATCATCCCAAATCAAAATAAGATCACGGCAGTAACCCCCAAAACAGAACCGATTCGTATCAAGCAAGCAATGATCCGAGTTCACGAAGGCAATCTGAACCAAAATTTCCAATACAACAATCCAACTAAAAACAGGAGTCCTATCCTTACTGAATAATCAGATTACTATCCAAAGCAAAATCCACTTCAACATTCCATTCTTCACCCGGCAAAGAACACCAAAAATCCAACCATGAATCAGAATTGAACTTACCTAAGGCAGGATCAATCCGGCAGCTTCTCAAGCACCCCGTAGCCGGCTGTAGTGAGGTGAGTATTGAAGGAGCACCCGACACAGAATCTGCCCTTGGTTTTATGCCGCCGACAACTCCCCTTTGCTCCAGATCCGGCAGATCAGCCCAGAGGAGGAAGATCAGTAAATTTCATATCCCAATCCGAGCTATCTCCCACGCCCAATTGAAATTATAGGCGTAGTACTCCATCGTCGGCCCCAAATTCGTTTTGCCTCTTCCCGACGCGAATCACCTGCCCTAGTTTCAATAGAGAGAACCGAGGGGAAGAATAAGAGGGACGAAATCACCGACTTAGGTTTCTCTGGCTGAAGGGGAACCTGGTGACCGTCGGCGTCGTGGTTTGTCGAGCGTGGAGAGGTCGCTTCGCGAGAGGAGAGGCGGCTATGATTGGAATCAGGCGGAGGGGGTGAGGACGAAGGGTTTTTAAGCCAAAGGCATCTTATACAATTTAGCCCCTAAGTTTCGTCCCTTATGAAACTAAGCCCCAATTCCAGTTCTTAAGCCATTTAAACCTTCCAACTTAGCTTATTTCCGACCTAACCCTTAGGTTTAGGTTTAATCACACTTATACCCTCAAAACTTAAGTTTCAAAGCGATTTAACCTTCTAATTTCAATTTGGGTCTCAAAAACCCTAAATCTTTTTTCGAAAAATTTTCTGGACCGCGTCAAAAAGTGTCGGATTTAACATCCTTCCCCACTAATAAAAATTTGGTCCCCAAATTTCATCTTTCCTCACACGGCAATTGCCAACATCTCGTATGCAGTAGGCAACCTACTACCCTGTTCAATCAGCTCAACAACTGAATGAACCTGCAGGTAACCTAGGGGAATAAGTGGGGATGTTGTGCTTGAATTTTCCATCCAAGCTCCGAAATTCTATACTAAAGATCATATATCCACCCAATAACCTCCTCAACATATTTCATATCATAGAGATTTGTCAATCTTAATCCACCTCTCAACACTCTAATAGGTCATACATCTCGATGTTCCGTCGAGATTACCCAGCCACATATGCTCAATTTATGAGTTAGAATTTCTCATAGCGTAGTGACTAAACGAGTCGACCTATCATCGACCCGTAACCTAATATTCTCCAGTTCCTCCACTCGAGGTTCAAAAACCTCTGAGTTTCAATCTCCATAACATAGAGACACGCTATATCTCTAGAGTATCTCAACATAATCACGAAGTGATTCTTTATTCCCTGAAAGTCATCCTTGGCATCTTCCACCCAAAGGTGATCTAGCGTCGTAAGTGATTCGCCTCAGTGCAAATCATAAGTACGAAGGTACCTCCTTGGTTATCCAAACCAAGTACACGCGATAACCTGTATGTGTCGAGTAGCTAGCTCCACACTTTTTCATATCAGCGTAATTCATCTATCAAACTGTACATTCTAGGTCATCAACCATGTACAAGTGATCCATGGTCAAAGTCCTCATAGACTAGGATGTATCAATCCTCTACTATCCATGATAGTATATAGCTCATGCTACCCTTCTACATCCATGTAGGTTATATACCCTAAACGTGCCCTCCAGGTCACCTGACCAGGCACGAATGACCCAACGGTATGAAACTCCTTGACCCAGGGTAAGTCGATCCTACACTGATCGAACCAACAACAATAAGCAATCCATAGTTCTCGCTTAGCTAATAATAGCTAGAACACGTACTATAAATAGTAAGGTATAGAAAGATCAAAATCCTTAACCTCTAATAGGTTGTCGACATATTCAACCTCGGCTTCCCGACTCAGCAGTCGATGCTACTAGAGAATTAGCATTCCCATTCCAAAGTCTTATCGGCAATGTATCAACTAATCGCTCACATGAACGATCAAGATATAAGATAGATTGATAACATGTCAATCCAACAAAAATCAAGTCTAAGAATATCTATCCATCTAGTATGGATATACGATCCCACCAAGCTGGGATAATCTAAGCAATCCTAACTCAAATAGTAAATACTAAAAGTATGATAAGTCCAGAAAGATATACCTCCTACCGTCTGGAGATGTCCCGTTGCCGCCAAGTCCCAAAGTCCAACCTTGTTGAAAAATGACTCCGAAAATCCGATATGTACTCGGGTATATCATCAAACCCGAGATCCAATACCTACCGAATCGGTATCAGATACAACTCCGAAAATCCACAAGTCCCCAAGGTATCACGCAACCTGGGCTCTGATACCAAAATAAATTGTCACGCCCCGAAACCCAGGAGCCGCTGTTCCAATATAAAATCGGACAGCATCTCCCCTGTCCGACGGACAATTTACACATACATACAATATCCAAACACACACGCAGATAATAATTTGGCCTCAGGCCTCAAAACCAAGATATAAACTGACCAGAATACAAATAAATCATACCTGACTACGGACCAGTCCGACTTACGACGAAAACAACAAACACATAGTCCATCAGAGGACTCAAAAATACAATACCAAGACAAATGAAATACGATACAAGTTCCCCGACATAAAACCAATACAAACTAAATAATAACGATGTAAGGAAACACAACAGCGGAAGCACCCATCACGGGAGTCGTAGGGACCTGGGACTGGCAACTGGGGCTCCTCCGGCGACCAATCATCCTGAAAACAAAAATATAGGCAACGGTGGTGAGTCCAAATAAACTCAGCGGATACCAAAATAGATATGCACAGCAAGCTATAAATAACAATAAGAATCACACTGATACAGTCTCGAGTATAGATGATAAAGCATATCTAAAGACTAAGGGTGAAATACATACTAGAGTCCATCTATCCTATAGGTAGGTGTAATTAATCCTCTATATAACCTCAAAAATGATACACAATCTAAATGTGTATGTCACCTGTAAGGGTATGTCAAACATATACAACACTCCAACACAACAAGCACCAACCAAGGTTCAATGCATCCCAATCACATAGTACAACGATCTGTTCTGTACGCACCTCAGCCACCACCGGACCGGCGGTCGGGTGAACAGGAAACAGATAAGCCAACCACTCATGGTTGCATAAAGAAGCCAAACACTTGTGGCATACAACATATGAAGCCCAACACTCGTGGCTTTGCAAATACGATGCCCAGCACCTGTGGCAATGCAAGTATATAGCCCAGCACCTGTGGCAATGCAAACATGATGCCTAACACCTATGGCAGATGCAATATGTAGCCCAGCACATGTGGCTATGCAAATATGATGCCCAGCACTCGTGGCAATGCAAGTATGACGCCTAGCACTTGTGGCGATGCAAGTATGTGTTGATGCAGTCTGGCCCTGATTGTTGTTTTGGTGTTGACACCGATTTTAGTTTAGGTTGATGATTATGATGATTATGATTAAGTCCTGATCGAGGATTAGGCATGATATGAAAAATCCTAACCTGAAGGGTTAGGTGTGAAAAGTCCTAGCTTGGAGGGCTAGGTGTTGGAAAAGTCCTAATTCGCAAGGGTTGGGTGAAAAGTCCTAGCTTGGAGGGCTAGGTGAAAAGTCCTAACTTGGAGGGTTAGGTGCAAATTCCCATCCTGGAGAATTAGGTGAAAAGTCCTGGCTTGGAGGGTCAGGTACCTAGCTTGGAGGGCTAGGTTGGATGAAGTTCTAACTCGGAAGGGTTGGGTGAAAAGTCCTAGCTTGGAGGGCTAGGTGAAAAGTCCTAGCTTGGAGGGCTAGGTGAAAAGTCCTAACTTGGAGGGTTAGGTGCAAATTCCCAACTTGGAGAGTTAGATGGAAAAATCCTTAGCTTGGAGGGCTAAGGTGAATGAAACCCTAGCTTGGAGGGCTAGGTTTGAGTCCCTGGATCGGTCTGGTGACCGATCAGGAACATTGGCACGCTGCTCCTTCGTGGATCGGTCTGGTGACCGATCCAACGATGTCTGATCGGACTGGTGACCGATCAGGGAGCGCACAGTGAGGTTGGGAACCTACTGTGTGGCTCCTGATCGGTGCGGTGACCGATCAGGGAGCAAGCTGCTTCCTCACTGCCTTGCCCCTGATCGGTCTGGTGACCGATCAGGGAGCAGATAGTGAGTGAGTTCCCTTGCTGATCAAGTCCTGATCGGTCCGGTGACCGATCAGGGACTTAGGATTTAATTTTCGGAGTTACTGTTCATTAGACCTGATCGGTCTGAGTGACCGATCAGGCTTCACTCTGATCGGTCTGGTGACCGATCAGGCTTCACTCTGATCGGTCCGGTGATCGATCAGGCCTGTGTTGCCGTAAGAGCTGGGAATCCCAGCAAAGCAGTAGATCGGTCTGGTGACCGATCCACAAGTCCTGGATCGGTCCGGTGACCGATCACTTTAATTCAAATTGCGTTGTCAGACGCTCTGAATATATCCGATTCTCTGCGTGTCACTTCTGAATCTTGATTTACTGCTTGATATGCTGCTCTAACACTCTGATTAAGCTGCAGGTAACAGGGGAGGATTCAAACACTCAAGGAGAAGTCAATGGAGGCTTTCCTTGGAGCAGGTTTGTCCGTTTTTCCATCTCAGGCTGCAACGGCCGAGCTGCAGACTGGAGCTGAGACTGGAGCTTGGCTGAGGGAAGCTCAGGGAGTCTAGGGATAGCTCAGTGGTAGCTGGCGTTGGCAGATCAGCAGCTGGGAGCTGCAGAGATGGTGTCATCTGATGCTTGGTGGAGAAACAAAAGCGAGAAGAGACTTCGGTTGAAGGAGAGTTTTGAGAGTTTGAGAATCCTAAGTGTTCGAGCTTGCTGAAGTTCTTGCTGCGATTTTGTGTTCTCCACACTTGACTTGCTATGTGCGTGTGCTGTTGATTCCTTGAGCAAGTCATTGAGATCTGAGAAGCAACCAACTCTTACGTGAGTACTGGGAGAAAAGAACCAGGAGCTTGGAGTCCAACAGTGAGAAGACACGAAGGAGGGAGTCCTTGCATGAGACCGTCGCTGGGTGGAGCTCAAGATAAGCTTGCTGTGTTCTTGTCCTTGCTGGGTGCCGAGTAAGAGTATTCTTTGTGTTTCATTAAGCTTAACTCTATATCCTTGTTTGAAACGCTGTGGAGAGGTTTCTCAACCGAGAAGGAGGTTGCGTTATATCCGGTGAAAACCGGGGCTTGATCTGCCGACGATCATGGGATCGCCCACCTTAAGGGCACGCTAAGGAGTAGGGGCAAGTTATCCCCGAACCTTGTAAACCCTCTTGTTAGCGATCTTGGTAGTTGTCTTTGTTTGCTTTCATTTCTGTTTTCGTTTACTGCACTGCTTCATTTTCCTTTG
Source organism: Boesenbergia rotunda (assembly GCA_024364735.1). Taxonomy (NCBI): domain Eukaryota; kingdom Viridiplantae; phylum Streptophyta; class Magnoliopsida; order Zingiberales; family Zingiberaceae; genus Boesenbergia; species Boesenbergia rotunda. The sequence goes on along the minus strand of JAGFNQ010003820.1, from coordinate 128,734 downwards.
CTTCTTCCGCTGTGCTACTGATAAGTTGAGTGCAGAAAACTTACTAAGTGCCAAGAAAAGAGTGATTGGCTATATTCACCCCCCCTCTCTAGCCATCTCGTTCCCAACAAGTGGTATCAGAGCTTGGGGCTCTGTTTACGGCTTAACATCCAAGAGTTATCAACAAGATTACGTTAAGAGAAGGCTTCTCCACCACCCGACCTCCATTCTTTGATGGCGCTGACTTTCAATATTGGAGATCAAAGATGGAATACTATTTGAAGATGGACATCCATACTTGGTTCGCGGTGAAGGAGGGATTCACCCCTCCTAAGGATGACGAAGGTAAAGAGCTTGAGTCGTGGAGGTGGATTGCTGAACAAACTCGGAAGAGTGAAGCCGACGCGAAGGCGGTTGTCACTCTATAATGTGGCATGAACAAAGACCAACTCATCAAGGTTGGTCCTTTCACAAGTGCGAAGGACTTGTGGAACAAACTCATTGAGCTTCACGAAGGCACCCGAGACTCTAGAATCGCAAAGAGGGACTTGTTCCTCAATCAACTTCAAAATCTCTCCATGAAGGAGAATAAATCGGTAAGTGAGCTTCATAGCCGGTTCAAGGAAGTCCTCAATGGGCTTCATTCAATTGATGAAAAGGTCGAGAATCACGACCTTGTGAGGTATGTCTTGAAAGCATTTCCAACGAATGCTTTGTGGTCATCCATGGTGGATGCCTACAAAGTATCCAAGGATCTATCTATTGTAAAGTTAGATGATTTATTTTGTGAGATGGAATTGCATGAAATGGCTAACAAAGGCCCCAAGGAGAAGGGGATTGCCTTAGTTGCAGGGGACCGAACCAACAAGAAGAAGAAGGAGAAGAAGAAGGAGAAGGAGGTCTCCTCATCTTCATCCTCTTCCGAATCCGAGTCCGATTCCGAGGAAGATGGCAGCGGCTCCTCTTCATCCGAAATGGCAAACTTTGTGCGAAGAATGATGCGAAGGGATCGACGCTTCAAGAGTAGAGGTAACACTAGTGAAGTTAAACTTGATAAGACTAATGCATCTTGCTTTGAGTGTGGTAGAAAAGGGCATTTCAAGAATGAATGTCCAAAGCTAAAGAAGAAGGAGGAGAAATCCAAAAAGAAAGAAGAACAATCCAAGAAGAAGAAGAAGGCTTTGAAGGCCACTTGGGATGAGTCATCCTCTAGCTCATCCGATGAAGAGAAGGAGGAGAAGAGCACAAGGCATGTGACACTTATGGCTCTCGGAGAGGAGAGCAGTGATGAATCTTCAAGTTCCTCAAACGCGGCTCCATCATCTTCGGATGATGAAGAGGTAACTTCTCCCGAGCTTGAAAAGTGTTATAGAGCAATTGCATGTTTAACTAGTATGCTTAAGAAGTCCAAAAATAAGGTTAAAGCATTGCAATTAGAAATTGATCAATTGAAAGCATCTAGGGATGATAACATTGATGATTTACATGTTGAATTGTTAGAAGATGAAATTAAATCATTGAAACTTGAAGTTGAAAATTTGAAATCCTCTAAGGTTGAGGAAGTAGATGATTTGCATGATAACTTGTTAGTAGAGGAAAACCAATCATTGAAGAGTGAAGTTGAGAAGCTCAAGAATATTCTTGGGAAGTTCTCAACTAGATCTAAGACCCTAGACATGATCCTAAATGCCCAAAGGGCAGTTTACAATAGGGCCGGTATTGGTTACCGACCCAAAGAACCCTTATTCGTGTTCTTGTTGTCTAGGACTGATATGAGACAATCTAGGACACCCAAGACTCAAAAGAAAGTTGTCAAGGTATGGGTGCCTAAGTCGTGTTTAGTTGATGCTTTAGGTCCCAAGGTTTGGGTACCTAAAACTTCTCTTTTTCGAATTGTGTAGGTTATGATTGAGGGGGAGCATCTATCAACTTGGTTCGTTGATAGTGGATGCTCCAAATACATGACCGGGGATAGATCATTGTTTACCACACTTCACAAGAAAAGTAGAGGTAATGTATCATTTGGTAACAATGGTAGTCTTAAGGTTATAGGAATAGGAGACATTCAAATATCCGAATGTCTTAGAATTTCAAATGTCCTTCTAGTCAAGGGGATGAAATTTAATCTCCTAAGTGTGAGTCAATTGTGTGACACGGGTTACACAATTGACTTCTAACCAAGTCAATGTCTAGTTAGACAAAATGACACCTTGGACACGGTACTAGTAGGAGCAAGAGTAGACAATATTTATCAAGTTTCTTTTAAAAGTGCTACTAATGTTTCTGCTAAGTGTCTCATGTCAAAAGAAGAAGAGTCCACCCTTTGGCACCGGAGGCTAGCACATGTGAACATGAAGAACATCCGGAAGTTGGCCAACAAGGGGTTAGTCCGTGGCTTACCAAGCATCAAGTATGAGAAAGACAAACTTTGTGATGCATGTCAAATGAGTAAGCAAACAAAATCTGCACATAAAGGTAAAAGCGCTATAAGTACTTCCAATGCATTAGATTTACTTCATATGGATCTATTTGATTGTAGTACTATCATATCATTGAATGGAAGTAGATATTGCTTTGTTATCATTGATGATTTTACTAGGTATACATGGACTTACTTTTTAAAATATAAGGACCAAACCTTAGATGTTTTCATTTCTTTTTGTAGAAGAGTTGAAAATGAAAGATCATTAACAATTAAGATAATTAGAAGTGATCATGGAGGTGAATTTCAAAACCAAAGGTTTTTAGAATTTTGTCAAGATAGAGGTTATAAGCATGAGTTCTCTACTCCTAGAACACCACAACAAAATGGTGTTGTAGAGAGAAAGAACCGTGTTCTACAAGAGGCTGCACGAATCATGCTTAATGAGTACTCACTCCCGAGTTACTTATGGGCTGAAGCTGTAAATACAGCTTGCTATATGCAAAACAGAGTCCTCATCCATAGGTTTTTAGGAAAGACTCCCCATGAACTTTGGTTTGGAAAACCACCTACAGTTAAACACCTTAGGGTGTTTGGTTGTAAGGTGTTCATTCTAAACACCAAGGACCACCTTGGGAAGTTCACGGCAAAGGATGATGAAAGGATACTAGTCGGGTACTCCCTCGTTAGTAAAGCCTACCGAGTCTACAACAAGAAATCTAAATTAGTTGAAGAGTCTTCTGATGTGGTCTTTGAAGAAATTCCAAAATCAAGTGACCAATCAGAAAATGTAGAAAGAGTTCAACTCGAACTTAGGAGACTAAGTTTGGAAGAAACTCCAAGTGTTGTTGATGGTGATGAGTCTGATGACGGTGAACCTAGACAACCCATTGATCAGCCGAATCCTGAGGCTGAACTTGTGTCTAGTGAACCCGTTCAAGAAGTACCACCAACTCCTAGGCAAACTAGATTGGCCTCTAGTCATCCCCAATACCAAATTGTTGGAGACATCCATCATGGGGTTAGGACTAGATCATTCTTCCGGAATGAGGAAAATGAAGTTGCCCTAATTTCCGAAATTGAACCTAGGAAAATTAATGAAGCATTAAGTGATCCCGATTGGATCATTGCAATGCAAGATGAACTAGGTTAATTTGAGAGGAGTCAAGTTTGGGACTTAGTCCCTAGACCCAAGAAGACCACCATTATTGGAACCAAATGGGTATTCAAAAACAAATTGAACCATAAGGGAGAAATCATTAGAAACAAGGCACGCTTGGTAGCCAAGGGCTATAGTCAAGTTGAAGGCCTTGATTATGATGAGACCTATGCTCCCGTGGCACGATTAGAGTCCATTCGATTGATGCTTGCATTTGCAGCACATCGTGGCTTCAAACTATACCAAATGGATGTCAAATCGGCTTTCCTAAATGGTTTGATTAGAGAAGAAGTCTACGTCGAACAACCTCCGGGGTTTGAGAATACCGAATTCCCAAATCACGTGTTCAAGCTCAAAAAGGAACTCTATGGCCTTAAACAAGCACCCCGAGCTTGGTATGAGCGGTTGTCGACATTTTTAATTGAGAAGGGCTTCGTTAGAGGTCAAATAGACCCTACTCTATTTCTACGTAGAGATGGTGACAATATTTTTGTAGCCCAAGTGTATGTCGATGACATAATTTGTGGCTCAAATAATAAGGGCTATTTAAATGAGTTTATTGGACACATGGAGAGTGAATTTGAAATGAGTCTAGTGGGAGAATTGACTTTCTTCCTTGGACTTGAAATCAGGCAAACTCGCGATGGTATCCATGTGCACCAATCAAAGTATACACAAGAAATGCTTCGAAAATTCAACATGAGTGATTCAAAAGAGGTAACCACTCCTATGGCTACAAACACAAGACTAGACAATGATGAGAGTGGTAAACCCGTTGATTTGACTCAATATCGAAGCATGATAGGCAGTTTGCTATACCTTACAGCTAGTCGACCTGATATACTATTTGCTGTGGGTATGTGCGTTAGGTATCAAGTTTGTGCCAAGGAATCTCACCTAATCGCCGTCAAGCGAATTTTGAGATATCTCAAAGGCACGATTGGAGTCGGTCTATGGTACCCCCATACCGAATCTTTTGATTTAATTGGCTATATGGATTCCGACTACGCTGGATGTAAGTTGGACCGAAAAAGCACAAGTGGGGGTTGCCAATTCTTAGGTTCGTCCTTAGTAAGTTGGTCAAGTCGGAAGCAACATTGTGTTGCTCTCTCCATGACCGAGGCAGAATATATCGCCATGGGAGAGAGTGTATCACAATTGTTGTGGATGATACATACTTTAGAAGACTATGGATTGAGTTTCAAGGGTGTGCAAGTGTTATGTGATAACATAAGCACAACTAACTTAACCAAGAATCCAGTCCATCATTCTAGGACCAAACATATTGAGGTGCGTCACCACTTCATTAGAGATCATGTAGCTAGGGGAGATATTGTACTCTCTCATGTAGAGTCCAAATCAAACCTAGCCGACATTTTCACTAAACCACTTCCCGAAAATGAATTTAGTTTCCTAAGTCGGGAATTGGGAATGTGTCGTGCTTCATAGGGTTGAATTGCATTCAAAACCTTCCATGATTATTTCAAATTGTTGGGGGAACAATTGGGTAACTTTGGGGACATCTCACACAAACTATAAGGTTTAACAAAACGTTTTTGCTTGCTAGATATGGGGTGAGATGTTAGGATCAACTAAATTTCTCAAAATGTCAATGCATCCCTTGAGAAGTTAAGTTGACGAGATAATAATCACTTCGGTGACCAAGTATGGGGAAAACCATTGCATAACATATGTGTATATGGCTCCATGATCATACTTGGACATTCCAATCAAGGAAACTTGATTGGAACACTGAATTTGATACAAACCTAGTTGACATTGCTTGATTAATTGTTGCTTGAGTTTGACTCCACTTGGATGGAGCAAAGTGCTTGATTCAAACCATAAGGGCCTTTAATCCTTGCTTAGGGATCAACTATAGGCGAGGGATCACTTTCTAGATCGACATTTGTCATCAGATCCCCTGAGAAATCGTGTACGAAACTGAAACTGAAAGTTTCAGTTTATTTCAGATCGTATCAGGAACCCTGATCGGTCACTGGACTGATCAGGCATAGGGTTGATCGGTCCCCGGACCGATCAGGCTCCTTCCTGTGGTGATCGGTCCACAGACTGATCAGCGAGGTAAGCAGTGACCTTCCGGAATCTTGACCAAGTGTTCTGAGCTAGCCTGGATCGGTCCCCGGACCGATTTGGCACCCTATGATGATCGGTCCACAGACCGATCAGGGAGCCCAGAGTTTTTCTCCGGATCCTACTGATCGTGTCCTGATCGATCAGCCGATCGATCAGGAGCGCGCCTGATCGGTCACCCGAACGATCAGGCCCAGGCCAGTCCGATCAGGCTAGAGCCTGATCAGTCTGGGCTCCATCAGATCGAACGGTGATCCGTTCAGGTGCATTAAAATCTGGTTGGTGGACCGATCCACCAACCGATTAACTTCGCGAAAAACCCTTTCTTGTTGAACCCTATCGCCGAGACCTCTCCCTTGCGCCTTTTCATCCTGAGCGAGAGTGTTCCTGCGTCTCTCTTCTCGTGCGTGCGAGTTTGTGCGAAGGTCTCTACGGAAGTCCCTTGCTCCCAGCAAGTTCTCGATTTGCTCCAAGTCTTCTGCGTTTCTCTCTTGCGCTGAGAGCCTCTCCTGCGCAAGCGTTTCTCCCTTTGCGACTCAAGAACTCTACTAATGGCACCAAAGTGAGTTTTTGGCTTCGATTTTCTTGCAAATCAGTTCATAAAATTGTGTTTTGAGGCTAATCATGGTTTGGTGTTGTTCTTGGTGTGGTGCCGTGACCCTCTTGTATTTGTCGTGACCTCACTTTCTCACCAAATGATCAAATCGATTTTTCACCTCATTATTATTCTACTGTTGATCTTGATCTAATGTCTACCTATGATTGGGTCTTACCTTTGATGATCAATCCTTAAATTTTTGATTCAATTTACGTCCATCTTGATCAATTGATTCACACTATGTGCATGACCAATTCAACTCTTTAGAAAATCTTCCAAGCGCAAAGAAGCTGCAGAAGGCAGCTCGAAGGGGAAAGCCACCTCTTCCTCTACGCCCTCCAAAAGGCCACAGCCCTCTTCGAGCTCTAGATTTCCAAATGCCGCCTGTGAGCAGTCCTTCCAATCAAGGACTTTCAAAATGCTACCTTGCCGATCAATAGACGTCCCTTTCCTGACTGAGTATTGTCCATCGATCATGGAGATCGTTGCTTTTTACAATCTTGGTTTCCTCCTCTCCTTAGAGCGAACCATCAACTATGACCTTGTTTCGGAGTTTTACAATAATCTTCAGCAGGGTCCTCAAGGCGGCTTCGAGTTCACTACTCGAGTTGCCAAAGGACTCTCAATTTTTCCTATGACATACTTGCCGAGTTTCTGGGTGGTCGATGATCACCAAACATGTATTCGATCTATCCCGAGCTTCCTAATCCCCTACTAGCACCATTTGCAAATGTTATCCCTGATTCTGTACATCAGTATTTCTTCGGTCATCCCCGCCCAAACGGTCTTGATGAGCTGGGCCCTGACTTTCCTACCTTTGCTGCTCTACGTCTCTCTCCCACTAGCTACATATTATTCAAGATCATCACGAATTGTATCCTCCCAATCACCTCCAAACCTTTAGCTGAGATTCGACCCTATCACTGCCTGATGCTCTACTGCATGCACCGCCATTTGGACTTCGATATCATGGAGAGCATCTTCCAGTCCATCTTATCTTATCGAGAGCCCAGCCGCCGCACGGTCTACATGCCTTTTGGTCACGTCATCACCGACTGGCTCATGTCAGTTGGTGTTGATGTCACCAAAGGCCGGACGATGCCTATGGTCCGACAGGATTGCAGACTTGACCGACGAGCATTCTCCAAGTCCGGCATCATGGTTCGGGAGCACGATCGGGTGTTGGTTTGGAAAGATGGTAGGGTCCTTGGTGAGTTACCTAGGGGAGGTCCACAGGTTCAGGCGCCAGCCGATGCTGCTGCTGATTATGACGACGAGCCGGAGCTAGATCTGCGCTGGCAGATCTCAGAGCTGGATCAGACGCTACAGGAGGTTATTCAGTTGGGGGCGACAGATCGCGAGGAGTTTCGGTCGGGCTTTCGCTCCCTCGATTGCCGACTGACCAGGATCGAGATCGAGGTCTTAGGGACCCGTACACTCCAGCAGACATGGTATGATGAGTGGCGCAACCACACATTTCCAGGAGGTGCACCTTCTTCGAGTACTGCACCAGGGTCCTTTGCCCCTACTGATACCACGATGGATGATCTCGTGGACGATGATGACCCTCCCGCTGATGTTTAAGCTTGGATGTCTCTTACCTTTCCTTGTGGTTTGTGTGGATGATCTGTGTGACTTTTGGGCTGTATGCCCTGTGACTTGACTATTGTGGCCTTGTGCCACACGTATCTTGCCCTTGATGCATGTGTCATGCATCTTACTACTTGTCTGGATATTTTATGCTTTGACTTGTCTGACTTTGCCTCACATGCTTATCTAATCTTAGTATGCTTATTGTTGATGCTATGTTGTTTAAATGAGTTTTATCTGCATGTTTGCCACTTCGCCATGCTCATGCTTATAATGCCATGCTTACTTGATACACATGAATGTTATGGCATACTTTGTGAGTTGTTACTTCATGTTCGTATGATGCATGTGATTGCTATATCTTGCTCTATCTTTTTCACATGTGTTTGTATGGTTATCCAACAACCTATCACATCTTTGTTGATTTGGGATACCCCTAGGGTTGAGGGGGAGTTTGTTTTAAACTTAACAACCCCTCTAGCCCCTTTTCGGTGTTCAACAAAGGGGGAGAGTGTGGATTGGTTAAGTTTAGGATGATCATGTTGTAGGGGGAGGATCTGGATTCCCCTATGATTCTAAATTTGGAAAACTTGATTAAGAATCCCTAAACTTAAAATCGGGTTGTCAAACAACAAAAAGGGGGAGATTGTTGATGCAGTCTGGCCCTGATTGTTGTTTTGGTGTTGACACCGATTTTAATTTAGGTTGATGATTATGATGATTATGATTAAGTCCTGATCGAGGATTAGGCATGATATGAAAAATCCTAACCTGAAGGGTTAGGTGTGAAAAGTCCTAGCTTGGAGGGCTAGGTGTTGGAAAAGTCCTAATTCGGAAGGGTTGGGTGAAAAGTCCTAGCTTGGAGGGCTAGGTGAAAAGTCCTAACTTGGAGGGATAAGTGCAAATTCCCATCCTGGAGAATTAGGTGAAAAGTCCTGGCTTGGAGGGTCAGGTGCCTAGCTTGGAGGGCTAGGTTGGATGAAGTTCTAACTCGGAAGGGTTGGGTGAAAAGTCCTAGCTTGGAGGGCTAGGTGAAAAGTCCTAGCTTGGAGGGCTAGGTGAAAAGTCCTAACTTGGAGGGTTAGGTGCAAATTCCCAACTTGGAGAGTTAGATGGAAAAATCCTTAGCTTCGAAGGGCTAAGGTGAATGAAACCCTAGCTTGGAGGGCTAGGTTTGAGTCCCTGGATCGGTCTGGTGACCGATCAGGAACATTGGCACGCTGCTCCTTCGTGGATCGGTCTGGTGACTGATCCAGCGATGCCTGATCGGACTGGTGACCGATCAGGGAGCGCACAGTGAGGTTGGGAACCTACTGTGTGGCTCTTGATCGGTGCGGTGACCGATCAGGGAGCAAGCTGCTTCCTCACTGCCTTGCCCCTGATCGGTCTGGTGACCGATCAGGGAGCAGATAGTGAGTGAGTTCCCTTGCTGATCAAGTCCTGATCGGTCCGGTGACCGATCAGGGACTTAGGATTTAATTTTCGGAGTTACTGTTCATTAGACCTGATCGGTCTGAGTGACCGATCAGGCTTCACTCTGATCGGTCCGGTGACCGATCAGGCCTGTGTTGCCGTAAGAGCTGGGAATCCCAGCAAAGCAGTAGATCGGTCTGGTGACCGATCCACAAGTCCTGGATTGGTCCGGTGACCGATCACTTTAATTCAAATTGCGTTGTCAGACGCTCTGAATATATCCGATTCTCTGCGCGTCACTTCTGAATCTTGATTTACTGCTTGATATGCTGCTCTAACACTCTGATTAAGCTGCAGGTGATAGGGGAGGATTCAAACACTCAAGGAGAAGTCAATGGAGGCTTTCCTTGGAGCAGGTTTGTCAGTTTTTCCATCTCAGATTGCAACGGCCGAGCTGCAGACTGGAGCTGAGACTGAGGGAAGCTCAGGGAGTCCAGGGATAGCTCAGTGGTAGCTGGCGTTGCCAGATGAGCAGCTGGGAGCTGCAGAGATGGTGTCATCTGATGCTTGGTGGAGAAACAAAAGCGAGAAGAGACTTCGGTTGAAGGAGAGTTTTGAGAGTTTGAGAATCCTAAGTGTTCGAGCTTGCTGAAGTTCTTGTTGCGATTTTGTGTTCTCCACACTTGACTTGCTGTGTGCGTGTGCTGTTGATTCCTTGAGCAAGTCATTGAGATCTGAGAAGCAACCAACTCTTACGTGAGTACTGGGAGGAATGAACAAGGAGCTTGGAGTCCAACAGTGAGAAGACACGAAGGAGGGAGTCCTTGCGTGAGACCGTCGCTGGGTGGAGCTCAAGATAAGCTTGCTGTGTTCTTGTCCTTGCTGGGTGCTGAGTAAGAGTATTCTCTGTGTTTCATTAAGCTTAACTCTATATCCTTGTTTGAAACGTTGTGGAGAGGTTTCTCCACCGAGAAGGAGGTTGCGTTATATCCGGTGAAAACCGGGGCTTGATCTGCCGACGATCAAGGGATCACCCACCTTAAAGGCACGCCAAGGAGTAGGGGCAAGTTATCCCCGAACCTTGTAAACCCTCTTGTTAGCGATCTTGGTAGTTGTCTTTGTTTGCTTTCATTTCTATTTTCGTTTACTGCACTGCTTCATTTTCCTTTGCTTCTTCCGCTGTGCTACTGATAAGTTGAGTGCAGAAAACTTACTAAGTGCCAAGAAAAGAGTGATTGACTATATTCACCCCCACTCTCTAGCCATCTCGTTCCCAACAGTATGAAGCCCAGCACTCGTGGCTATGCAAATATGATGACCAGCACTCGTGGCAATGTAAGTATGACGCCTAGCACTCGTGGTTATGCAAATATGATGCCCAACACTCGTGGCAATGCAAGTATGACGCCTAGCACTCGTGGCGATGCAAGTATGAAGCCCAACACTCGTGGCTATGCAAATATGATGCCCAGCACTCGTGGCAATGCAAGTATGAAGCCTAGCACTCGTGGCTATGCAAATATGATGCAGGCATGACTGGTGACGGGCTCAGACCTCAGGGGAGCCGATGGTCTCCATCATGATAATAACATCGTGCTAATAGCTCAATCAATATGGGAAATCTGACTGTGCGACGGGCTCAAACCTCAGGGGAGCCGATGATCGCCAGTATGTAATCATACAGAGCCTACAGCTCGGTATACAACCTAGAGGGTAATGTATGCTAACGACACCCTCCTCACTAATCAGATCCTCAACCATAGACCGGTAGGAAAAGTATAGGTTTAACACATGTATCCAGATCTAACCATTCTACCCTAGGTATCCATGCAAGGTATATCTAGGAATCAATCCAACTACAGATGCAAAGTGACCTCTTACTGTATCTAAGCACATATGGACGCATGACAAATATCGAGACTATATGGAACTACACAGGAGTCATCTAAACAACATATATCTGATCATAATACACAAAGGCAGGTACAACGTATAAGCTTACTATTATCTATAACAAACTATGCATAATAGTAAGACAATATCTAAAAAGATAAGTCAGGGGTACCCGCCTCAAAGTAGTAGTCCGTATCCTCTAGGAACCTCCCTTCCAGACGTCCGAATCAAGTCAAGGGCCTGCATCAGTAGGTGTTATTTAGCTACTAATATAAGAATTAAATAGCTAAATCAAAACCTAACTCCACGGTAGATTGAATAATGCAAAACAATCCCTGACTAGACCCACCTAGGTTTGTATTTATCAAACGATTATTTCATCCACAACTGATCTACTACTGTGCCCTTAACAATTCATCCATAACTTGATCAACTCCATGATCTATAGTACAGTTACGCTACACTTCCTTAGGCACATAAATTTCGATTCTAGCAATAGTTTTAGCACCCAAAATATAACATCTGATCAACTCAGCATCACGTCTTCAAAATAAAGCCACTAATCCCTACTCATTCCTAGTGCAACCATGACAGATCTCTAAACCAATCCAAAACAAAACACAGGTTCATGTTTAGCAACAAGTCACGGTAGATCCATGACACACAATCAAAACCAAACACAACTCAACAACATCTCAAACACCAATCATCCGAGACCTAGATATCATCCCAAATCAAAATAAGATCACGGCAGTAACCCCCAAAACAGAACCGATTCGTATCAAGCAAGCAATGATCCGAGTTCACGAAGGCAATCTGAACCAAAATTTCCAATACAACAATCCAACTAAAAACAGGAGTCCTATCCTTACTGAATAATCAGATTACTATCCAAAGCAAAATCCACTTCAACATTCCATTCTTCACCCGGCAAAGAACACCAAAAATCCAACCATGAATCAGAATTGAACTTACCTAAGGGCAGGATCAATCCGGCAGCTTCTCAAGCACCCCGTAGCCGGCTGTAGTGAGGTGAGTATTGAAGGAGCACCCGACACAGAATCTGCCCTTGGTTTTATGCCGCCGACAACTCCCCTTTGCTCCAGATCTGGCAGATCAGCCCAGAGGAGGAAGATCAGTAAATTTCATATCCCAATCCGAGCTATCTCCCACGCCCAATTGAAATTATAGGCGTAGTACTCCATCGTCGGCCCCAAATTCATTATGCCTCTTCCCGACGCGAATCACCTACCCTAGCTTCAATAGAGAGAACCGAGGGGAAGAATAAGAGGGACGAAATCACCGACTTAGGTTTCTCTGGCTGAAGGGGAACCCGGTGACCGTCGGCGTCGTGGTTTGCCGAGCGTGGAGAGGTCGCTTCGCGAGAGGAGAGGCGGCTACGATTGGAATCGGGCGGAGGGGGTGAGGACGAAGGGTTTTTAAGCCAAAGGCATCTTTTACAATTTAGCCCCTAAGTTTCGTACCTTATGAAACTAAGCCCTAATTCCAGTTCTTAAGCCATTTAAACCTTCCAACTTGGCTTATTTCCGACCTAACCCTTAGGTTTACGTTTAATCACACTTATGCCGTCAAAACTTAAGTTTCAAAGCGATTTAACCTTCTAATTTCAATTTGGGTCTCGAAAACCCTAAATCTTTTTTCGAAAAATTTTCTGGACCGCGTCAAAAAGTGTCGGATTTAACAGATTATCCTAGAAATACAAATTGAAGTTATGTGATGAGAATGATAAAGAATGCATCAATATACATTCATTAAATCCTATTTATTTTTCGAATTGAATAACCCTTTTCATCAATTCGTGAGATCGTAGGAACATCTCCAAATAGGTTGATATTCAACCATAGATAAGAACAACCATGGCTGGGGCCATCAAGTTATTCTTAGCTATGATGGTAGGTAATTATACCGATTACATATTACATATATGTAACTATCACATTATGCTATCAACTAATTGAATGTTTGCATAAATCATTGGGTTGTTAACTCATTAACAAGTATGCAACAATATACATAGCACCCAACTGCACCTCTCTTTACATCGACCTTGGCTGTGGCCCAACAAATCGATGCTCTAAGCTTAAGGCTGACCCATTAATCAAGAAATAGTTTTAATATGGTTGGAGCTCATTCAACCGTTTAGTCAGGCTTGGATGTGTCCAACAACCAAAACTAAGGATTGACCTCTGACTCCAACTATATTAATCATAAACTAATTCCATGGTTTGAACATGTTGAGGTTCAAGCCGGGCATAGATGTGTCTATCCAAACGAGAAACAAAACTCCGGTTCTAACCATATTAATGGAAGGTGTTGGCCTTAATATTTTGTAAGGGATTTTGGGTCTCATCCTTTTTCTTTTAAGCACATTCATGACATATAATTATGTCATATTCTAACGATTTCCTTAATAAAGTATGTATGTGACTTAATTTATCAAGTCTCATTAATTGAATTAGGAACCGGATTTACTAATTCTAATTTCACACTTTATTCAAGGAATTGTTTTGGGAAATAATTTCCTAAATTGACATAATCAATTTCGGAAATAATATGTTTAAGACTTTGATTTCTCTAAATCAAATCTTATTAAATTAAGAGACAGATTCCCTTAATTCAACCATATATTATTTTCATGAAAATCTTATTTAAGGAAATATACTCTATAGGAAACAATTTTTCTAATTAATTTTGGAGACAATAATATGTAAGAGCATCACCTCATAAATCAAATAAGGAAATTATCGTTTGAGAATCACCTCAAAAATTTTCAAGATTTGATCACATATTTTATTTATGGAAAATTAATATCAATAAATAACTTAATTTGGACGACTCCCCGAGGCTCAATCCAAAATAAGAATTTATTGATAATATAATTTGGACGGCTCCCCGAGGCTCAATCTAAATTAAACATTTAACAATTTAAATTCTATTTAGGAAATTTAATTATAACAACTAACTTTAAATTGGACGGCTCCCCGAGGCTCAATCCAAAATAAAGAATTTTGTAAATAATTTAATTTCCAATTATGAATTTAAATGCCAATTAATATTCCCATAATTTGTCTAGACTTTCTTGAAAGAAAGTGCCCAAAATTGCGAGCTTTCCATAAATGCAAAGTTTCCAAAAAATAAAAAATTTTCAGAATAATTGTATGTTTCTGGTACAAAGAAAACTTACGTATTTCCAAAATTGGAAAATTTCTAAAATAGGAAATTTCCAAAATTGGAAAGTTTCCAAAAATGGAAAGTTTTCACAATTATCATAAAATTTCAAAAACAGGGATATTTCAAAAGTTTGTGAAATTTCATGAGAATTTCCAAACTTTGAAATTCCTAAATCTAAAATTTACCATAATTGGAAAGTTTCCATAATTGAATTTTTTTTTCGAAATTGAGATCATGACAAAGTTTTCCGCAAAATAATTATATGATTATGTCGAACACTAACTGGCTCTGATACCACTGTTGGGACCGGGTGCATGTTGACATGGATGCGTGTTCGTAATTTTAAAATTAATTACGTGCAGCGGAAGGTTTAGCATAAATAATTTCTCAAATTTTTAACTACACATCTAAGCATGTAACCTTATCTTATGTAGACATGATCATATATTTAAAATTTTACAGAAACGTAAACTAATTTACTTGTTACCTCGCGTAACTCGAAGAGAGGGACGAGATCCAATCGTAAGCGTCCCTCGGAAGCTCCGCCTCTATTCGCGTCCACGCCGAGTTTCTTCGGGATGACTTCGCAAAGCCACAAGTTTCGTATTCTCGAGAACTACTAGATTCTCTGAGAACGTGACAAGGAACCAAGAGAGAAGTAATCATATCGGAAAAACTAACCACCAAGGTTGGCCGGAATCACAATTCCGGCGAGGAGGAAGATGACTTGCGCCCAATCCCAAGGTGATGATGGCCGGAGAGGAAGATCGTCTCAACGGAAGAACTTCGTCGCCTCGGTGCTTCTCCCTGTGCTCACGGCAAGAAGAAGGGAGAAGAAGGGAGAGGCCGGCCAAGAGAAAGAAGGGAGGAGAGGGAGAGAGCCCAAGCAAGAATACTTGGATTATTTCGAATTATCTCCAAGCCTTGCCTTGGGTCCTTTATATAGTTGCCTCTCAACCGCTAAGTCTCCTTTTTCTTATTGAATAAATTTTCATAAGAAATTTATCATATAAATTTTCTATGACTTATTCCATCATGCCAAGTCTTGATTTTTATATCATGGTTAAAATCATATTTTAATTCATGATAAAAATCAACCAAGTCTCCTTTTTCTTATGGAATAAATTTTCATAAGAAATTTATCATATAAATTTCTTTATCATGGTAAATCAATCCATGATTGATTTTATAAAATAAAATAAACCAATCCATGGTTCATTTTAATTTCCATGAAAAATAAATTTCTTTATATAAATTTCTTTATCATGGTAAATCAATCCATGATTGATTTTATAAAATAAAATAAACCAATCCATGGTTCATTTTAATTTCCATGAAAAATAAATTTTATATAAATTTCTTTATCATGGTAAATCAATCCATGATTGATTTTATAAAATAAAATAAACCAATCCATGGTTCATTTTAATTTCCATGAAAAATAAATTTTATATAAATTTCTTTATCATGGTAAATCAATCCATATTGATTTTAAAAAATAAAATAAACCAATCCATGGTTCATTTTAATTTCCATGAAAAATAAACGAAACCTTGGTTTATATAAAAAATTTATATCATCCATAATTTTATAAAACAAACCACACTTGATTTATTTTATAAATTGAACCAAACAATTTGGTTCCCTCCCTTTGTTGTGGCTGGTTGATAAGCATCATTTTATTGATTATTTTAATTGCTAAAATCCATGTTTGACCCATGTTTTTATTGCTTAATTATGATTTTACCCTAGGTTTTGGAACTTTATCTTATTTTGGACTTAATTGCAAAATTATACAATTTTTGGATTATTTGGCCACTAATTTTCTGATATATTTTTGTAGGCATGAAAGGATCCTAGACCTAGGGCATACTGGGTCAAACCTGAGTCGGATGTGAACCAGATCGAATTATCAAGCCTACGATTAATCCGGGCCGTCCGATTCAAGAGCGGCTAGATCTGAGCCATCCGGGACGATCTGACGCAATCCGAGCTAGGGTTAGGGTTGATCAAGCTCTATGATCAAGATCTGAAGGTTTCATCCCAATCAGAGCTCAATCAACCGTTGGATCAAGCAAGGAGGGCTCTAGAGCGTCCATTCACAGATAGAGTTGATCTGGACCATCCGTTGCAAATCTGGAGGATCCGAGCTACCACGAGGCAGATCCTGACCCCAGATCATCATCATAAAAGTTTGGCTCCAATCAGAGCAAGATCAGCCGTTGGATCTCCTCCAATCAATCTGAGCCGTCCAAAGTTAATTACTTAAGGGAAAATTTCCCACAGCGCACAGTCGTCGCGTCTTCGCCGCAATTCTTGACTGTTCTTCGTTTGTTTATCGTTTTTCTTCAAATTTCTTCTCCAATTCGAGGCGCGACCCCTCAATCCTTCATCTAGATCAAGATTTGGATCATTGGGGATAGCTAGGGTGGAAAATTCAGCTCAGATTGCATCCGGACAGAGTTTGTTGAGGGTTTCAGCATCTCTGCTAACCAATCACTGGTTTCTCGTCCACAAGCCAATTCCAATCGTTTGAGCTACTTGTAGGGGTTCTCAGGTGAGCTCAGATGTTCTTCAACTCATCATCGCAAGCCATCCATCGAGATACAAGAGATTGGACTGGAAAATTCCAGCCGTGTGCAGTTTCAGCTGTTTCCTTCAATCCAAGTTGCGCTCCATTGATTTGCTGTGCCTAGGGGTTCGAAGCCGGCTCTTGATTGACAACCAAGAAGATTTTGAGCTTAGGGAAGATTGAGGAGTAGTTTAACTCGTTTAATTTCTATTTTTTGTAGTCATTTCATTTCTGTCGCAACTCTGTTTTCAGTTTCAGTTTTATCAGCTGTTCTAGTTGTTACTTTTAATCTCTGAGTTGTTTCTGCTTAATTAGGATTCAAATCTTCTAGTTCAACAGCTAGGGAATGTTTGTAGTGGATAATTGCTTTTAATTATAGTTTAGTTGTTGCTTAATCCTTCCGTATTAGTTTTACCTCTGTTTTCAGCTTGCGTATCAACCTTTTGTTGCAGATTTCAGTTTAGTTTCGAAACTCTTTAGTTTATTCCTAATTCGAATTCAGTTATGTCTAGCTAAATTTCTGCCATTGAAGACCAATTTCATGTGTGAATTTAGTTGATCCAAGTTTGATTTCACATGTAGTTTCAATTCTGAAATTCGTTTGATCAGCTTGGATTAATTCTGTGCATCATTTTCAGATTTTGTATCAAACACCAAGTTTGCATTCTCCAAGTTTGTTTCTGCATTTCCGAGTTCAGCTCAACAAGAAGTTCCCTGTTTAGGGAAGCATCATATCAGATCTCAACTTGATCCATTGCATTTTGTTTGCATTTGAGTGTTGCTGCATTTTCGGCATTTTCATTTCTCCATCCAGCTTGTTACTGAATTTCAGTTGTTGTATCTGCATTTGTATTTGAAATTCTGCATTTTGAATCAAATAAAGTTTCGGCAATTGATTTGTGTCAAAAATTAACACAACTTTTGGAGTATCATACATTCGAAATCAGTGTTGGTAATAAGTAGTTTCTGAATGTTTGCTCTTATTTCTGCAGTGTAGTATCAGTTCTGATTTAAGATAAATTTTGGCACATCAGTTTGGCTCTAGAGTTTTGCTTCACTCGAGTTGTATTTCTGCATTTATCTGCTGCCAAGTCTGCATCAGTTTCCAAGTTCTGCACATACTGAATTCATATCTGTTTTCTGCATCCCAGTTTCAGATCTGCACCCAAATCATTTCTGCCATTTTTAAGTGTAGCTGTTGAATTTATATCAAGGAAGCTTTGCATTTGTTTAATTTGAATTTGCATCCAAACTGCATGTTTCTGAATTTCTGAACCGAAACTGCAAATTACTGCAGTTTCTGCAGTTTTGGTGGTGTCAAGTTCCTTCCTAATCTGAATTGATCAGCCAATTGGAATTGCAAGTTCATAGTTTTTGGCACTTAGCATCAATTTGTTTTGGCACATAAGAATTTCGGTTCATTGTATTTAGTTTGAGTTGAGATTGTTCAAGGGTTGATTACTGAATTTTGTAGCTACCAATTGTTTTAGGTTTGGTTGTCTCTGAAAATTTCAATCATTGTCCGTATGCATTTGCTTAGCATTTTAGATGGCATTAATCTCAATTTTGTTTTAAAAATTTAGTTAAGGCCCTTTGATTGATTTGGTTTCTCCTTTGATTGGATTATAACTTGCCGTTTCCTTCATTTTAACTGCTATTTCATTTCCAAGTAAAACAAAACCCAGATTTTAATTTGAAACCCGAATTCATAAACGACACATAAATACAAGCACGAATCAAACACAACAACTAGTCCCCGAGAAAAATACGACCTGTGACCCCTATATTACATTTTCATATTCTGATTGTAAAAAGGGTTTCCAGCATTTCATTCATATTTAAATTTGATAGACCCAATTTTGTGACAATATTTAATATATCATTTGGGCTATGTCAAATTTTTGGCGCCGTTGCCGGGGAAGCAACTAGTTGATTTGTTTGATTTTTGCTTGTATGCTTTTAGACATATCATTGGGTTTTATTTTATTTTGCTTTATCTTTTGTATACGGTTGCTGCCATTTTTCTTGTTTGTTTTGTGACAGGACTGCCAGTTCGAAATGTTCTCATCTAATTACCAGCAGCCGTGTCCACATTTTCAGCAGAACCAACCGTTAAATCAGCAACCAAATCAATTTTTTCAACCACAATGTCAACAATTTCAACAAGATCTTCAATCAAGTCAGAATTTTCAGAACGGGCAGCCGCCATTACAGAGTTTTCAGCCCCAGTTTGAGCAACCATTTCAACAATTTCAGCCCAACTTTCAGCCACCATTACAACAATTCGAGCAACCACAGCAATTCCAACAATTTCAGCCGGATTTTCAGCAAAATCAATCAAATTTTCAAATTTTCAGAATGGGCAGCCATTATTCCAGAATTTTCAGCCCCATTTACAGCAATTCCAGCCACTACAACAATTTCAGCCCAATTTTCAGCCAATTCAGCCATTATTCCAGAATCATCAGATTGGGCAGCCACCATTTCAACAATTTCAGCCCAATTTCCAGCCACAAATTCAGCATGGGCAGCCACCATTTCAGAATTTCCAACAACAAAACCAGAATTTTCAGCCCACTCAAATTCAGTGTTCACCACCACAATTTCAACCTCAAATCCAAGATTTTCAGGGCTACAGTTTTCAGCTATCTCCACCAACTTGTGAACCAAATATTCAGCAATTTAATCAGTCATTTCATCCATTTGAGCAGCCCCAACAGTTTCCATTTCAGCATGCACAGCCTCCTCCTGGACTTCAGCAGCCCTATTTTCCATTTCAAGACCAACAGAGGTTCCACACTAACCAAGGAGGTTTTGATGATCCTGATTGGGATGAGGTTCTACACCAAAGGATTATGGAGATGTGTCAACAAATCCAACAACAACAACAAACTTTTCAAGAACAACAACAACAATGGTTTCAAAACGTGTAAGATCGATTGAATCAGATAAAAGCCCAAAGAGCAGAACAATTAGCTTCTCAAGCTATTTTTAATTATGAGAGCCCCGGAGTTGATTCTATATCAGTTCAAGGTGACCCTAATGCATGGCCAAGTCCTTCTTCAAGTAATCTTGCAAATGTGATAGAAGAAGAAGAAGATGTAATCATCAAATATTGGGCACCTACAGCATGCATCCCTCCGGAGATTCCTATTCAAAATCCAATTCCAAATTTTTCAGCTCCAGAAGAAGAAATTTAAGCTCCACAGGACCATTCTAGACTTTTATTTTCTGATGATAGCATTATTGATGGTCCTAATTTTTCTGACACTGTCGTTGCAGATATTACAGGAGAAGCATGTAGAGGAGATGATTCCATAGGTGTAGGGGATTGCACTAAGCCCCAGGGACCACCACAAGATTTAGAGAACAAACCAGAAAGTGTAGGGACTTGCATGGTGGAAGCAAGCACCCAAGGATCACCAATTGAATGTCCACCAGAACCTGAGGCTGAAGAGGAGCATGAACATGACCAGGAGGAGACCACAGATACACCTCCAGGTATTCTCCAGCACGCTCAGGTAAGTATTTCTCCTCTTTGTTCAGAAAAATGCAGCGAGGTACCTAGTGCTGATTTTATTGATTCTAATGAATTTATTGATATACCTTGTGTAGAGATTGTTTGTGAAAATCCAATAGAGGTACCAAACATTGATTTCATTGATCATACTGCATTACTTGATACATCTCTTGCTATGGATAGCGAAATAATTTTAGAGGCACCCATAATTGATGTAGTTTGTTATGATGAATCTTTAGATACATCTTTTGTGAATATGGCTAGTGAAAATTTTTTAGAAGTGCCTGAAATTGATGTTATTTATTTTGATGAATCTCTTGTTATGTCTTATGCTGAGGTTGAATGTGAAAAACTCATGGAGATATCTGATATTGATTTGATTGGCTGTGACCCTTTGCTTGATACATCCTTTGTAGAAGATAATTGTGAAATTTCTATTGATGAGCCTGAAATTGATTCATTTATTTGTGATGAGTATCTGGATGTAAATTTTGTAGAACATGATTTTGAAAATTTCATTGAGATACCAGAATTTGATTTAATTGGACATGATGCAGTTTTGAATTCACTTTATGCAGAGACTGATATCATTATATTTCTTTCTGACCCTGAACGCTTGAGAGAGGTATTACATTGTTTTGCAGGGTCCAGAAGACTCCAGGAGTGGGTACTCCAACTGAACAGACTTCAACCTCCTGGAAGAACTTCTAAAGAGCATCAAGAAGGAGGAGATAATCTTACTTTAATTAAAAGCACTCCACCCCTTGAATGACTCTTGAACCTAAATCGCCTGCGGCCACCTGAACCATCTTTTGTAAAGTTCAAGTGTGGGGGAGTCCGAGTTCTCCCAGCCACCCAGACACCTCCATTACCACGATGGAGGCTTCTTCTAGATCGACTCCGTCCACCAGAATAAAAGGGGAGTTTACTTTTTCTTGCATTTTCTTTTATCGCATTTTTCACTTTTATGTTTTCTAGAGTAAATTGAATAAATAATCGTTGTAAATACCATGTCTTTTCTTTTAGCACTTTTGCATGAGTAGAAATAAAAGTATCCCTTTAGGTATTCTCCATAGCATTTTAGAGTCTTCTGAAAACAAATTAAATTTGATTGTCAAAACTTAGGGTTTGAGCTAATGGATGAAATCTTGGATGCTTGAGTACTACTTTGCTTTAGATGCTTGATTGAGGAGTTGAGATGAATAATTTGCACCTAGTGAGAATTAGCCTTATATTTGTGACACACATGTTATTAAACTCTAGAACTTGCTTAGGTTCTTTCAAAATCATATTTCAATGATTGGATCACATCTATAGAGGCTAATCCATTTGTTTCCCTTTCCACATCAATTTTTAGCAATACTCATGTTTATTCTCTTTTTCTTTGCTTATCTCCTACTCTTAACCCCACTTTGTTATGGGCTTGTTTGTTTCGAGATGTTTCTAATGCTATTTTGCCCGAGACGGACAAAGATTTAAGTGTGGGGGAGTGATGAGTGTTTTGGAATGTATTATTATCAAGGAAGCACTTCATTTGAAAAAAAAAAAATTCTGCAAATTCCATGTGCCAAGAATGAGTAAAAGAGATGGAGGCAATTGGAGATGGAGCTTCCTTATCATATTTTGAAGATTTAAGTGGCAAGCAATGGAAAAATCCATGCCATTTCAAAAGAAGATTCTGAGACAAAAATTGAGAAGAAGTGGTCAAGAGATTGAATCCAAAAGCAAGGAATTCAAAGAAGAAGAGATTGTTTCGGTATCACTTGATTTCAATGGGCATAGACACAGTTAGTATCCATCTAAATCTGAATTTTTGGGTGTTGAAAATCAGTGATGCAGTGCCAAATTAAGTGAAGCAGTTTTGAAGAAGAAATCTTCAATGAAAAGCAAAAATGACACACAAGCAAGAGCAAAGTTGTGCCATATAGAAAAAAATCAGTAAGCTGAATTTGCAGCTGAATTTGTAGCTGCTAGAGCTGTTCTTTGCCGAGATCAGCAACATCTTGTAGAGACTGCACACAAGCTGGATAATCTGAAATATGGCAGCAAATCTGTGCCAAAAACAGAAGAAGAAAAGGGAAATTCTGTGTAGATTAGGAATGAAGTGTAGTGGACTGATTTGAGCTGGAATTTTGAACTGAATTGAAATGGCAGCTGTTGAGCATGACATTAATGAATCAAGCAGAGAATACAAGCTGGAAATGCAGTAAGGTTGAGGAAGCAAGCTGAGAATGCAGTTTGTGTCAAATTGAAGCTGAAATTTGAGTTTTTGAGGCTATGGACAAGGCAGTAGGTAGGAATGTAGTAACAAGTGTTGAGTGCATCACAAATGATCAGAAAAAAAAAGTGAATGTCAGATCGATGCAGAGAAAGAAAAGAAGAAAAAAAGAGACGAAAAGCAGTTTGAAAAGAAAAGAAGGGGGATACAAGATGTCATAAAATGGAATTTTGGCACCATGGGATCAAGTGAAGTTTCTCATCCAATTTAAAGCCTTATTCCACTACCTTCTTGACCGTACAAGAAAGAAAGAAAGCAGAAAACTAATCAGCAGCTGACCAAGAGAAAAATAAGAATGAGAAAAGAGAAGCAAAAACAAGTTGGTACGCAAAAGGCAAACTTGGCACATTGAAACCAAAGAAAGGTTTTTCATCCAAATCAAAGGAATTTATTTAAATGTGATTTCACCACACTTTGATATCATTAGAGGACTGTCAAGATGGGGCAAAGCACATTGGAAATATTTTTGAGCAACCAAGTCTTCCACTCCATCAATTTTTCCATTTTCTTGACTTTTATTCCATTTCTTATCATTTTCCATGTTTTCACTTGTTTTTATAGATATTGATCCTAATCATGTTTAATGGTGGAGAGTAGATAATAAGCAAGCCTATGGTAGTACAAGAAGCATGTGTGTTTGAGTGAGCTCCACTTCCATCATCAAGTTAGAACTTAAGGAGAGAGCCACCAAAATTTTCCTTGAAAGGCTTAGTGATTTAAATTCATCTCAATGACTCATGATGGATGAAAAGGCTAAGTTGTTGATTTAAGGACAAGATACTAATCCATAGAGCTTAGATTTATGAGAATTGACAACCCTAGATAATTTCTTTTCATTTGTTTCTAATTATGCTTAAGAGAGCCTAAGGGATACTTATTTAGTTGTTTCGCGAGACGCTCAAGGTTAAGTGTGGGGGAGTTGATAAGCACCATTTTATTGATTATTTTAATTGCTAAAATCCATGTTTGACCCATGTTTTTATTGCTTAATTATGATTTTACCCTAGGTTTTGGAACTTTATCTTATTTTGGACTTAATTGCAAAATTATACAATTTTTAGATTATTTGGCCACTAATTTTCTGATATATTTTTGTAGGCATGAAAGGATCCTAGACCTAGGGCATACTGGGTCAAACCTGAGTCGGATGTGAACCGGATCGAATTATCAAGCCTACGATTAATCCGGGCCGTCCGATTCAAGAGCGGCTAGATCTGAGCCATCCGGGACGATCTGAAGCAATCCGAGCTAGGGTTAGGGTTGATCAAGCTCTATGATCAAGATCTGAAGGTTTCATCCCAATCAGAGCTCAATCAACCGTTGGATCAAGCAAGGAGGGCTCTAGAGCGTCCATTCACAGATAGAGTTGATCTGGACCATCCGTTGCAAATCTGGAAGATCCGAGCTACCACGAGGCAGATCCTGACCCTAGATCATCATCATAAAAGTTTGGCTCCAATCAGAGCAAGATCAGCCGTTGGATCTCCTCCAATCAATCTGAGCCGTCCAAAGTTAATTACTTAAGGAAAAATTTCCCACAGCGCACAGTCGTCGCGTCTCCGCCGCTCGGTAGCTTCTTCTTCATTTCTTCACTGTTTTTAGCTCGTTTTCTTCAATCCAAGGGGCGCGACCACCTCAATTCTTCGTCTAGATCGAGATTTGGATCATTGGAGATAGCTTGGGTGGAGAATTCAGTTCGAATTTCATCCGGACAGTGGTGTTTGAGGGTTTCGGCATCTCTGCTAACCACTCACTTGTATCTCGTCCACACCCACTTCTGACCATCTGATGCTGCTTGTAGGGGTTCTCAGGTGAGCTCAGATTGCGTCTCAATCCATCATCGCAGTCCATCCATCGAGATAGAAGAGTTTGGACTGGAAAATTCCAGCCGCGTGCAGTTTGAACAGAATTTCATCAATCCAAGTTGCGCTCCACTGATTTGCTGTGCCTAGGGGTTCGAAGCCGGCTCTTGATTGACAACCAAGAAGATTTCGAGCTTAGGGAAGATTGAGGAGTAGTTTAACTCGTTTAATTTCATGTTTAGTAGCTGTAATCTTAATATCTGCCATGTTCTGTTTTTGCACTTTAGTTTCAGCTGCTGTAGTTAACATTTCGGATTTAATTCTGTTTAATTAGTGGTTTTAATCTGTTCTTCTATTAGTTAGCTAGTTTATTTAGTTAATTCTCCACTTAATTTTACTTGTTTTGCAATTTTAAGCTTGAGTATCAGCTGTGCCAATTTCATTCCTTGCGTGCCATGTTATTACTGAATTTGCAATTTCAGTTTCTGAATTTTCAGTTTGTTTCATTTTCGGTGAGTTAATTCAGTTAGTTTAAGTTTGTTTAGATCTTAGCTTCATTTCTAAATCTTGTCTAGTTTGGTAACCCGGAATTTCAGATTGGTTCCCACTCTAAGCCTTGCGTATCAGAATTCTGCACTCTGTTTCTTTTCTGCAAATCATGCATTTCTGCTCTACAAACCTGTGTATCAGATTTTTTGTTGATGTCTCAGATGGTGTATCAAGCTAGCCAGTTATCTCCCGAATTTACATTGTAATTAGTTCATTTGAATGACACTTAATATCAGAAATTGCGCATCAGATTTATGTGAATCAAATTCCATTTCTGCAATCTGCTTTTGTTGCTGAATTTCAGACCAATTCTGCATCTAATTCAGACCATTTCTGCATACCATCAGCTTTTATCTATGAAGTTACATCAAGGAAGCCTTGCATCCGAATTCCATTGCACTTAATTTCAGTTGTTTAATCAGACGTTGCATCAAATCTGCAGCTTAAGCCTGAAAAACCATTTATGCTTTCTTGCAATTTATTTCTGAAGTAGGTTTGCAGTTTATTGAGTAGTAGTGGCTGCTGGATTTTTCCATCCACTCTTGCAACTTTATTCACAGATCACATCCCTCTCAAAGCTCAATTATTAGTTCTTATTCCTGAATTGTTAGAAGTAGTTGGCACACCAAATCAGTTTTGGCACATAAACTGATTTTCTCTTGGCTGTTTTCATTTGAATTTCTGCACCTTGCATCATATGGAGTTCTAGCATGGATTAGTGATAAGTTGGATGCAACCTCATGCGGGCTATTGAGTTAAAAGAGATTGTAATTCATTTGCATTGTTCTGAACTTCAAGTCTTAATTCTTCATCTTAGTTTGTAATAGTTTGCATTGTGAATCAAGTTAAGCTTCACATTGACTTTATATAAGTTTGGTTACGGATTGCTTGATGGTTGGTTGTTTGAGTCTTCGATTCTGAGATTAATCCTGACCTTCAGTGTGATCATTGCATGTGCTATTAGCATCATTCTCGACATTTGCAAATCTACCTCGGCTTTAGATGAAGAAGTGATCCAATTGGTTGAATCTTCAATTGCCATTACTTTGGTTTAGTTCATGAGTTAAGTCTTTTTCTTTCCATTGCATTTCCATTTCTAATTGAACCCAAAACCCAAATATTTATTTGAAATCCGAAAACACAAACGACACCTAAATACAAGCGCGAATCAAACAACGTCAATTAGCCCCGAGAAAAATACGACCTGTGGCCCCTATATTACATTTTCATACTTTTGATTGTAAAAAGGGTTTCCAGTTATTCATTCATTTATATTTAAATTTGATGGACCCACATTCGTGACAGTATATTTTGGGCCCGTCACTGGTCAAGCAAAGAGGGTGGGGACCCTCTTTGGCCGGCCTATCCAGGCCACGCCCCAATGAATTAAACTCATTTAATTCTTCTATTAAGTCTTCAAAAGACTTAGCCATTTTACGCTTCCGATGCGTCTCTGAAAAATTCAGATTCGACTTATCGTTTGGCTCAACCAAACCTAATCTCTCTTGATTGAAAAATCTAATTTTCAACTCGTTTTAAATCCCTCGGATTACTCGTAGTGCGTGTGACTAAATAGGCTTTCGATTTATATTGGCCGTCTATAATTAACCAATTATAGAACGATCATGAGTGACACCTAGTAGTACATCATGATCCCCAATTAATCAAAAGATCAACGATTGACCTCAGAAACAATTCTGAAGCCCTTCAGCAGCTATAATGAATCGTGCCTCATTCCTTTCACCATCTTATACCCACTTGGTTCAGGACATAGTCTATGTGTGTCAGTCCCCACTAGGCTGACTACGTCACACCTAGCCCAAGTAATGTTTTCTCGTCCTACGGATTCTAATTACTCTCATGTATCTAAGAGATTCATACTCTGAACATGTCATGCTCTGGCCAGAGATTTCGAGTAACAATCCGACGATAGGCCTTGGGTATACATCTCCTCGCAAGGAGTGGTGAATCCTTTGTAGGCTGTTCAAACATCTTCGGGCACTTTGGCTTATACCCAACCATCCTGGGTCGACACCTCCTTAGAGATGCTTGCTTAAGATGTTAAAGTATAAGTCTCCATGATCAAGATGACTTGAACACCGCAAGTCAAAGGAACATCGCACTTAAGCTGCAGTAAGAACTTCATTGACATATCATTATAGATAATCATATGAAGTCTTACAGCTAGTCACTCCAATGAACTAGTTCCCTTAACTAGCATCCATGTTTATCTCCGGACATCCCAATGTCACCAGCCAGTGAGAATCAGCTGATTAGAGAATAACTCATGCTAGTCTCAACAGAATTGATAGTGTCCGTATTTATCAATTCATCGACTAGGGACAATTTCAATACTTCACAATTGCACATGTAGAGATAATCACTAGTTTTGAATTCGTCACAAATTCTCTCATGCTGTGACTTGTATTGTGGACATTCAGTAAATGAGTTTAAGATCTCAATCAAATACATAAACATGTATACTCAAATAGTGAACATTCATTTATTAAAATAAATGATTACAATCATAAGGCGATTGCCTTAGGACACTTTTCTTATATCACTAACAATATGCACAGTTCGGTCGATTGAAAAATCATTCAGTCAACAGAACCTATCGGTCAACTAAACCTCTTGTTCAGTCAACGGAACCCCGCGCCATTCCTTGTATACACTACTCGGCTATGCTTGGCTATTACTATAATAAATGTGATCCATCGACTAATCCTCCTGATCAGTCAACAGATAGAACCTCCATCTTTGTAGTCGCGCCATACCAAAATTGGATCCATCGACTGATTCTAATGATTCGTCAACTGATCCTTTTGAATATACTGAGGGGCGCTTGGTAAGCGGATTTAGAAGGCGGGAATGAGAATGAAATCTATTTTATTCCCATTTATGATGCTTGGTATACGGGAATCGGAATCAAAATATGGATATGATACCCCTGATTTTATAACTCAGCTCCCACTAGATTATCACTAAACCCATAAACCTCTCAATCAAACTCATTGCCATTCTCATTGTCGAATGTATACCAAGTGCCCCCTGAATTTGGCGTAGTCTACTTGGTTTAGTCGACTGATCCCTATGTTCAGTTGATCAAACCCATGGTCAATTCACTTTGACTAACCTACATAAAAAAATCGGTACAACAATAACATGCAAAGTATTAAACCTACAAAACAGAGTTAGCATAAGTATATAAAAGAAATTCATGAGTAATTGATAGTAGTAACTATCCTGATCAAAACTTAGAAACCTCCATAGGTTTCTTTAGTTGGATCAGTGCTTAAGGCTCTCCCGTCAGGACATGACCTAAAAGCACTCTCCTCATGAATCTTACCTCACTCGCTTGCCAGACATTGAGTCTCCCAGACCTGATTGAACTTCATTGCTTGGCATCAGATCAGCCCGCCAGGACTTACACTTGCTCGGTATCAAGTCCTCCAGACCTACTGAGACATCTTATCAGATGTCAACCCATCAACACTTTTGCCTGGTTTCCATAATCTGCCAAGATTTCTGCCTAGCCGCAACTAGGACTTCACTGAGATAAGCTTCCTACACACTAAATCAAGCCCTCAGATAACAACAAGAATTAACTGTGAACCTTTATTAACATCAAAACACAAGTTCAACTATGGTGCATCATGCACTAACAATCTCTCCCTTTTTTATGTTTGACAACCTGATTCACAGTTAAGTTAAAACAACATGAATAGCAGGAAATGAATAGCTAACTCCCCCTCAAATAAACCTCCCCCATTGATTAACATTAAAATAAGGGGTTATAGAATAAGGAATTATAAAAGGTTGTAAAATAACTTTTAAGTTTCAAAATGTGAGCTAGTAAAAGTGGAAGATGATGGTATTAGCATCCATATGCTCATGCTGCTTTTGCAGCTCAGGTACCATAGAGGCTAGCATGATGCAACTCACAAGTTCAGAATCGGTCACATGTTTCTGATGGGCCAACAATTGGTCCGGAGTTGCATTTTCTGGCCTCTATGGTACCTGAGCTGCAAAAGCAGCATGAGCATATGGATGCTAATATCATCATCTTCCATCTTCATGAGTTGTTTGAAGAGCAGGCGAGATCCGAAAGGTTCGAAGTCTCCAGACTCCTCTTCACCACTAAGATGCAAGAAGACACTTCTGCCTCGCAGTTTGCGTTAAAGATGTTGGGGTACATTGAGCGACTGAGCACACTCGGTTTTGCAATAGATCATGAACTAAGTATTGACTTAATTCTGAGTTGTTTGCCCAAAAGTTATTCACAATTTGTGATGAACTATCGGATGAACAAACTAGAGACCTACATCCAAAGTGGTATCAGAGCCGGTTAGTGTTCAACATTATCATATAGTTGTTTTGCGGAACACTTTGTCATGATCTCAATTTCAGAAAAAATTTTCAATTATGGAAACTTTCAAATTATAATAGATTTTAGATTTAGAAATTTCAAAGTTTGGAAATCTTCATGAAATTTCGCAAACGTTTGGAATTTTCTAGTTTCTAAAATTTTATGATAATTGTGAAAACTTCCCATCTTTGGAAACTTTCCAAATTTTGGAAATTTTTCTATTTTAGAAATTTTTCAATTTTTGGAAATATGTAAGTTTTCTTTTTACCAGAAACTTACAATTATTCTGAAAAATTATTTTTGAAATCTCGCAATTTTGGACACTTTCTTTTGAGAAAGTCTAGACAAATTCATGGACAGTTAATTGACAATTAAATTTGAATTGGTTTTTAAATTGACAACAAAATTCTTTATTTTGGATTGAGCTTCGGGGAGCCGTCCAATTTAAAGTTAGTTGTTGTAATTTAATTTCCCAATTTTTAATTGAAATTGTCATGTTTGATTTGGATTGAGCCTCGGGGAGCCGTCCAATTGGATTTACAACAAATTACTTTTCTTTGGGTATCTGAGCCTCGGGAGCCACCCTTAGAAAACGATTTGTTGTAATTAATTAAATCCATGAATAAAAATATGTTTAAGAGGTGATGCTCTTACATATTGTTGTCTCCAAAATTAATTAGGAAAATGATTTCCTATAGAGTTTCTTAAATAAGATTTTCATGAAAATAATATGTAGTTGAATTAAGGGATTTGTCTCTTAATTTAATAAGATTTGATTTAGAGAAATCAAAGTCTTGAACATATTATTTCCGAAATTAATTATGACAATTTAGGAAATTGTTTCCCAAAACAATTCCTTTAATAAAGTATGAAATTATAATTAGGAAATCCGGTTCCTAATTTAATTCATGAGACTTGATAAATTAAGTCACATACATACTTTATTAAGGAAATCGTTGGTCATGACATAATTCTATGTCATGAATGTGCTTAGAAAAGATGAGACCCAAAAACCCCTTACAAAATATTAAGGCTAACACCTTCCATTAATATGGTTAGAACCGGAGTTTTGTTTCTCGATTGGGTTGATGGACACATCCATGCCCGACTTGAACCTCAACATGTTCAAACCATGGAATTAGTTTATGAATAATATAGTTCGAGTCAGAGGTCAATCATTAGTTTTGGTTGTTGGACACATCCAAGCCTGACTAAGCGGTTGAATGAGCTCCAACCATGTTAAAACTATTTCTTGATTAATGGGTCAGCCTTAAGCTTGGAGCATCGATTTGTTGTGCCACAGCCAAGGTCGATGTAAAGAGAGGTGCAGTTGGGTGCTATGTATATTGATACATACTTGTTAATGAGTTAACAACCCAATGATTTATGCAAACATTCAATTAGTTGATAGCATAAAGTGATAGTTACATATATGTGATGTGTAATCGGTATAATTACCTACCTTCATAGCTAAGAAAAACTTGATGGCCACAGCCATGGTGGTTCTTATCTATGGTTGGATATCAACCTATTTGGAGATGTTCCTACAATCTCCCAAATTGATAATAAGGGTGATTCAATTCGTAAAATAAATAGGATTTAATTTATGTATGTTGATACATTCTTAATCAATCTTCTCACATAATCTCAATTTGTATTTCTAAGATAATCACTCGATCATGTCTTACATAAACTTGCGTTCCATTTTTGGACACCAATAAACTGATTGGGCCGAACTTCATGGACTAGCTTCGAAACCTGAGGATAGTCCTCAAAGCAGAAAAGCTTGCTTATGTCCTTGAAGAACAACTTCCCAACCGTCCTTCTAAAGATGCAACTCTAGACCAGTTTCCAGAGTTGCTCAACTTGCTGAAGACTGTAGAGCCTTCTGTAAAGCAGGATCAGAAGACAATACTGTTAGTTGGATCCTCGAAGAAAGGTTCTAAGAGGAAGGCCAAAGAACAGAATAAAGGGAAGAAGAAAAAGGCCAAAAAGACCGGAAAAACCCCAAAAGACACTTGCCATCATTGTGGCAAGGAGGGTCACTGGCGAAGAAACTGCAAGGTTTATCTTGAGTCCTTGAAGAAGAAGGCATCCGATGCCCCATCTTCTTTAGGTATCTTCGTTATTGAATGTCACTCTGTTTCCTCAAATACCTGGGTACTTGATACTGGGTGTGGCTCACAGATATGTAATGACATAAAGGGGCTAAGGAATAGAAGAAGGCTCGTCAAGGGAGAAGCGAATTTGCGAGTTGGAAATGGAGCAAAGGTTGCTGCTATTCCCATCGGAACATATTTGCTAAAGCTCCCCACTGGACGTGTCTTAGAATTGGATAATTGTTATTTCGTTCCTTTGTTAATAAAGAACATTGTATCTATTTCATGTTTGAATGAAAAAGGTTATCATTTAACTTTTAGTAACAATTGTTGTTACATAACTTTGAATGACGTTCTTTATGGGAATGGAACTTTGTGCAATGGCATCTACATGTTAGATTTATCCAGTGACGTTTTCAATATCGAAGTTAGCAACAAACGTGCTCGAATAGATAATCGAATAAACTCCTACACGTGGCACTGTCGTCTTGGCCATATAAGTAAGAAACGCATGACCGAATTACACCGATGTGGAATTTTGGAATCATTTGAACCCGGTTCATTTGATACATGCGAATCATGCTTAAAAGGCAAGATGACCAAATTACCCTTTTCCGGAAAAGGTAATCCAGTGGGAGAATTACTTGGTCTAATACATACCGATGTATGTGGACCAATGTCAACTCTTGCACAAGGAGGCTATAGCTACTTCATCACCTTCATCGATGATCACTCACGATTCGGGTATGTGTTCTTGATGAAACACAAATCTGAAGCCTTTGAGAAATTCAAAGAGTTCAGAAATGAAGTAGAGAAACAGCTTGGCAAAAGTATTAAGATACTTCGATCCGATCGAGGTGGTGAATACTTAAGTCAAGAGTTTCAAGATTATCTAAGGGACAATGGGATATTGTCCCAATGGACTCCGCCGTATACACCACAGCATAATGGTGTATCTGAGAGGCGCAACCGAACCTTGATGGACATGGTTAGGTCTATGATGAATCATGCAACTCTTCCAAAATCCTTTTGGGGCTATGCACTAAAGACAGCTGTTTACTTGCTAAACAGAGTCCCGACCAAGGTAGTCTCTACTACTCTATATGAGATATGGAATTGTCACGCCCCGAGACCCAGGAGCCGCTGATCCAATATAAAATCGGACAGCACCTCCCCTGTCCGGCGGACAATTTACACATACACACAGATAATATAACACAACCACGCAGTTTAAAGGGGCCTCAGGCCTCAGATATGTGCAGAAACAACAATTATATGATTATATCTATCGAAAAACCAAATCCGGACTCACCTGAGCTGCCAGGGGGCAGGAACAAAGCCAAAACCGAACGAAGTCCAACATAGGACTCAAAAGTACAATACCTTCAAACAGAACGTGCATACATGTTCAAAACATACAGCGGAAGCATAGGAATGCTACAGGGTCCATAACAAAACACGGAAAACCAAAAAGGGCTCCTCGGGAGCTGGGGACTGGCGGCTCGGGATCTCCTCGCAGACATCAACCTGAAATAAATATATATGGCAACGGGGTGAGTCCATAGCTCAGCGGATACCCAAACACATATGCATAGAAGGTTATACCAACAATAAGAGTTCAGCTAGTACAGACTCATATCAACAGAAGGGGAAAGACTAGCACTGAACAAACTGGGATAGATACATACCTGAATCCATCTAACCTGTACAGAGGGTAAGAAATACCGGTGGAATATTAGTAGACAGATAAGCACAGATAACAAGTCTCCAGTATATGCGATGTCAAACAAGTGCAGCAAATAAGTGCAGCAAACAATGCACGATGCAAAGTATGCACATGGTGCAATGACATGTGTCACCCCTGACACCAGACAGAATCATCGTACATCTGTCATAGGGACGTCTGAAAAGGTAGGGCTCTGACAACTGTACACCCTGCCATCACTGCTCCTGAGTGACCGGGTGGACAGGATGCTGGCGGAGACCACGCTCCTAACCCCAAGCAATGGGGGAGTCAAGCTCTCATCTCCTCGTGGCTCAGTACGAGAAGGGATCCCTGCTTGCTCCCACGCCCGCGCTCACCCTCCAATAGTGGCCGGACGGAGCAATACAGGGCAAATGCACACATCTACGGTATCCACTAACCCATGAGTGGCCGTGTGTGCCCGTCATGTACCGGAAGACGATTAGGCTCAACCACAAGGGAGTCGCTGATCGCCGGCATGCAATGCAAGGATGGTGTATGATAGATACACATACCTCCCTCCCAAGTCCTCAGTATACTAAATCTCAGTCTGAAATCCTATAACAGGAAATACAGGTAACCTACAAGGTATACTGACCAGAAAACTACCCATCCCTCAAGGTCAAATGCAGGAGACGCTACCACGAGCTCTAGCATACCAATAGATATGACAATACCTGGGACTGTATGAAACTAACAGCAGAATAACTCAGGGATAAACAACAAGTATCCAGAACAGACAATAATAAGCACGGATAAACAACAAATGTCCAGAATAGGCATAATAACCAGGGATAAACAACCAATATCCAAAATAGGCCTAATAACCAGGGATAGCGTATAATCTTACTGCTATCTATAACAGACTATGCATAATCACATGACAATATCAAAAGAGATAAGTCAAAGGGTACCCGCCTCCGGATAGGAGAAGTCCGTATCAACGAGACAGAACCACCCGTCAAAATATAATCCAAGTCAAGCTCCTGTATCATGGATTTAATTTAATTAGCTATTACACAAATAACAACTAGCTAATTAATCCCTAATTTGTTTAAGGGTTACCCAAAACCATTTCTTTCTATTTAATTTCCTTTAATTAAATAGAAGGTTCCTAATTATCCCATGTAATTAAAATTAGGCTCAATCCTAACTTCGCATTCCCCACACGTAGGTTATTAGGGTTAAGCTTCAGGCTAAACTCAATCTCAACCCAATCCTTCAAGGTATCAATCCAGCAATTAACCTATTGCTCTACGTGCACTAATTAGCCACAACAACTATCTAGCTCCTTCCATGGATTAATACCCAAGCATCGATACAACAATAAACCCAAATCATCCATCCCTTACCTGGAGCCTGAGCAGCACTCCCACAGCAGTCAGAAGGAAAACTCCACCAATCAAGGAAGCTCACGGCAGGGGTCTTCCACAGCTCCAAGCAGAGACGTTCCAATTTGGTCTGAATCGAATAACGATAGTATCATGCCACTGATCTACGAAATGGCTACATCAATCCATAAAATCAATCACCCACATCCACATACCTAAACAAATTCCAGCATATCATACCTGGATGATGATCGACCTTTACTGATCGAAACAGATCAGAGGAAGAAATGCTATCCTAAAAGGAAATCCTCATTTGCTGGATAGTTTCCTACTCCCAAATTGTTGCCGGGAACAAGAGAGCTGCACATCCACGGGTGGACTAGGATTCAACAGCTACAAGGATCGTCGGCAGTAGTCGACTGTGGCAGCAGAGGGCAGATCAAGGCTGTCTCACTCGATTCTTGGAGTTGGCCTTGAAGCTGTCGGCTCCAGCGATGCTACCGGACTCCAAAGCAATTGCCCGATCTTCCCCAATCTGAGATCCAAACGGTGAGTAAGCCGACGGCGATCAAATGTTGCGAAGGAAAGGAATGAGGTCGGGACTGCTGCTGCGAATGAAGAGGATAGGTCACGCGAAGGAGAAGAGAAGAGGAGATGAGATGAGACGCTCGGCGTGGAGTGGAATGCGGCTAGGGCACGCGGGCGAGGGAGAAGAGAAAGGGAGGCGCTGCTGCTTCGATCGCCAGCGCAGAAGACATGAGCAACGAACCCGAGCCCTAATCAGCCCCTTTATACTCGCCATTTTGCATTTTAATCCAATAAATTTCTGTATAATTGCAAAACCACCCCTAGGGTTTAGAATTCTTATCCATCAACCCCTTAAACTTCGTCCCAGAGCCCGGAAAAATTCTAGGAACTTTTCGAAAAATTTTCCAGAGTGGAATAAACGTGTCGGATTTTACAGGAATAGTAAGAAACCTCACTTAACTCACCTTAAGATATGGGGTTGTCCCGCTTATGTGAAGCGGACTGTATCAGACAAATTGGATGCTAAGTCTGATAAATGTCTATTTATTGGATACCCTAAGGAAACGAAGGGTTACCAATTCTATCATCCCTTGGAACAAAAGGTGTTTGTTTCAAGGCATGCTGTATTTCTAGAAAAAGAATTTCTTTTACAAGAAAACAGTGGGAGTGGCATTGAACTTGATGAAGTTCAAGAAACTCCAATAGACATTACAGAGACACCGAGTCTAGGCCCACAACCGATAATTCATAATGATGAGCTATCAGTTGAACCTAAAACTACACCACCTCTTCGTAGGTCTGATAGGACACGCAACATTCCAGAGAGATACGGATTTCTCGTAAGTGAATCGAACGACGTGTTGCTCATTGGCGATGACGAACCTATCAGTTATGAAGATGTTCTGAAAAGTTCAGAAAGGGACAAATGACTTGAAGCCATGAAGTCGGAAATGGATTCCATGTACGAAAATCAAGTATGGGACTTGGTTAACCCACCTGAAGGGATTAAACCCATAGGGTGCAAGTGGGTTTTCAAGAAGAAAACCGACATGGAAGGTAATGTTGTTACCTTTAAGGCTAGATTAGTGGCAAAGGGATATCGTCAAAAATAAGGAATTGATTATGACGAAACCTATTCGCCAGTAGCTATGCTTAAATCCATTCGGATGCTCCTAGCCATAGCAGCTCATTATGATTATGAGATATGGCAAATGGATGTGAAGACAGCTTTCCTTAACGGAAACCTGCTTGAGGACGTATACATGATACAGCCTGAAGGTTTCACATCGGTTGATAAAACCAAGGTATGCAAGCTTCGACGATCCATATATGGACTGAAGCAAGCATCTAGGAGCTGGAACATCCGTTTTGATGAGACAATCAAAAAGTTTGATTTCTCACAAAATCCTGACGAACCTTGTGTGTACAAGAAGGTTAGTGGGAGTGCAGTCGTATTCCTAGTATTGTATGTCGATGACATATTACTTATAGGAAACGATATATCAGTTTTACAAACAGTTAAAATTTGGTTGTCCAAAACTTTCTCCATGAAAGACCTGGGAGAAGCAACCTATATCCTTGGGATTAGAATCTATAGAGATAGATCAAAACGGTTGCTCAGTCTTTCGCAGTCTACATATATAGACCGAGTGCTAAAAAGGTTTAGCATGTCAGAATCCAAGAAAGGTTACCTTCCCATCAGGCATGGGATTAACCTTTCGAAGTCTATGTGTCCGCGCACAGAAGACGAGAGGATTAGCATGAATAAGATTCCCTATGCATCCGCAATAGGATCTATCATGTATGCTATGTTATGTACTAGACCCGATGTATCGTATGCTTTAAGCGTCACAAGCAGATACCAGTCGGATCCAGGAATGGATCATTGGGTGGCTGTTAAGACAATCCTTAAGTACTTAAGAAAAACTAAGGATGTGTTCCTAATATATGGAGAAGGAGATATGGTAATACGTGGGTATACAGATGCCAGCTTCCAGACAGATAAGGATGACTCCAAATCTCAGTCTGGATACGTATTTACTTTGAATGGAGGCGCAGTAAGTTGGAAAAGTTCCAAACAAGACACCGTAGCGGATTCTACCACGGAATCGGAATATATCGCAGCTTCGGAAGCAGCAAAGGAAGCAGTTTGGATCAAGAAGTTTATCTCAGAACTTGGTGTGGTTCCAACCATTGATGAAGCAGTGTCGGTTTACTGCGACAATAATGGAGCTATTGCACAAGCGAAGGAACCAAGGTCTCATCAGCGATCCAAACACGTGCTTCGACGCTATCATCTGATCAGAGAGATTATAAGTAGGAATGACATACAAATTGAGAGAGTTCCCACTGAAAGGAATATAGCGGATCCTTTAACTAAGGCCTTGCCTCAAAGCAAGTTTGAGGGACATGTTAGAGCCTATGATATTGGGTACCGTAGCGATTGGCATTAGGCCAAGTGGGAGTTTGTTAGTGATATGAGAGAAGTGTCCTAAGGCAATCGCCTTATGATGTAAACATTTATATTAATAAATGATAATTCACTATTTGAGTATACATGTTTTGTGTATTTGATTGAGATCTTAAACTCATCTACTGAATGTCTGCAATACAACTCACAGCATAAGAGAATTTGTGATAGGATCACAACTAGTGATTATCTCTAAATGTGCAATTGTGAAGTATTGAAATTATCCCTAGTCGATGAATTGATAAAAACGGACACTATCAATTCTGTTGAGACTAGCATGAGTTATTCTCTAATCAGCTGATTCTCACTGGCTGGTGACATTGGGATGTCCGGAGATAAACATGGATGCTAGTTAAGGGAACTAGTTCATTGGAGTGACTAGCTGTAAGACTTCATATGATTATCTATAATGATATGTCAATGAAGTTCTTACTGCAGCTTAAGTGCGATGTTCCTTTGACTTGCGGTGTTCAAGTCATCTTGATCATGGAGACTTATACTTTAACATCTTAAGCAAGCATCTCTAAGGAGGTGTGGACCCAGGATGGTTGGGTATAAGCCAAAGTGCCCGAAGATGTTTGAACAGCCTACAAAGGATTCACCACTCCTTGCGAGGAGATGTATACCCAGGCCTATCGTCGGATTGTTACTCAGAAACCTCTGGCCAGAGTATATCATGTTTAGAGTGTGAGTCTCTAAAATACATGAGAGTAATTAGAAATCCAAAGGACGAGAAAGACACTACTTGGGCTAGGTGTGACGTAGTCAGCCTAGTGGGGACTGACACCATAGACCGTGTCCTGAACCAAGTGGGTATAAGGTGGTGAAGGGAATGGGGCACGATTCATTAGAGCTGCTGAAGGGTTTCAGAATAATTTCTTCTGAGGTCAAACCGTTGATCTTTCGATTAATTGGGGATCATGATGTACTACTAGGTGCCACTCATGATCGTTCTATAATTGGTTGATTATAGACGGCCAACATAAATCGAAAGCCTATTTAGTCACACGCACTACGAGTAATCCGAGGGATTTAAAACGAGTTGAAAATTGGATTTTTCGATCAAGAGAAATAAGTCGAATCTGAGTTAATCGGAGGCGCAATGGAAGCTAAAAATGGCTAAGTCTTTTGAAGGCTTTTTGGACGAATTAAATGAGTTTAATTCGCGATCGGTTCGGGTTGGTTTGGCCGGCCAAAGAAGGTGCTAAACCTCTTTGTGGTGGCCGGCCATTAAGGGGAATTAAATCAATTTATTTGGTTTAATTAATAAAATAAATCTAGTGTGATTTGTTTTTATAAATTATGGATAAATAAATTTGTATAAAGAAATTTATATAAATAAATTTGTAAAAATTTATTCTTTTTATGAAAGTTAAAATAATCCATGAATTGGTTTATTTTAATTTTATAAAATCAATTATGAATTGATTTTTCCATAATAAGAAAGTTTATAAATTTCTTATAAAATTTATTCCATAATTTAAAGAGAAGAAGAATTTGTTTTATTATAAATTAGTTATGATAAGACTTGGCTTAAACGGAATAATTAATAAGAGAATTTATAGGATAAATTTCTTATGTAAAATTTCGTTAAAGAGGAGACTTGGCAAGGGAGATGATACTATATAAAGGAACCAAAGGCAAGCCCTTAATTCCAATCAATTGAGTTGTCAATTGGTATAGAGCTAATCTCTCCCTCTCTCTCTCTTCTCTTCTCCCTCCCCTCTCCTCCCTTAGGGCCGGCGCCCACTTGGTGACCTAGGGCCGGCGCCCTTCATCCATCTAGGGCCGACGCACCTCATACACTTCCTTGGGTTGTGGCGTGAGCATTCAAGAAGAAGGAGAACCCGAACAAGAAGAAGAAGAAGCGGATAGCGACTCCTCTCTTCTCGGAATTCGATTCCGTTACTTCGTTGGTTAGTTTCCTAATTTTTCTCTTGTTCTTCTTTGTTTGCCTATAGAGAATCTAGTAGTTCTCGTCGGCACAAAACTCATGACTTTGCGAAGTCATCCCGAAGAGAACTCGGCGTGGACGCGAATAGAGGCGGAGCTTCCAAGGGACGCTACGGTTGGATCTCGTCCCTTACTTCGAGTTACGAGAGGTATAATGTAAATTAGTTTACTTTTCCGCAAAGTTTTATTTTATGATTATGTCAACACACCATAAGGTTGCATGCTAGATACGAAGTTAAAATAATTTAGGAAATTATTTTATGCAAATTCTTCCGCTGCACGTAAAAATTTAAAATTTTACGAACTCGTATCCTTGTCGACATGCACCCGGTCCCAACATTATCACGTGAATAGGAGGTACTGTAGTAGCTGGTTCTTCCTCATGACCTACATCTCCTATCGGGAGTACGTAGCATGGATGGCTTCGCTCATAAGCAAGCTCTTCAAAGGTAGCCTTAATCCTAGCCAAGGACAATTGTCTGATGCTTACCATGTCAAAATCAGATAGTTCTACTAGGCCACCCCTACCAACACCTATCCCTAATGAGGCTATAAATGTTGTTAGGATGTGGCAATGAACCATGTGTACCTTAAGTGTGGTAGTATAGCCTGAGTAGTAGATAATAGACTTAAAGGCCCAGCACTCCAAGTCAAGATCTAGCTGATGTTTCAAAGCATACATCAGAAATAGGTAGACTGGTCGCAACACAAATTGGTCATGTGATGCGATGGGGTGGACACAAGAGACAACTATCTTGTATAAGGCATTGTCCCTTGAACTTAGAGAGATGGAAGTCATCTTCTTTGGGCGTGGGCCCTCGAAGAAGTCAACATATATGAGGTCCAGGGTAAAATGACTAAATGGTTTAGGTAGAATGTTTGGGAAGTTTGGGAATAGAAACATCTGATTCAGAGAGGGGCAGATGCATAAAAATCGAGACAAAGTAGAATAGTCAAACAACATGTCCCTTAAAGCTACTCAAGTCTTATAATGAAGTGTATCTATTTCACAGAGATTATGATAGAATTTAGTGCATAAAGTGATATTATGGGCATGCTTACAACAAACTAGACTATCTAGTGAGTAATGTTGTATGATGTCGATAGCCTTAGGGTAATAGGTAAGGTAAAAAGGGACATCAACACATCGTGTGGGTACAACTAAGAATTTTTTGTTACTAAAAGACTGGTTTAGGTCCTCAAATAAGAACCTAGGGTCCTAGCTAGGGTATAAGGAGCTAGCCTCCTTTTGGGCAATCTTACGAGATTTTTTGCTATACTTACAGATAAAAAATAAAATAAATATTTTGTAGAAATTTAAATAATTGAAAAAATGATGAATTTAGGGGTGTTACTGAGGCATCGCAATGTTTAAAGGGCTTTGTTTCCTTGAAAAAAAGGATTAAGAGGTTATATAAGAGAGAAGAAGTGGTGGTGTGAGAAGCAAGGTTCGACGTTGAGGGGTCTTTTATAATACTCTCTAGATATCAAAGATAGAAGGACAATGTCATACATTATAATAGTTACAGAAAGGTTATGTTGGATCTTAACATTTTCATCACTTGGGTAGCAATGATGCATTGCTAGATACCGCTCATTGTTTATGTATCTAAAGTAGTTTAAAGACATTGCCAACATTACGAGAACCTATTGGGTCACACACAAAGAATACGATATCTTGGAGATAAGATGATTTTAGTTTGAATAAAATGTGATCTAAAATTGGATTAATTGAGTTAGACTCAAATGAATCCAATTGAATTATGAGATTGAGTCTAATTTGAGTTAGACTCATTTAAATTAGACTCAACCACTTAATTATGGATAATATTCATTAAAAGAATTAATGAAATATTATTTAAGAGGAAGATTAAGGGGCATTCTATTCATTAGATAAATAGAATACTAAGAATCTCAAGGGATACCAAGAGGCTTGGTATTTATTGGGTTTTATTAGCATTAAAATGAAAGAAGCTCAAGGAGCAAATACCCTTGGTATTCAGTGGATGAGTATAAATGCCCCTCCTTATCAAAGACTAAGTGTGCATCCCTGTTCTTCCTCTTTCGTCCTCCTTTGCTAAAACTCTCTAGTGGAGGTTCTTATGCTTTGTGAATCATCCTAAGTTGCTAGCACAACTAAGGTGATTTTTCTTCGAGACATAGATCATGTTCGTGTGGATACTATTAGAGGCACGAACACTTAAACGTG
Organism: Boesenbergia rotunda; assembly: GCA_024364735.1. NCBI lineage: Eukaryota > Viridiplantae > Streptophyta > Magnoliopsida > Zingiberales > Zingiberaceae > Boesenbergia > Boesenbergia rotunda. The sequence goes on along the minus strand of JAGFNQ010003820.1, from coordinate 86,970 downwards.
CAAGAGATCCAACAAACCAAGGACTAGCGGGATAAGCAAAGGGCACGCTCCAAAGGTACATCTATTTGATAAATCAAACTTTGTATGGATTTTTCACATGGATTGTGTTGGTGCCGGAAGCACTAGATCGAACCTTATTTTAATAAGTGTCAAAGGGTTCAAGTTAAGCTAGTATTGTGTACTAATGGGATTGTGGAGATTGCAGGAAAGTCCTAGGTAAGATAGGCAAGAAGTCTTAACCTACAGGGTTGAACACGAAGTCCTAGTTGGGGATCGGGCAACGAAGACTTGGCGAGTGAAGCCGAGCATGAATACTTAGTCCGGGGGACCGAGCAGAAGACTTTGCCGAGCGGGGATCGCGGAGAGGAGTCAAGACGAGTCGAGGTCGAACATCTTCTATGTTGAGGCAATCTGTGGTCTGGAGTGACCAAGTGTTTTAATGTTTGGGCAAAGGGTTTAAGTTAGGTTTCCCTTATGTTCTAATATGTGTATGTTGAGTGTGCATGTTGTGTAGGTTTACACATATTGACTTGGTTGGACGGCCTCAGTACGGTGAAGGGTGGCATGGAGACAAGCTGGAGACTTGTGTGCACCCGAGGGACCTTGGAGAGCAGGGACGATGAGTAGAGGGGCGCGAACTTCGAGGTATGCGTGAAGGATGGCATGGAGGTAAGCTGGAGGCTTGCATGCATCTAAGGGATGGGAGCCGAAGATGAAGAGGGCGTGAAGGCAATAGTCGAGGCTGCTGATGAGGAGTCAGTCGAGTCGTGAGGGTACGAGTGATGTGTGATTGTACTCGGGAAATCCTAGGGTTCGAGTGCTGAGAGAAGTGTACTCAGGAAGGGAACCCCTAAATGAGTGAGTGGGGCAGTCTACTGTCATTGGGGCAGTCGATTGATAAAACTCACAGAAGGTTTACAGCTCTGGACCAGTCGACTGCTGTGGGAGCAGTTGACTGGTAGCGGCTGGTGAGTTGGCTGAAAATTCGAACGTTGGGGTTGTAACGGTCGATTTTTAGTGGCACCAGTCGACTGCCCTGGGAGCAGTCGACTGGTGGCGAGGGTTTCAGACTTAGTCCTATTTAAAGAGGACTTCGTGGTGGCTGAAACCTTTGGCAAAATCTGCTTGGGTAAAGTAGATTAGTAGCCTTTGGTGCTCAGGTGATTGTCGAAGTGCTGTGGCGAGGTTTCTCCACCCACAAGGAGCGACAAGGGCTAGCCGAAGGTTATCCGGGGAGTGATCCACCGAAGGATTCTTAGATTAGTCACCCTTAGGGGTGGATACCAAGTAAATCGGTATTGTTAGCGTTGCTTTTTGTTGTTACTTTTATTCTTTTGTATTTCCGCTTGTACAACTAACAAGGTAGGAAGAAGAAGATTCGAAAAATGCTATTCACCCCTTCCCCCTCTAGTGTACGGAATCGATCCAACATTCTAGTTCTGGGTTCTCGAAGGCCGAGCAAAAGTCCAACCGAAGGTTCTGGGTGGCAACAAATAAACTCTCCTGAGAGGAGTAGGTGAGGACGCATTCCTCGATGAGGGAACAGTAGGGCGCCTGAAAGGGACTCACCCATGTTGCAGCTGAAAAAGTTGATGCAGCTTGATTGGGCGACTGAATGGGACTTAGGCACCTGAAAGCTAGCAGATGGAGGCTGAGCTGGCACAATGGTCAGTCTAACGTGGCGAGTGCTGAGTGGAGGATCCATGTCAGCACTCAGGTGCCTGAAAGGGACTCAGGCACCTGACCAAGATAGAGTTTGACTACGCAGCAGATAAAGTTTCTGCTCGATTCGCTGCGACTAGGGCGCCTGAATGACCTTTCAGGCGTCTAAGTAAGTAGTATAAAAAGGGGTCAAGTGCAGCAGTCCAGAAAATCAATTCAATCACTGCGATCACTCTCTTCTTCCATGTGTTGCGCGGCCGAAGATCAGACAACGCCGAAACGCCGTCCGACTCTCCGAACGAAGATTTGTCCACACACTTCAGGAGTTGGTATTGTTGTTAATTTCTTATTGTAGACTTCAGATTTGTTCGACTCTCCTAACTTTGTTTCGATTTTTAGTGACACCCAAATTAAATGATCAAGGATCATGGGCCTTGTAGTAGAAGTCGGTCAAGACTCCGAAGCAAGTAAAACTAGCTCATGTTAACGATCTTGATTTATTGTTTATTTCCGCAACTCTATCTCTCTAACTCTTACTCTTATTCTCAAAGCTTCCGCTGTGCGCAATATCGCTTAGTAATTTACGTATAAAATCTGAAGTTTTTGCGAAGCGATATCATCCCCCTTATCGCTCATCTCGATCCTATAATTGGTATCAGAGCGGAGCTGCTCAATTTTAGTGAAACCACCACATGAGCACATTTTAGATTTTTCATTTTTTGGGTAATTTTACAAACTTTTCAAAGCTCTCATCAGTTGCATTTTTTATTTTATCTCACACTGCTAATCTATGACAAAAGTCTTGGTACATTTTTGTTGTTTCTATTTTTGCAAGTTCAGGAAATTCTCTTTACTATCCGTATGGCATTGCAAGAGGGCTACAGTACTGCTCACCCCCCTCTCTTCTCTGAGGAAGACTTCGAGTATTGGAAAAGTCGAATGGAAGTCTATCTGAAAACTCAGGTGGGCATGTGTGTTAGTAGGAGCCCTAGAGCTAATTATGTGATGATTGACTAGGGATTTTTTTTATCATATTCTATCATTAATAAAAGCATGTTTAGTTATTATACTTTATATTTGTGCCAAATAACTAAGTATAATAATGTCCTTGGATAGTAGATTTTTATTTACATCATATCGATAGGTTGAATCAATAGTGAGATGATGTGAAAACACTACACTAAACCATTCCTAGTCAAGCATTAATATTCAAGGATAATATTAATGCAAGGAGACTAGCATGTAAGTCATTTGATGACTTAAGCTCACAAGTCATGGATATATGATATCAAGTTGACACATGGGTATACATTAGAGAATGTATACTGAATTGACCCGCTATGAGAAAGTTTCATAGATTGTCATATGAGTGTCATAAACTTTGTCATATGACTATTAGTATGAATAGTCCTTAGACTTGAAGTCACTATGGTTCTCTACATAAGGAGTTATGTACTTTCGTATCGTCAAATGTTACCTGTAACAGGGTGGATTATAAAGGCAATCACTGGGTATGTAATGAATCATGTGGAGGGATGTGAGTGATGTAGATGGGATCTATCCCTCTCATATGACGGGAGTGATATCTGTGAGCTCCTTGATCGAGTAGGACTACTAAAATGCATGATCATGCTCAAATGAGTCAATATGAGATATAGAGCTCATTTGTTTGAGTGAGTCAACTCGGGGATCAAGAAACATAAAGATTGATCGAGGATGACACGGTCTATGCCTTATTGGTCAATCAAGATATCGAGGATAGAAGGACAAGGTCATATATTGTCATAGTCACGGAGGTTAAGTCAGATCTCAATTTTCTCATCACTTGGATAACAATGATGCATTGCTAGATGCTGCTTATTGGTTATGTATCTAAAGCGGTTTAGACACATTGTCAATGTTACAAGAACCTATTAGGTCAAACATAAAGGACACGATGCTTTGGAGATTAATTGATCTTAGTTTAACTAAGATTTGATCCGAATTTGATTAATTGAGTTAGACCCAAGTGAATCCAATTGGATTATGGGATTGAGATCTAATTTGAGTTAGACTCATTTAGATTAGACTCTACCATATTTGAATGATATATTAATTCATTAAAATATTTAATAAATTAATAATAGCGGAAGATGAAAAGTTCCTCTTCATTGGATGAAGAGAAGTTGAAGAGCCACATGAGAAAATGTGCTCTAATTGGGTTTTTATTGACATTAATGGAGAGAAGCTAAAGGGAGAAAAATTCTTCATATTCATGGGATGAGTATAAAAGAGTTTTTCTTGTCATTTGAATGTAGAACTTGTTATTTTTCCTTCCCTTCCTTCTCTTGGCCGAAATCCCTCTTCTCCCTCTCCTTTTTTGCTTTGTGAATCTCTTCTTATGGCTAGCACCACAAAGGTGATTCTTCTCTGAAGCTTGAGAGATCGTGTTCATGTGGATACGCATAGAGGCATGGACACTTGAACGTGCAAGATATCCGACATACCTCAGACAAGCGGGATAAGCGAAGGGCATGCCCCAAAGGTATATTTATACGATAGGAATGTGTAAATTAACTTTGTATAAGTTTTCTTTCGCATGGATCGCTCATGAGATCTATTATTTCTGCTATGATTTTTAAATATTTTTTCCTATAGATCCCTATAGTGGTATCAGAGTCACTTGCGAAAGATCGTATAGAGTAAAAAAATCTTTTATATGTGATATAGTAGTAGGACATAATTTTGTTATGGATTGTATAATCTATGAGCATTTATCGAGATAAAAATGTTTGTGTTGATCAAACTAAACGTCCATAGCATCGTCATATGAAATATGAAAGTGTACTATAGTTATGAGCATTTTTACAATCATAATAAAAATTGATGTCCTAAATCTATTGTGTGTGATTGATGATGTAGTATATGGTTATGACCTTAAACTCAATGTGATTGGATGTATGTGTGTGTGCATGTTGTAATGTAATTCATAATACGACCTACATGTCGTGCCTTATCTTTATTTTTCTAGTTGTAAAATATATTTAGACTCGAATATAACTTGAGTTTTCCTAATTTGTAATATACAAAATTTGGAGTGGAATGTCCATTGAAGGATGAAGTTATAAGAAGGATGTGCGAGACATGACGACTGAAGGATATTCTTGGAGAAGATGTTATCCCTAGGTTGACCATCGATTTTCTCATTGGCTTGAGAAGGTCGTAGCATACGGGCCATAACCATGTCACATTTATCGCTTATATGTTGATATATGCAATGTGTGTATGTGATGAATGATTAGATAAATATTTCTCTTAATTATGTCAACTCGATATGCCTACCAAAGTTTGATACTCATAAACTACCTCGATCATTTGTTGTTGGGTTTGCCAAAGCAAAGCGACACGTTTTATTTGGTAGAGTGCGAGAGGACAATTGTGATATCCCGCTATCGAACTTTGGGTGAGACTTAACTAAGTCACCTCAATTGGATTGAGAAACATAGAGACATATCCCAAAAGTTGGGAAAATTAGGTAATAGAACAATTATACTATGTCTTGGGCGATTAGCCAAAGCTAACTCAAGATGATGTGTAATGTGGATCTTGACTCTCTGTGTTCCAAGAGTTGCATAAGATGTAATTGGTAAAATATTACCTACCTAATTATACTAAGTCTTAGGTGATTAATCAAAGCTAACTCAATATGAAGTATAATATGAATCTTGTCCCACATGAATATATTCACTATTTGATTTGGAGCTAATAGTGTGGGCAAATTGAGTTTGCCCACATCCATGATTAGCCCCTATCAAAGCTCTACAATTCAGTGGGAGTGTCATTTAATTAAAGACCTAATTAAATGATTTAGATATGATACTTATTTCTGTAGATTTTTATTTTGTAGATCACCATGTCATCTGTCACGTCAAATACTCTCTCTCTGCGATCCGTCCTTGAGAAGGACAAGCTCAACAGAGCTAATTTCATAGACTGGTACAGAAACTTGAGAATCATCCTCAAGCAAGAATGAAAATTGTACGTGTAACGCCCCAAAATTCCCATTTTTAGTTCTTAGAGTCCTTAGAATTATTAAAAATGGTTTAGAAATATTCTAGATATTTTTAGGGATTTTTAGAATATTTTTATGGAATTTTCCGAGTCCGTTTAGTATATAAAAAAAAAGAAAAACGTTTAAGGGCAGCCGGGGGTTCGAACCCGCGACCACTGGAAGAACAAGCACGCGCGCGACCAGCTGGGCTGGTTGGTTTTGTTGAAATAAGCTGGGCGAAACAATAGATAAGGTATAATTAGGTAAATTCGCCCCATAAGTATAAATAGATAATTAAAGAGAGAAATTTTATTTTCTCTCAACCTAAACCCTTTCTCTCCCTCGCCCAGCACCTTGCGCCGACTCCTTTCCCCTCTCCTCTCTTGGGCGACACCACATCAAGCCCTAGAGGGCCGGCCAAGGCTCTCCTCCGAGAGATATTCCTATATTCGGGATCCCCGCGACGAGAGGAACGCGTAGGCGCGAAGAATTCTCCGAGATCTAAATTTTCTTCCGAGCCCTAGATGTCAATCTTGGTTGTAAGTCCAAGATATCAATGTAAGTACTGCTCACCTGCAGTAAGAGGCGGTTTTTCCGCAAGAATTTCTTTTAAAAGTTTTTAAAAGAGATATTTCCTTTTTGTTTAAGTTTTTGCATGTGATCTTAGTTCATTAGTTGTTGTATGCTTATGTATAAGTGTAATCACATACCCTATATGAGTTCAGGGGCTAAGAAAGTTATGAGAAAAGAAAAGAGAAGATAAAGATAAGAAAAGAAAAGGCCAAGGCCTTAAGAAATCTCCAAAAGTCAAGACTTAGGGATTTTAGCATGCAAGGTGCTCGAGAAAATGCCAAGGCATTTACAGATAAGAAAAGAAAAGGCCAAGGCCTTAAGAAATCCCCAAAAGTCAAGACTTAGGGATTTTAGCACGCAAGGTGCTCGAGAAAATGCCAAGGCATTTACAGATAAGAAAGAAAAAGAAAGAAAAGCTATTTTATTTTCTAAGGCCAGTACCCGGCGTCCAAGGGCGTCGTTAAAGAAATCCAGGTGTCCAATTCCAAGGTCTTGGCCCTGGTAGACCAAGGTCTGCTCTATTAGGATTGGTGGCTCGCTACCCCAACCTTTGAGGGAACGCACATGAGATGGTACTTACGTCTTCAGTGGATCCAAGTGATTATTATTTTCAAGTATATGCTTTAGCAAAGTTTCTAAAGTTTAAAGAGTTTTCAAAAAAAAAAAAAGTTAAAGAATAGCTAAAGTTTCAAGTTGAGCCAAGAAAAGTAAATTGAGATTTATTAATGCTTGAGTATGCATGTTTTGAGTTATACATGTTCTTAGTTTTCTTTCAAGCATATAAGTATCTCATATGATTTTCATATTGTTCAAGAAGCATGTTTGCACATTTCGAGTTTTTGTGAGCTAGATAGTACTTACTAAGCTTTTTGCTTACTAGTTGCATTTCCTCTTACTGCAGATAAAGGTAAAGGCAAGCAATTCTGAAGGAAGGCGACGAGGCGGTGCTGAGTAAAGTGTGTGTGGTGGCTGATTTTGGAGAGATCTTTGAGACGAGACAATTTAGTTATTTGAATTACAATGTTATAGTTTATTCAAATTTCAAGTTCTTGCTTTATGGAGTTTAGCGAACATTTAAGTTTTGGATAGTTTTACATGCTCAATTTCTTAGAGTAAAGATTCCATGTCATTTCATTTAGCATAAATATCCTTATGATTGCATTGGATGAGTAGAAGTGTGAGTAGTTGGAAATATTGATACTTTGTTAGAGAAATAGATGCATGTGCCAAGATAGTATTAATTTCTCTTTGAATCAAGTTTTTATTGCTTAAATATGTTTAGAAAAGTTGCATTCACATTTCATAATGCTTTAGCAAGGTTATAGAATATGTATTTGGTGTTATGAATGCATAGGAGTCAAGATTGGTACAAACTCTATTGTTAAAGTTCATATAAACTTGAATAGCTTATTTTCTTCCGCAAAAGTTCTAATTTCAAGTTTATGGATTCATTTTGATTGGCTAAAGTGTTTAGAAAACTGACATAGAGTATAGAAATGGTGTCATGATTCTATATGGCTCGAAAGTATAGGTTTGGTGGAGTTTTGAAGCAAGTGCCGAAACCTGAAAATTCAGATTTCAGGCCTATCAGTCGACTGATACAGTATCAGTCGACTGATACCCGAAAGTTGAGTTGGGTGAGGCAGGTTTCAATAAGTATCATTTTACGAGTTTTTGAGAAAGAAAGTGTGACATGGTATCATGCATGACTACTTAAGTTAGAATATTATTCTTAGATGAATTTAAAAGAGAAAAAAAAGATTTCCGCATTTCTATTAGTCGTGCATTAGAGTCGAGAAGTAGAAAAAAGTAACGATCCGTCTAAGGCAGAGAAGGCGGGTCGCTACAGTACGTCCTAGAGCAACCTCTTCCAGAAGCACCCATCACTATCGCACCGAAAAAGATGCTTATAAGAAGCATCAGGATGATGCATTTGATGTATCATGCCTCATGCTTGTCACCATAAACTCTGAGCTTCAGAAGCAACATGAGAACATGGATGCGCATGATATGGTTGAGCACTTAAAACAACTATATCAAGTAAGCTAGGGCGCCGGATTCTCTGTCCCGGACAGAGGCCTGTCCCGGGGTTCCGCTCGCCGGCGATCGCCGGCGAGCCGTCCGATCGACGATCGGACTCCACCAATAATTTTTTATCGTCGTCCCGAATAAGACGATATCCTCGGAGAACGGTGAATCGGTCGGAATCGTCGCATTGCAATCTTGTCGGATTCGACGGTGAATACAACAACATCACAATTGCGACGATACCCGACGGGTTCACCGTACCCCCAGGGTATAGTTTTGTTCGGGGCGGCGATCGGAGGCCGCCGATGGTGTCCGATCGTCGATCGGACGGCTCGCCGGCGATCGCCGGCGAGCGGGATAGGGGGACAGAGGCCGGATCCAGGACAGAGGATCCGGCAGGCATGAGCGGTTTGAGATTTCTATGGCCCTATTTGCATGCAAGATGCAAGAAGGAATTCCCGTAGGAACTCAAGTACTCAAGATGATTGGGTATATCAAAAATTGTGAAAGACTAGGATTTCCACTGGGTTAAGAATTGGCTACGGACCTTATCCTACAATCGTTGTTGGAAGGGTACAATCAATTTATCATGAACTATAACATGAATGAAATTAACAAGCCATTGCCTGAGCTGCTCAACAGAGGCCGAGTATATTGCTGTGTCTGATGCTGCAAAAGAGGCTGTTTGGATCCGAAAGTTCATTATAGAGCTTGGTGTGGTTCCTAGTATAGCAGACCCGATAGACCTCTATTGTGACAACAATGGGGCTATTGCATAGACTAAGGAACCTCGCTCACATCAGCGAACCAAACACATACTACGATGCTTCTATCTCATTCGAGAGATCATCGATAGAGGAGATGTGAGGATATGCAGAGTACCCACTGATGCTAACATCGTGGATCCTTTGACTAAGGCTTTGCCACAGAAGAAGTATGATGGTCACACTAGGTTACTGGATATTAGATATTATACAGTGATTGATACTAGTGCTAGTGGGAGATTATTAGTAGAAGCTCTAGAGCCAATTATGTGATGATTGACTAGGGACTTTTTGTATCATATTCTACCATTAATAGATGCATGTTTGGTTATTATATTTTATATTTGTGCCAAATAACTAAGTATAATAATATCCTTGGGTAGTAGGTGTAAGATGTGTATATTGAAAGACATGATTTCTTTATATGAACATCTTCATTTTGAAAAGAGAATCACAACTACACTAGGTGCTTGTTTACATTAGTACATGCATGAAGTCCAATTACTTTGCATTGTAGATAACATGGTGTGTGGTGTCACACGGAAGATCATGTTATCAGTGCCTTGCTTAGTATAAATAGAGGCTCACAACCGAGATGGAATTAGACTGTTGGGATCTCTCGGCGACATAAACACAAAAATGCAGCGGAAACAAGATACCTCAAGCGATCCATGCGAAAGAAAACTCGTACGAAGTTTATCTATCTAATAGATTTATCTAAAGTGCATACCTTTGCAGCGTGCGCTTACATTTATCCCGCTCGTCCAAGTGCCACCGGATCTCTTACACGTTTAAATGTCCATGCCTCTATGCGTATCCACACGGACATGATCTCTCAACTTCGGGAAGAACTACCTTAGTTGTGCTAGCAACTTGAGGTAGTGCACAAGACCACCAAGAACCCAAATAGGGTTTCGGCCAAGAGGGAGAAGAGGAAGAATAGAGGAAGAGAAGAAGGGAAAGCTTACACACACTTATCATTCAAAATGACTAGACCCTCTTTTATACTCATCCCATTAATATGAAGAGTCTTTTGTCTTTTTGGCTTCCCTTCATTAAAGCCAATAAAGAGAACATCTTTTCATGTGACTCTTCACCTTCTCTTCATCCAATAAAGAAAGACTTTTCTCTTTCCTTCATTAAACACTTTAATGAATTTCTCCTGCAATTTCGACCGGGCCTCTTGGGCTTCCGACCAGGTCTCCCGAGCAAGTCCCCGAGCTCCCGACCAAGTCTGCTGAGCAAGTTGCCGAGCTCCCGACCCAGTCTGCCGAGCTCCCTGTTGGTGCATGAATGGCTAGAGAGGGGGGGGGGTGAATGTAGCCAGACACAGCTTTTTCTTGATCTTTGAAAACTTTCTCAAGTTCTTCTGCACTTAGGGTTAGCGGCAGCGGAAACACAGAAAACAGAGAAATGCAGAAACGCTGAAAAACAAAGACAAACTGAAATAACAAACGAGATCGCTAACAAGGAGAATTTACAAGGTTTGGGGATAACTTGCCCCTACTCCTTGGCGTGCCCGTGAGGTGGCCGATCCATTGATCGTCGGTAGATCAAGCACCGGAAAATCCGGATAAAATAACACCTCCTTCTCGGTGGAGAAACCTCTCCACAGCAAGTCTCAACAGATATAAAATGAAGGCACAGAGACAATAAACACACTTACAGAGCACAATGAACACAGACGGAAACACTTCACCAAGCTCACTCAGCACAACTCTCACGCAGGAGCTCCTAGCTCTTCGTGTCTGCTTGCTGATGGACTCGCCAAGTTGTCCTCTGCTTCAAAGTGCTCAAGTTGCAGAAGCTTCAAAGGATGCTCAAGAGTATGCTTCAAGGTTCACAGTGATTGCCAAAGGATGATCAAGAGTTGCTGCAACAGAGAACTTTTCTTTCTCTTCATCACCAGCCAACACTTAACCCAGCTGCCCAACGCCAGGTCACAGACACTCCTCTGCAGCTCCCAACTGCTCATCTGCAACTGCCCAGCTACCCTGACCTCTCCTGGACTCCCTGAGCTCTCCTCAGCCGAGCCCCAGTCAGCCCCAGGTCAGCTTCCAGCCGTTGCCAGTAGCGCCTGTTGTAACCTGCGATGGAAAACTGCCAAACCTAATGTAGCAAAAGACACCAGTTGACTCTCCTTGAGTGTTTGAATCCTTCCTGTCTAATCTGCATACTGATCAGAGGCTTAGCAAATGGGTATCAAACAATATGAGTAGTGTATCAGAGGAAATCAGATCGCGATCAGAACTCTGACAGCACATTTTGAATTAAAGTTCAGCTTCTGATCGGTCATCGGACCGATCAGAGAGGACCCTGATCGGTCACCGGACCGATCAGGGTTAGCCCTGACTGATCAAGCTCCAGCCTGATCACTCCACAGTGAGAAACTGGAAATCGCGAACTCCTTGTGATCGATCACCCTTGGGATTCCTAGCCTTTGCAGGGCAAACCTCACTGATCGGTCACCAGACCGATCAGGTTGTGGCCTGATCGGTTTGGGAACCGAGCAGGGAACTCCCTGACCGATCAGCCTCCAGCCTGATTGGTCATTATGAGGAACTCGCGATGTTTGATCGGTCAGCCTGACCGATCATAATTCTTCACCGAAGGGCTCTGAGATCCCTCTGATCGTTAACCGGAACGATCAGGAGGTCTCCCTGATCGGTCACCAGACCGATCAGGAGCCAAACAGAAGCCAACCAATGTTTCTGTTCTCTCCCTGATCGGTCCCCAGACCGATCAGCCCTTTCTGGATCGGTCACCAGACCGATCCACAATAGAAGTTCGTGCCAACTCCCTGATCGGTCACCAGACCAATCCAGAGACTTCCAATTCAACCCAAAGTCAAGAGAACGGGCTCCCTAGCCTTCTCTAACTCGTGCTTAGTCCCCCGAACCAAGACTCCATGCCCAGCTTCACTCACCGGGACTTCACCTAGTCCCACTAGGTCTTTTCTCATGCCAGCGTACGATCTCCCAGATCCACTAGGTGTGCCTAGTCCCACTAGGTGTGCCTAGTCCCACTAGGTCTTTTCCCATGCCAGCGTGCGATCTCCCAGATCCACTTGGATTTCACCTAGTCCCACTAGGTGTGCCTATTCCCACTAGGTCTTTTCCCATGCCAGCGTGCGATCTCCCAGATCCATCTGGACTTAATCCGAATTCACTCAACCAAACTTAAATCATTGTCAACACCAAAACAACAATCAGGCCAGACTGCATCAACAATCTCCCCCTTTTTGTTGTTTGACAACCCGATTTAACTTTAGGTATTAATGATCAATTGAAGTCCATTCAATTTTCATAAGGGAATCATGATCCTCCCCCTACAATGATGAACCCCAAACTTAATCAACCATTCTCTCCCCCTTTGTCAAACATCGAAAAAGGGTATGGTTATTAAGTTTAAATATACCTCTCCCTTAAGCGAGGCTCTGTCCCCAAAATGATCAAAGGTAATTATGGATTGCACATGAAAACATATACAGAAAAATATCATGGTCAACATGTATATGTTTCATATGACAAGTAAGTAATGCAGCTTCATCAGACTGATGATTGATATAGAAAAATTTCTGATATATTTATGGACGATCAGTTTTCAGAAAAATTTCTGTAATTCTGATTTGTTCTAGAACAGACTGCATTAACAATTGAAATTCCATAACAGGGGTGTAGACTTCATCATCAGTCGATATTTCAGAAAAATTTCTGAACCATGGTTTGGGTCGCTTGACTGAAAATTATTTCTCATCAAGAGATCAAGAAACAAGAGACATGATTCAACCAACCCGTTCATATGAATTTCAAAAATTTCAACACGGGTTTGTATCGAATCAGTATTAAATTTGCTCCAAGTATGATTAGGATGTTCCAATTGTACTTGATTTGTATCAGATTTGTTTGTAGTATGATAATTAAACTAATACAATTCAACGAGAGGAGATCGAACTGAGGAGTTTTTGACCCAATCAGGGAATTTGCTGATCAGAACTGATCTGATCGGTCACCGGACCGATCAGAGGGATCCCTGATCGGTCGGTGGACCAATCAGGTTCGACACAGAAAGTTTTCTGAAACTGATCAGTTTTAGAAATAGGTTTGTTTCAACTCTTAACCATTCCCAAACCCTAATTCAATTAGTTTTAACTTATTTAATCCTAAGAAGGGTTTCCCTTAACCAAAATAAACAGCATGATTTATGTCCTTTAACTAAGTATTATTCCACATCAAGAATTAAGAGTTTCTATGAAGAGAAACAACACATGTTTGTATCAATTTCAATGAATGATCCATTATTTTTCACTTTTGATCAGTTTGTATCAGTGTGTACATACTTTTGATAATCTAATTTAGTCCATAGTTCTAATCTCAATTATTAGCAACAACTGACAATTCTTCTTTTTCCACATGGACTAAAGGTTAAACATGACATATATAGCAACAGTTGATGGAAATGCATCCAATCCTTAGCTATCCTATTCATGATCTCAACCATTTAATTTTCAAACAGAAATTTACCAACCATGGATACTAGAAGTAATTTTCATGTATTGCTATTTGGTATAGATGAACTAGACAGTTTCTTCTTTGTTTTGGAAGCAAACTTGATCATGGAAGAACTTTGATACTAAAGTAGATTATCTTTAAGCATGATTAAGTACTTTGACACATGAATTCCATAAAAATCACTAGCCAAGGGATTAAATTGTTAAAAGAACTAAAACAATGGAGATCAAATTATCTAATTTGAATTTTCCATAACTAATCATGAGGATAACAATTTTCCCTGACCATGGATTTTGAGCACCCATTATCAACCACCCATGTTGATGGATGCTCCCCCTCAATCAATGATATACAATTCTAAAGATAGAAGTTTTAGGTACCCAAATTTTGGGACCTAATGCATCAACAATGAAGGACTTTGGCACCCATGCCTTAGTCATTTTCTTTTTAACTTTTTGAACTCTAGAATCATTTGATGATCTAAAATGAGTTCTTGACATTAATGATATAAAGGTTGGTTCCTTAGGTTGGTAACCTATACCGGCCTAGGGGTGTAAATGAGTCGAGCCGCTCGTGAGCCGCTCGCGAGCCGCTCGGTCAAAACTCGACTCGAGCTCGGAGTTGACCGAGCTCGAGCCGAGCTCGAGCTGGCTCGTTTACAATTCGAGCCGAGCCCGAGCCAATTCAAAGCTTGCTCGATGGCTCGTCGAGCCATATCGAGCCAAGCCTGGGATCTATCCAATAAATCCAAGGGCTGAGCTGAATGCTGAAGTGAACGGTCAGGATTAGTAGATCAATTAATAAAAAATTAAAACTCAACAACTCACTCAAATCTCGACCTCGACTCTCAAGACAACAAAAACCCTAGTGGCTAATACCCTACCTCTCGCAGCGTTGCCGCCGCTACGTGATGTCGTGATTTGCTTCGACCTTCGACCTTCACTGGAAAACCCTCGTTCCCCGCGTTTCCCAAGCTTTCAAAACTCAAAAGCCTTTGTCTCGCTCGCTGCCTCAAAAACACTCCTTCGTGTCGCTGTCGGCTGCCTTAACTCATCTCCGTGTCTGCTCACCAACTCGAAAATTTCTCCTCCTTGAGACTCTCTCGGTTCTGGGACAAGTTGCTTGCAGAGGCGAACAAGTTCCTTTTTGGAATTGTAGTTCAAGACTTTAAGTGTTGTGTTGTGTTTGTTTATTTTTTCAATGGAAAAAAAAAGAAAGTCTTATGGCTGATGATTGTTAAGGGAGAAAACTATCAAATAACTTCTTAGGCTTCTCTTTGTTTTGTTCCTCTTTCGTGTTTGTTTTCTTGTGAATTTAATTTCTTGATCTTACTTTAGCTATAGAGTTCTTCAGTAGTTTCTCATCTTACATATAAAGGTTTTAGAATTTAGATTGTATTAAATTCTTTCAACTTTGACCTGGGGAATCCTTTCTTTCACAAGAGAAAGGTTTATTTTACGCTCATGTTCCAAACAAACATAGTGAAAAAGAATCATAATCGTTTGTATGTTAATTCTTTATAGTATGTTGATTGAAAAGATTTTTTTCTCCACTACAATCAGGTTAAAATGCCTGATATTCAGTTAGGAGTCAGGACTTAGGAGGTCAATCATTGAGAACCCATGGGGCTAAATTTGCTAGATTCCATTGCTGCTTCCAATGTTTTGTGAATTTATCCTATAATTTTATAGGCCTTCTTAATAAACTTTATATTGCCTTTAGTGTTCTTATAATGAATTATACTGTTGCTTCCAGTCTTCTTATATTGAATTATAAGAAAAATAGGTTTTCTTTGTTTATCTTCTTTAGAATTTATTCTTTGAGCTTTTTTCAGCCATGGCATGCTCTTCTAATTATTGTTTGAGCATTTTATAATTTATTATCTTTTGATCAGTTATGTCGCTATCGCTAGAAGAGTCATCTATTCCAACCACGGTAAACAGTGCCGTTGCTGAAAATAATGAGGTTAATCTTGAGATCAACAAGGAAATTGGCACAACTAGTCAAGAAGCACAAGAAAATGCTGAAGAAAAAAAGGAAGAGGAGTTCCAAATAAAGAAAAGGAAAAAAAGTTCAGAAGTTTGGAATGATTTTGACATAGTGGATGGATCAAAGAAAGCTAAATGCAAACACTGTCAATCTCTTTTTACAGTATGTAAATCAGGAGCCACATCAAGTCTTTTAAGACATAGATCAAATTGTGTCAAGAGGAAAATTCATATGCGAGCAGCTGAACAACAAACAAAGTTGAATTTTTTGCCCACTGATTCAGCTTCACCATCTATTCCTCCGTTACATTCTGGAAAATTTGACATGGAACAAATGAGGGAGGCTGCTGCTCATTGGATTATGATGCACGAACATCCATTCACCATTCTTGATGAAGAGGGGTTCAATTTAATGATGAGACGTGGAATGCCAGAATGGCAAAAAATTAGCAGGACGACATGCAAAGCAGATTGTATGAAAATTTATGAAGTTGAGAAAAAGAGGTTGAAGAAAAGTCTAGAGTGTGTTGATAAAATAAGTTTGACAACAGATTGTTGGAAGTCCAAGACTCAAAAAATTGAATACATGGTTGTCACTGGCCATTGGATTGATTCTTGTTGGAATTTACAAAAGAGGGTTTTAAGTTTTATTAACATTCCACCACCAAGGGGAGGTCTTCAAATTTCTAATGCCATTTTCAAGTGCATGAAAGAGTGGGGCATTGAAAACAAGGTTTTCACAATTACAGTTGATAATGCTTCAAGTAATGATTTGGCTATTCGGTACATGAAAGACACGATTCGAAGATCTAGAACATTGGCATGCCAAGGAAATTTATTTCATGTTCGTTGTTGTGCACATATCTTGAACTTGTGCGTTCAAGATGGGTTGAGAGAGATTGAAGATATTATTATTAATATAAGGGAAAGTGTAGAATATGTAAATCGTTCAGAGGCAAGACGTCTACAATTTGCAGAGTGTGTGCAACAATTGCAGTTAAAGGATAAAAAATTGATTCGTGATTGCAAAACCCGGTGGAACTCGACTTTTGAGATGTTAAGTTGTGCACTCAAGTTCAGAGAGGTTTTTCAGATGTTTAAAGAACGTGATCAGTTTTATGGTTGCTGCCCTCAGGAAGAAGAATGGGACAAAGCTCAAAAGATTTGCTCACTGTTAGAGGCTTTTTGGACAGCCACGCATATCATTTCAGGTACTGAGTATCCTACTTCAAATTTATTTCTTCAAGAAGTTCAGAAAATAAAGACAACATTGGATACTTATGCACAACATGAAGATTTGTTTCTTAAGCAGCTAGCTAGAAAAATGAAAGAAAAGTTTGACAAGTATTGGGGTGATTGTAATCTATTGATGGCTATAGCTGCTGTGTTAGATCCAACCAAAAAAATACTTGCAATTGAATTTTGCTTCCCTAAACTTTATTCTGAATTTGATGCCTCTATGCATATCTCAAAAGTTAAGGAAGTAATTAATTCTCTTTATGAAGAGTATGTTTTTGAAGAAGCTAATAAAGGAGTGTCTCATCCATCTGAGTCCGAGAGTTTTGGCTCTTCAAGTGTTAGAAAAAGTCAACAAAGTTCTGTGTATAGTTGGGATGATTTTGATGACTATTGTGCAAAAGTTGAAACTTCAGAGACTAAGCGATCTGAATTGGTAGATTATCTTGAAAAGGGTCGTTTAAAGAAGAATGAGATTCCTAAAATATTTTCATGCTTAGAATGGTGGAAGATGAACAAGATGCAGTATCCAATATTATCAAAGATGGCAGCTGATATTTTAGCAATCCCAGTGAGTTCAGTGGCTTCAGAAGCAACATTTAGTGCAGGGACAAGAGTTATTGATTCTTATCGTTCATCACTCTCTCCAGACGCAGTGCAGGCTATATTATGTGGGGGTGATTGGCTTCGACACATACATGGACTGAAAAAGAAGACTAAGGTAAGTTAAATTCTATTATTAGTTTTCTAAGTTACAAACTAAATTTCATCACTTATTTATCTAATTTTTACTTTTTCAGAGAGAGAAAACTTACCAAGAAATTTTTCTTCCAGTATCTACCTCTTAAGACTTACAGTAAGGTAAATTTCATTTTTTTACACAAGTATAAACGTGTAAATCTGTTTTACACAAGTAAGGAAAATACAAGTATAAATGTGTAAATCTATTTTTTTCTTGCACAGGGGCTGCTAATCTTCATGGTTCATATTTTAGTATCATGTTTAGTCTTCATCTATTTTGTAACTTTTCATTCTTAAGAACACTAAATCTTGCAAAAATCGTTATATTTTAAGTTTTAACTAATTGGCATCTTGATTCAATATTCACAGCCGCGGCGAGGATGCTTTGAGATATGCGAGGAAGGCGGTCAAACTTCTGTATCTTTACTGGTATAGTGGTATTCTTATACATCACTACTACATATATCCCATTCAGCACTCTAAAATGCTTCTATATTGAAAGGAAGCATACTGTCATACACATACTGCCATTGCAGGATATGGGAGCATACTGCACTCCATCAGTCCATCTCATATTGATTCAATTCATCTAATTGTACAATTTATGGATTTCTAATTTGTAGAATTATTTTGACACATACTGTGCTTACTGTCATCCATCTAATTGTACAATTCATCTATTGTCATACACATATTGTCATCGATTTGTTCATACTTCATAGTAAACTTGCATTTCTCATCCTAATAATGTGTCATGCTGTCCTTGTAGGATATGGGGCGTCCCTTTACAGTTTACACTAATGAAGAAGCTCAACATGGAAGATGTAATCAAGGACATTTTGGAGAAGAACACTTGATTGGGAATGGATACAGGATTAGTAGAAAAGCTACGATTAGAGAGTTTTATTATGAATGTCTCTATGTAATTTTATATCCTGTAGAAGATTGAGACTTTAAGTGGCAATGTGACATTGTTCTAAACTTCTAATCTGTAATTCTGCATGAACTGCTCTTTGAAGTTTGAAGTGATGCTTGATGCTCCTATCTCTAAGCTTCCCAAATGTGATCTATTCTATTGTTTAGTTGCAGAGTTGAGTTAAATGATGAGACAACATTATCTGTCGTTTTGGGCATTTATACCTTTTAGATGAACTGCTCTTTTAAGTGATGCTTGATGCTCCTATCCCTTATATTGAAGTTCTTGAACTGATGAAGACTTGAAAAGAGTAAACAATAATTTTGAAACAGAGAGTTTACTTTTTGACAGAGGGACGAGGAGAGCCTCTTGAGGGATAATGCTATTGTAATTTGCAAGTATAAAATCCAGATTTGTGTTCTTTATTCTCTACAATGCATATCCAGTGTTCATATATTTTTCTTTTCATCGGAAGCCATGTTGATCAGTTGATGGTATCGCCAACAAACTGCCTCATGCATGTAACAAAGAACTGCTTGGTAACACTACAAGCCTGTGCATTTGTGATATTTCATTGATGAATCTGTGATTTTTTTTACATCTATGAATGTGAATGTGTGATATTTTTTTACAGCTATGAATGTGAATGTGTGATATTTAAAATAACATTGTTTTCCATAAATAAATAAGAACTTGATGAGGTATTTGTGGTTAGAAGGTTTCGGTGGAGGTTCTCATGTAGCAGAGGTTGCAAGTTCGAATCATGACCTTACCCCATTTTTATTAGATTTTTCGGCTCGAATTTGGCTCGAGCTCGGCTCGAGCTCGACTCGAGCCGAGCTCGAGCTCGACTCGAGCCGAGCTCGAGCTCGATTTTACTAGCTCGATCGAGCTCGAGCTCGAGCCGAGCTCCTTTGGTTTTCTCGAGCTCGAGCTCGAGCCGACCTTTGGCTCGGCTCGGCTCGACTCGTTTGCAGCCCTAACCGGCCTTGTTATAAACCGCTCTTTGTGAATTTAGTATCATATCCAATGTTTTAGAGCTTGTTGAAAACTTCTCAAGAATATTCTTGAGATTTTCAATTTCGCTCTTCAAATCCCTATTCTCATCCTCAAGGGATTCATCATGAAAATAATTAATATCCTCTACCCTAGAGGATTTTAATTCTTCTACTTCCAATTTCAACAATTTAACTTTGTTCTTGGATTTTCTAAGCAACTTAGTTAGACATGTAATGGTTCTATAGCACTTATCTAACTCGGGAGAGATTACCTCTTCATCATCCGAAGATGATGAAGGCGCGATTGAGGAGCTCCTTGATTCGTTATCACTTTCTTCTCTCGAGTCCTCCAGTGCCATGAATGCCACATGACAGTGGGAGTTCTCATTCTTCTTTTCTTCCTTCTTCTCCTTTCTTCGGTCACCTGCCACAAAAGCAATCCCCTTCTCTTGGGGCTTTGGTTAGAGATCTCATGTAGTTCTATTTCACAAAATAGATCTTCTAACTTAACAAAAGATAAGTCCTTAGAAACCTTGTAAGCATCCACCATGGATGACCACAAGGCATTCCTAGGAAATGATTTAAGGACATACCTTACAAGATCTCGGTTTTCTACTTTTTCATTAATGGAGTGTAGACCATTGAGGATCTCTTTGAATCGTCCATGTAGTTCACTTACTTTTTCATTTTCTTCCATGGAAAGATTTTGGAGTCAGTTGAGTAGAAGGTCTCTCTTGGCTCTCCAGGTATCTTGAGTGCCTTCATGGAGCTCAATGAGCTTGCTCCAAAGATCTTTAGCACTTGTAAAAGGACCACCTTGATCAACCTTCCTTGGTTATTCCGCATTGCAAGGTGACCACGGCTTTAGCATCGGCTTCCGCCTTTCTGATTTGCTCAGCAGACCACCTTGAAAACTCAAGCTCTTTTCCCTCATGATCCTTTGGAGAGGAGAAACCTTCCTTAACTAAGAACCACATATCGATGTGGGTCTTCAAGTAATTCTCCATCCTCGACCTCCAATATGGGAAATCTTATCCATCGAGGAAGGGAGGTCTGCTGGTGCTAAAACCTTCTCTTAAAGCCATCCTTGTAGACTCTGGGGTGTTAATCCGTTTGAGCAGAGCCCCAAGCTCTGATACCACTTGTTGGTGCTTGAATGGCTAGAGAGGGGGGGGGGGGTGAATGTAGCCAGACACAGCTTTTTCTTGCACTTTGAAAACTTTCTCAAGTTCTTCTGCACTTAGGGTTAGCGGCAGCGGAAACACAGAAAACAGAGAAATGCAGAAACGTAGAAAAACAAAGACAAACTGAAATAACAAACGAGATCACTAACAAGGAGGATTTACAAGGTTCGGGGATAACTTGCCCCTACTCCTTGGCGTGCCCGTGAGGTGGGCGATCCCTTGATCGTCGGCAGATCAAGCTCCGAAAAATCCGTATAAAATAACACCTCTTTCTCGGTGGAGAAACCTCTCCACAGCAAGTCTCAACAGATATGAAATGAAGGCACAGCGACAATAAACACACATACAGAGCATAATGAACACAGACGGAAACACTTCACCAAGCTCACTCAGCACAACTCTCACGCAAGAGCTCCCAGCTCTTCGTGTCTGCTTGCTGATGGACTCGCCAAGTTCTCCTCTGCTTCAAAGTGCTCAAGTTGCAGAAGCTTCAAAGGATGCTCAAGAGTATGCTTCAAGGTTCACAGTGATTGCCAAAGGATGATCAAGAGTTGCTGCAACAGAGAACTTTTCTTTCTCTTCATCGCCAGCCAACACTTAACCCAGCTGCCCAACGCCAGGTCACAGACGCTCCTCTGCAGCTCCCAACTACTCATCTGCAACTGCCCAGCTACCCTGACCTCTCCTGGACTCCCTGAGCTCTCCCCAGCCGAGCCCAGTCAGCCCCAGGTCAGCTTCCAGCCATTGCCAGCAGCGCCCGTTGTAACCTGCGATGGAAAACTGCCAAACCTGATGTAGCAAAAGACACCAGTTGACTCTCCTTGAGTGTTTGAATCCTTCCTATCTAATATGCACACTGATCAGAGGCTTAGCAAATGGGTATCAAACAATATGAGTAGTGTATCAGAGGAAATCAGATCGCGATCAGAACTCTGACAGCACATTTTGAATTAAAGTTCAGCTTCTAATCGGTCACCGGACCGATCAGAGAGGACCCTGATCGGTCACCGGACCGATCAGGGTTAGCCCTGACCGATCAAGCTCCAGCCTGATCACTCCACAGTGAGAAACTGGAAATCGCGAACTCCTTGTGATCGATCACCCTTGGGATTCCCAGCCTTTGCAGGGCAAACCTCACTGATCGGTCACCAGACCGATCAGGTTGTGGCCTGATCGGTTTGGGGACCGAGCAGGGAACTCCCTGACCGATCAGGCTCCAGCCTGATCGGTCATAATGAGGAACTCGCGATGTTTGATCGGTCAGCCTGACCGATCATAATTCTTCACCGAAGGGCTCTGAGATCCCTCTGATCGTTAACCGGAACGATCAGGAGGTCTCCCTGATCGGTCACCAGACCGATCAGGAGCCAAACAGAAGCCAACCAATGTTTCTGTTCTCTCCCTGATCGGTCCCCAGACCGATCAGCCCTTTCTGGATCGGTCACCAGACCGATCCACAATAGAAGTTCGTGCCAACTCCCTGATCGGTCACCAGACCGATCCAGAGACTTCCAATTCAACCCAAAGTCAAGAGAACGGGCACCCTAGCCTTCTCTAACTCGTGCTTAGTCCCCCGGACCAAGACTCCGTGCCCAGCTTCACTCACCGGGACTTCACCTAGTCCCACTAGGTGTGCCTAGTCCCACTAGGTCTTTTCTCATGCCAGCGTACGATCTCCCAGATCCACCTGGACTTCACCTAGTCCCACTAGGTGTGCCTAGTCCCACTAGGTCTTTTCCCATGCCAGCGTGCGATCTCCCAGATCCACTTGAATTTCACCTAGTCCCACTAGGTGTGCCTATTCCCACTAGGTCTTTTCCCATGCCAGCGTGCGATCTCCCAGATCCATCTGGACTTAATCCGAATTCACTCAACCAAACTTAAATCATTGTCAACACCAAAACAACAATCGGGCCAGACTGTATCAACACTCCCGACCCAGTCTGCCGAGTGCCGAGCTCCCGACCCAGTCTGCCGAGCTCCTAGCCCTGTCTGCCGAGTGCCGAGCACCCTACCCAGTTTGAGCTCTTAGCCTAGTCTGCCGAGTGCCGAACTCTCGACCCAGTCTGCCGAGCTCCTAGCCCGAGCTCCTGACCCGAGCTCCCGAGTTCACAACTCGGGCTCCCAATCAGATCTCCCGAAGCATCATGTCCTTAGTGTGTGACCCAATAGGTTCTCGTGACATTGGCAATTTGTCTAAACCGCTTTAGACACATAAGCAATGTGCGGCATCTAACAATGCATCATTGCTATCCAAGTAACAAGAAAAGTCGAGATCCAACTAAACCTTCGTGACTATGATAATGTATGACCTTGTCGTTCTATCATTGATATCTAGATTGACCAATGAGACATAGACCGTGTCATCCTCAATCAATCTTTGTGTTTCTTGATCCCCGAGTATACTCACTCAAACAAATGAGCTCAATATCTCATATTGACTCATTTGAGCATGATCATGCATTTTAGCAGTCGTATTCGATCAAGGGGCCCACAGATATCACTTCCATCATATGGGAGGGATAGATCACATCTACATCACTCACATCCCTCCGCATAATTCATTACATACCCAGTGATCGCCTTTATAATCCACCCTGTTACGGGTGACGTTTGACGATACTAAAGTACATAACTCCTTATGTAGGGAACCGTAGTGACTTCAGGTCTAAGGACTATTCATACTAATAGTCACATGAGAAAGTTTATGACACTCATATGACAATCTATGAAACTTTCTCATGGCGGGTCAATTCAGTACACATTCTCTAATCTATACCCATGTGTTAACTTGATATCACATATCCATGACTTGTGAGCTCAAGTCATCAATTAACCTACATGCTAGTCTCCATGCATTAATATTGTCCTTGAATATTAATGCTTGACTAGGAATAGTTTAGTGTAGTGTTCTCTACATCATCTCACTATCGATTCAACCAATCAATATGATGTAGATAAGAACCTACTGAAGGATCGATGTGACGTGCAGAGGGGGGGTGAATGCACTTTTTCGGATCGTTTGATCTCTACAAAACTGTTAGCGCAGCGGAAATAATAGGCAAAGACAATAACAATGCTAACAATACCAGATTTAGTTGGTATCCACCCCGGCCGGGTGACTAATCCAACAATCCTTCGGCGGATCAAACCCTGGATAACCTCCGGCTAGAACTCGTCGCTCCTTGTGGGTGGAGAAATCTCACCACAACACCAAGGACACTTAGAGAATGAAGTAGACTACTATCTTGCCTTAACCAAGCAAGATTCGTCGAGAAAGATAGGAGAAAACGAGCCCCTTTAAATAGGGCTCGAATCTGAAACAGCCGCTACCAGTCGACTGCCCAAATGGCAGTCAACTGGTCCCACTCAGATTCGACCGTTACACTCCAACGTTCGAAATCTGCCAGCCTGTTTCAGCCCATAGCAGTCGACTGCCCCATGGCAGTCGACTACCCCATGCCTAAGCCTAGGATTTCATTCCCGAGTACACATCTCTCCGCACTCAAACCCTCCCGGCTTATCCCCTGAGTATACACACACATACTCAGACCCTTACAACTCAGTTGACTCTTCACCAGCAGTCTTGACTGTCGCCTTCACGCCTTCTTCAACTTTGGCCCTCGTCCCTCGGATGCGCACGCAAGCCTCCAGCTTGCCTCCATGCCACCCTTCACGTACGCCTCGAAGTCCGCGTCCCTCGGCTCATCATCTCAGCTATCCATGGTCCCTCGGATGCGCACGTAAGCCTCCAGCTTACCTCCATGCCATCCTTCACCTGAAGACGTCAACCAAGTCCACATATACCTGTACACCTGCACACTCATGTACATATGTGAGAACAACACAAATCCTAACTTAATCATTTTGCCCACACATCAAAATATCATGATCCTCCAGATCATCTCAGGGCCGATTGCCCCAACAATCTCCCCCTTTTTGATGTGTGGCAATATGTTAAGTTAGGTAAACATATAGCATTAATAACAGCAAAAGCAATTGAAATTAAAGCATAACATACAAGAGGCAACCTCCCCCTTAACCTATGCTTTCTCCCAAATTTCAACTCTTATTGCTAATCTACAGTTAAGTTTTCCCAAACTTAACTCTAAAGTCACATAACCAAACCTAAGTTAAGTTTCAACCCAAACCTAACTTAATACTCAAATTCTCCCCCTTTGACACCATCAAAAGGATTGCCCCAAGCAACTCCAAATCCTGGTATCAAGGAGAACAGACAAGATTGCCGAAAAACCCTTTAGAAATGACAGAGTGCCAATCTGCCTTGTATCGCAGTCGACTGCCCCCTGGCAGGTGACTGCGCGGCTGGAAACTGAATTTCCAGCCGAAATTCAGAAACCAATTTAAAATTTCAGAAAATCTGGAAAAATGTAAAACTTTGCAAACACGATTGTTAAGGTATCCCCTACCCTAGAAAAATTTGGTTCATGAAAAACACCAATCGTGCTTGACTTTTGGTACAAACTCTAAAATTTTCAAATCAAGTCACTTTGTATCAATCTAGAGGTATAATCATGATATCTAGTGTTTGCTACCGCTTATCACTTTGACTTGACATTTGAAATGATTTGCAAACTCCACTTATACATATAAATGTTTCTATTTTGACAAAGTTTCCTCCTCATTTTCTTTTGAGTCTAAAGAAATGTTCCTTTTACACATATAACACTTGTATTTGATTGTCAATCAAGCCATGCCAAAAGAGATGAAAATATAACATTTTTATGTGATTTTCAATCAAAACATGTAGAATGTATCATAACCACACATATATACAAAAGGGATATCAAAATGTTTAGCAATATACTAGCATTTAACATTCCACACAAACACAATCTTAATGAAAATAGCATAATGAAAGTGTATAAATCATGGAGTCACAAGTCAACAAGTAAACATCACCATAGTACCTAGGGCCAAAGAAGGCCGAAAGTCATCCAAATACATGTAATCATCAGGGCAGAAAGTGTTTGAGAGATACTAAAACAACACCACATAATACTCTCAACACTCGAAACTCCCTCAAAACAAGCATCCTCTGATCAGAAATACATGTGGTCATCACCATCTGGAGGAGGAGGAGGAGGTGCCTGATAAGCTGAGTCCCACCGCTGCATCATCTCGTACATGGTGTCCTGCCTGGTCATGAATCCCTGACAGAACTCCGTGAGGCCCTGCACCTCCCTCTGAGTGGCTGTCTGGCCCTGCTGTAGACTCTGGACATCTCCCTGGATGGTGTCAACAGACTCACGAAGCCCATGAAGATCCGCCTGCATCTAAGTAAACTCTGCGTGTGTGATCGGCTCGGGGGGCTCCTCAACTGCATCAGGGGCCTCTGGGCGCTCTCTCCAGACAAACCCACCCTGTCTACACTCGATACCAGCCAAGGACAACTGTCGCTGACCGATCTGGTCATAATCCTTGGACAGGTGTCGAACCTGACCACTACAAACTCGGAGGCCAAGACGGGAATAGAAAAACTCTATGAGTAAATGGCAGAATGGCATATATATCTTGCCATTCACACTCTGGGAGGAATGACAGATGGCGCTAAAAACCTGAAGGGGGATATCGATATCTAACCTCCTCTCCAATGCATACATCATGACTAAGTGTGGGAGTCTGATCTTAGCTCTTCCCTTGGTGACAATTGGTAGAATGCACTCAACAACAATTTTGTATAAAACATGACTGGCAGGTCTCATGGGTTTAGCGTCAAACAGACGCTCGGACTCATGTCTATGCCTCCTAAAATAGTGCATATGTATTTGATCTATTGTGACACCAGGAAATTCTAATGGTTCTACAACAGTGGGAAAGTAGGTAACTGGATTAGTGGATGCTCTACAGTCCAAGAAGCTAGCCAGACTCATAACAGAGAAAGGAACAGTGACCCCGACCACCCGAGACTCATATAGGTTGTTATCTGCATCAATGCATGTTAAGTTTGCATAAAATTCCATGCAGAGGTCAATATCGACATCTTGTTGGCAGTAGACCAACTTTGCCAACTGATAATACTTGATCATCTCATCTAGTTATGGAGATTTTCCTTCAAAGAACTTCTTATTTAGGTAACGACAACTCATTACAATGAATTCATTATCCTCAAATCGCTTTTTGCACTCCAAGGATCTAAATCTAGACTCTTCCTGGCTTTGTCGGGATGAGCTCTCACCCCTAGTTCTCTTAGTGGCCATCCTAACATCCCAAATACATGCGCACCAAGACACCCCCAAAACAAAGAGAATGACAAGGAAAACATGCACAAAATACCACATTAGTTCCAAAGCCACAAGCTTAATGAAAGACTAGAACTTAAATCGTGATACCTCTTGATTCTTTGCATCTTGAGACTTTTGAGATTCGGAGAGATCTTAGATTGTTTGAAAGTGGGAGTTTCAACTAGCCTTAGGAGTAGATCAAGGTTGAAGAAGGGCTTAGGGAGAAGCTTTAGGGCTCGGGAGAGGTTGAGGACGAGAGGGACTTGGAAGGAGAGGAAGTCGCCGGGGGTGGAATACCAAAAACCTAGGTTTGGCCACCCCCTGTGCGGTTGTATCCTTTTAAACCCTCGCATAGCAGGTGACTGCCCCATGGGCAGTCGCCTGCGAAAACCCACAGTAAGGTTCTGTGTTCTCGGGCAGGTGATTGCCATATGGCAGGTGACTGGTAGCTGAACTTTGATTTTTCCAGCCCGAGATTCAGTAATGCACCAATAATTCCATAAATTTCCAAAAAATCTGAAATCTTATGGGAAGATTTGTGGATCCTATACGTACTTGGGAAAAATATAATTCTAATCAATCCTATTCCGAAACCCAAGATTGATACAAACTTCAAAAGTTTCTCTAAAATGTATCATGAAACCTTCCCAAAAGTTCTAATTTTGCCTTACCTTGATGCTTCTTCCCATACTTATTCATGGTTCATTCATGGCATCAGGTTATATGGTAGTTAGTCATTAAAATCGATTTGTCTTAACTAAAACTCCAATTTCACCTTTTTCTCTATAATCCTTCCCTTAGTGTGCCAATTCTCTAGGATTAAGACTAACCTTAGCTTTTTAAACCTCTTGGCACACCCTATACCCCTTTTTTAATCTCCTAGAAGAAACCCACCTAAGATACATTGGCCATGGACCCCATTTTGGCTTCCAGAGCTTTCCCTTGAACTCCTAGCCCTAATTACCTCCTTAGGTAGCTCTTCTACAAAGGCAAGACCACACCGATGCTCCTCCGGTGCTTCTTGCCCTTCCACTACTCCTCTCTTCATTTTCCAAACCTTGCCCTTGGTTAATTCTTCCTTTTTCTCTTTAAATGGATTTTCCTTACCATTGTTGGTCTTTTCTCTATCATAGACAAATGGCATCCTAGAATATGACATTTTGTCAACCTTTGCCCTCCTAGGTTGGTATACTAATCCTAACCTACCATTCCTAGGTGGTTGATCCTTGTGTATCATGTTTAATCCCTTGGATCCCTTAATGACTTTACCAAGGTTTCTTTCTAACTTATCAAGTTTTGCTCTTAAAACTCGATTTTCCTTTTCTAACATCCTAACCTTAGGATCACTAGATCTAATAAGATCATCTCTAGGTCTGCCTATTTTTCTGGACATATTTCTCCCTTTCTTAGAGCTTATGCCTTGGTCCTTATTTCTAGAGTTCCTAGACTTATCGTGAACAGTAAAATTCTTGGTGTTTTGGCACTCAATTTTATTTCTATTCCTATCATGATATTTAAAACCAAACACATGCATGGGCAAGCAGTTACTATTAATTCTATCATTCAAGCAAGCATTGTGAGCATTCATGGTAAAATCTGAAGCATGAGTAGAGTTAGAGGATACCTTTCTTACCCTTGGCGCTCCCCCTTGATGAGTGCTCCTCTTTCTTTCCCCTTTTTCCCATTTCCTAAGGTGATCCATCTTTTTGAGCTCTTTACTTCTTGGACATTTTGTATGATAATGCCCAAGCTCCCCGCATGTAAAACACCGAATTCTCTTTCTTTTGTTTTGAACTTCCTCATTCCTGCAACTTATATTAGATTTATCTTGAAGAGTTTTGGGCTTGGGAATTACCTCCTTTTTACTTAGGTGGCACTTATCCTTGTAGTGCCCCTTTTTGTTGCAACCAAAGTATACAATATGCTCTTTTGACTTAACTTTGGTGGAGGTGGAAGTCGTCTCTTGCTCTTGTGAGAATGAGGGTCTCTCCTCCCCCTCAACCCTTGATACTAATTCTTCCTCACTTGATGACATGGGCAATTTCTCATTTTGGTCCTCTTGGACCATTGAACTTACTTCTTTAGATGCTTCAACTACTTTAGCTTGTGAAGGGTTCTTGTGAAGTTCTTCCAACTTATTCCACAATTCGCATGCATTTGAATATTTCCCTACACCACTTAAAATATGATTAGGCAATATGTTAATCAAAATGTTTGTTACCTTCTCATTGGCCCTAGCTTGTTCTTGTTGTTCACTTGTCCAGTATCTAGGCCGAAGCGTTTTGCCATGCTTGTCCTTGGGGATTTCAAATGGGTCTTCAATGATCATTCTACACCCCCAATCCATCCCGAGCCACATCTTCATTCTATCTCTCCAATACTCAAAATTTTCATGCTCGTACGATGGTGGTGAGTTGATGTCGTCACCAAGTTTGTCTTCCATGACCCCTTTTCCTCTAGCAAATGCTCCCTCGGAGGTTAGTCCGATCAAGAGCGGAACTTCGCTCTGATACCAACTGAAGGATCGATGTGGGTGTGCTAGAGGGGGGGTGAATAGCACTTTTTCGGATCTTTGATCTCTACAAAGTTGTTAGCGCAGCGGAAACAATAATATGCAAAGTAAATACGAAATAAACAATACTAACAACCTGATTTACTTGGTATCCACCCCGGTTGGGTGACTAATCCAAGAATCCTTCGGTGGATCACTCCCCGGATAATCTCCGGCTATCTCGTGTCGCTCCTTGTGGGTGGAGAAACCTCGCCACAACACCTTGAACACACTCTGAGAATAAGAGACTACTAACTCACCTTAACCAAGTGAGTTTCGTCAAAGAGAATAGGAGTAAACGAGCCCCTTTTAACTAGGGCTCGAATCTGGAACAGCGGCTACCAGTCAACTGCCAAATGGCAGTCACCTGGTCCCACTCAGATTCGACCGTTGCATCACAACGTTCGAAATCTGACAGCCTGTTCCAGCCTATAGCAATCGACTGACCCATGCAGTCGACTGCCCCATACCTAAGCCTAGGATTTTACTCCGAGTACAAATCTCACTGCACTCAAACCCTCTCGGCTTAGCCCCTGAGTACAAGCACTCATACTCAGACCCTTACAACCCAGTTGACTCTTCACCAGCAGCCTTGACTGTTGCCTTCACGCCCTCTTCATCTTCTGCCCTCGTCCCTCGGATGCGCACGCAAACCTCCAGCTTGCCTCCATGCCACCCTTCACGTACGCCTTGAAGTCCGCGTCCCTCGGCGCATCATCCCTGCTATCTAATGGTCCCTCAGATGTGCATGTAAGCCTCCAGCTTACATCCATACCATCCTTCACCTGAAGACCTCAACTAAGTCCATGCGTACCTGTACACCTGCACACTCATATACACATGTGAGAACAACACAAATCCTAACTTAATCATATTGACCGCACACATCAAAACACCATGATTCTCCAGATCATTACTAGGGTCGATTGCCCCAACAGCTTCTTCACCAAAGATCGGAAGAAATCCCCTTCCGAGAGCTCCTGGGTGCAGGCACTGACGAGGATCTCCGACGTCGTAGTTGGCACATCCTGCGCCACTCGGTTAAACCGTTGGATGTAATCCTTGAGTGGTTCTTTTGGCTTCTGCTTGAGAGCAAATAAATTCAACGCCATCTTCTGATAGCGATAGCTACTGGCGAAATGTTGGAGGAAGGCAGTTCTAAACTCCATGAAGGAGTTGATAGAACCCTGGGGCAGCCTTTGGAACCATCACTGGGCGGCTCCTGATAGAGTGTTCAAGAATACCCGGCACTTTATACCATCGGTGTACTGATGCAGGAGTGCCGCGTTCTCGAACTTGCAGACATGATCTTCAGGGTCTGTCTTTCTGTCGTAGTCGGCATTCCCAGGCCCGTGGAACTACTTTGGCATGAGATCTTCTACAATTTCCAATGAGAAAGGGGTGGAGGGCGCCTTTGAGAAGGCCTTAGATTCTTCCTTCTTCCCTGGTCCGTCCTCCTATCTCAGCATGTTGGAGGCTACTGAGTTGGCCTTCTCTACATCTCCTAGAGAATCCCGTCGGTGGACCGGGACTGCTTCGGCATGTCTCCCCGGTGGTGAGACAGATCTCCGTTGTTGGGGATGCGAGGTGGAGATTCTGGGGATCTCCCCTTGCACAGAAGTTACTCGCCGTAAGGCGGCCTGCTCGATTTGATGCTGTTCAAGCGCCCCTTTGACAGCGTTGGCCACCAAGCGATCTAATTCCTTTTTCATCAGAACGATGGATTGTCCCGCCGGCTCTGCCATCGGTGCTCCTTCTGGTGCTTTAATAGTTTCCCACAAACGCGCCAAACTTGTTCTGGAAGGAATCGACGTCGACGGCCAGTCACCAGAGTTTAGCCCACGAGGATAATGACGAGAGAGGAAGAGCTTCCACCCTGCGAGAGTAACACGAGCGTTAAGGGGAATATGTCGGAGGTTGTCCAGCGGAGTCCACTCCGACGCTCAAATCAGTGTTTGAGTCTCTTAGATGGAAGGAAATAAGGAATAGTGTGAGTCAGAATAAGTGTAACCCCTTCACCTGAGGGGTTGGAGTACCTTTTATACCTGAGGCGGCAGTCACACGTGTCTCCGCCTTCTTCTCCACGTTCCCTCAATTGTCGGTTACTGGATAATCCTTGTAACGGTCCTTACAGCCATTAAATCCGGGTCGTTTCGATAACTAAGGCTTTAATGGTCATGTATTATACGTCATGATTATCCCATAATTATTAGTGATGATTATCCACAGATCTGAAGAAAGGGGATAGTCACTTGAGATCGAGTGATCCTTGGACTCTGCTACCCTGAGGTGATCTCGGGGTCCTTTGGCCTAGGGAGTCCCGGGAGTTCACCTTCCCGAGGTGATCTCGGGGACCTGACCTCACGAGGTGATCTCGGGCGTGTGCCCTCCGAGATCGATCTCAAGAGTATATCTACCCGAGGTGGTCTCGGGAATCTACCTTCCCGAGGGGGTCTCGAGAGTCAAGGAAAGAGAATCCTCCAAGCTCTATAAATCTTGCCACATAGCTTTTTCAATCTACGTGTCAACCACGAGGTATTCAACCCCATCAGTAATGTTAAGTTTTGATTCACAAACATAGTATCCACTGTGTTTCATATTCGAGAATCATTGCAAATTAATTTCGATCAAAATAAACTTTGGTCACTGATCGACCCAAATATACTAGATTAAATTGTCACGAAATGTGGGTCCAATCAGAATTTAGAATTTATAAATGTGCTGGAAACCCTTTTTTGCAATCAAAGAATGAAAACGTAGTAAAGAGGCCACAGGTCGTATTTTTCCTCGGGACTAGTTGATATTGTCTGATTTGAGCTTGTATTAATGTGTCGTTTGTGAATTTCGGGTTTCGAATGTGATTTGGGTTTGGATTGCGATTAGGAATGAAAACGCAATGAAAATAAAGGCAACCAAACTAATGAACCAAACAAGGTGATAGCAATTAATAACTCAATCAATGGGCAATTAAATCAATCAATGTAACTTTGCAAAATTCAGGAAATTAGAGCTAGTTTCAAAACTCACTACTGCAGATTTAGCTTCAGGTTTTTGCCATTCAAAACAACCAAATGCTAAACAATCTATAGACAATTTGATACAAAAATCAATGCCGAACTCACTTGATACAAGAGGCATGCCACCAAATCTCGATACGCAAGGAATAAAGTTTATGTGCCAAGATGATACTTATGTGCAGTCACTACTTCTCATATGCAGAATTTGATGTGCAGAATTTAACTGATCCATACAAGAACCACATGACATGCGAGAATGGATGAGGACTTCAGGAATCAACTCAAGCAAATAAAACTTTAGTCTACTGCAATGTTTAGAAGAAAGCAGAGGCAGAAATGGATGAAGGATTCAAATTCAGCTGAATGAAAATAGAAGCTGAAATCAGGTGCAATAACTCCCTGAAAGGTAAGTCTACTTAATTCCAATCAATGTTGACTCTTCACTTGATACAAAAGCAGGATTTAACTGCTTGATACG
Source organism: Boesenbergia rotunda (assembly GCA_024364735.1). NCBI lineage: Eukaryota > Viridiplantae > Streptophyta > Magnoliopsida > Zingiberales > Zingiberaceae > Boesenbergia > Boesenbergia rotunda. The sequence goes on along the minus strand of JAGFNQ010003820.1, from coordinate 54,048 downwards.
CAAGAAATGCAGAGATGATGACTGCAGAAACAAATGTGCAGAAATGCAAATGCAATGGCAAGCCAAAACTGTGTTTAACTTGGCACTAATTCAATGCTGATTTGATGCTCTCGTGCCTAAGCCAATGCTTGGAACTACAACTGCAGAAACTGCAGTAAACAACAGGAAAGTTGAAGAATTTCAGAACTACAAAGTTGCAGCAATAAACTGCTGAATTTTCAGAAATGCAGGGAGGGAATTCGGCTGCAAGTTGGATGCAAAAACAAACAAACTACTGCTGTGAAACAATTGGATGTAAAGTAAACAATTAAAGTACAACTTCAGAAGCAAATAAATGTGCAGAAAGGGAATTTGGTACACATGAGCAAGAATGATACGCAGCTGAGATTTCAGAAATGCTAAGCTAAACAAAAGGAAATTCAGAAACAATTCTGGAAATGAAACAAACTTAGATCACGGAATCCACACCCTAAATGTGATCTCTAATGGCAGGGAATAATCTAAATACTAGCAATTTGAAAACAAGCTGAAAAACTCGAAACTGAACTAAAATTCAGAACAGGGCAAGAGGCTGATACGCAAGGTTTAGCTGGGAAACAAACTGAAATTCGGAATTACCAAGCTAAACAAGATTCAGAATTGAAGCTAAAGTCTAGACAAACTTAGACCAACTAAATTAGCTAACTAAAAGTGAAACAAACTGAAAATTTCTGAAACTGAAATGCAATTGCAGGAAAAATCTGATACGCAGCTAATGGAAGTGGCACGCAAGAAGTAAGCAGAAAATAAGCTGTAATTGAATCTATTTGTTCACTAAACAAGCTTCTAAACTACTTAACTCAAAGATTAACAACCTAATTAAACGAAACAATTCAGAAAACAAACTACAGCTGATGAAACTGAAATTCTAGAACAGGACAGATTACAGCATAAGTTAAACTACAGCAGAAACTAAATTGTAAACCAATTAAACTACTCCTCGATTCCTTCCAGAGCTCATGTACTCCTTGGTCGTCAAGCAAGGGAGAGCCTCGGACCCGCAAGCTCAGCAAATCATGGGGAAAACTTCATCTGCGATTGAATACAGCTCAGATTGCTCATTTCTGAATTCTCCATTCGAAATTTTCATTGCAGCTGCGTCTGTGTGCGTAGGTGAGTGGATGATGATCCAAGCTACTTAGGGAACCCTTCTGGATAGCTCAGGTGGAAGGTATTAGAGCACAGCCGATCCGAAGGTAACAATTGGACAGAGCTATGGAAACCTCTCACAAACTCTGTTCTTGGGCAATTCCGATCCGGAAACTCCACTGATGGCCTCCCCAATGACCTAGCACATGAATTCAGCAAGGAAATCGAGTGGTCGCGCCTCGGATTGAAGGAAGAAACTAAGAACGAAGGAAGAACACGAAGAACTGGACTGTGCGGCGAAGACGCGACAGGGAAGAACTGGGCAGATTTTTGCTTAAGTAGTAACCAATGGACGACTCAGATTGATCGGAGGAGATCCAACGGCTGATCTTGCTCTGATTGGAGCCAAACTTTGATGATGATGATCTGGGGTCAGGATCTGTCTTGTGGTAGCTCGGATCCTCCAGATTTGTAACGGATGGTCCAGATCAACTTAGTCTTTGAATGGACGATCTAGAGCCCTCCGAGCTTGATCCAACGGTTGATTGAGCTCTGATTGGGATGAAATCTTCAGATCTTGATCAGTGTGCTTGATCAACCCTAACCCTAGCTCGAATTGCTTCAGATGGTCCCGGATGGCTCAGATCTAGCCGCTTTGAATCAGACGGCCCGGATTAATCGTAAGCTTGATAATTTGATCCGGTTCACTTCCGACTCAAGTTTGACCCAATATGCCCTAGGTCCAGGATCCTTTCATGCCTACAAAAATATATCAGAAAATTAGTGGCCAAATAATCCAAAAATATGTAAATTTGCAATTAAGTCCAAAATAAAAAGAAATCCTAAAACCTAGGGCAATTTCACAATTAAGTAATAAAAACATAGGTCAAACATAGATTTTAGCAACTCAAATGATCAACAAAATGGTGCTTATCAGTCACGTAATTATAATTTTTTATTGATAAAGTTAAATTTGACTGATAAATTTTTTTTACCGATCAAATTCAATTTGGATGAAAAGTGTTCATCGATAAACCTAACTTTTCTCTTACTGTTAGTTGTCCTTATAACTATTCACAACCATTTCTGTGAAATTATTTGGAAGACTTTGATTGCTTTGTAGAATACTTTGTCTTAGAGAATTTATCTGTAATAGAAAATAATTTATATAAAATTTTAATATTTTATACTTGTAAATTAAATAGATAAGCGTTATATGAAATTGGAGGGTATAATACGCATAAAAAAAATAATTGTCGATGATGTCTAATGCAGGACCAATGAATAATATGTAGCTTTTTGTTGTATCTTATGACGAATTAAGCATCTTACTAGGACCAATGGACAAATGCTCTTTAGGATATATGTGGACAAGAAATCCAATGCAATCAAATGGGGTGAATTTATCTTAATGGATGCATATACACTAAATAATCCCTTCTGGTACTGCATATATACTAAATAATCCCTCCTACTACTGGATATAAACGAGATATATAGTGCCTTTCCCTGTCCCTGGCATGGGTTGTTAATTAGTGGCTCGTTTGAAATTTGCTTTCCAATTACATCAATGGTTGAGGGATCAAACCAAACATTAGAAAGCAAGCATAGAGTTCAACTAATGCGGCTCACCTTATTGTTATTATTATTATTATTATTATATTATACGCGTTTACTCCCGGCCGGCCGTCGCTTCGTCTCCATGACTATAAGCTCTGGTATTTCTCATTTCATGATTCATTATCTCAATTCAATTCATCCCTGCGATATACACCAAAAGTTAGTTAAAAATTCTTAATCAGAATGGTGTTCTACAAAGTCGCCGGCGCATCGGAGTACCTGGCGATCACCGGATATGGTATTCGTGATATTAAGCTGGCGAAGAAGGCCTTCGTCCTCCCTGGCCAGCGCTGCACCAAGTTCGACATGTCCCCCGTCAACTACACTTTCGAGGTCCAGGCCATGAGCGCCGAGAAGCTCCCCTTCATCCTCCCCGCCGTCTTTACTATTGGCCCCCGCGTCGACTCCCGCGATTCCCTTCTCCTCTACGCCAAGCTCATCTCCCCCCACGACAAGCTTTCCAGCCACGTTAAAGAGCTTGTGCAGGGTGTCATCGAGGGTGAGACCCGCGTGCTGGCTGCCTCCATGACCATGGAGCAGATCTTCAAGGGTACCAAGTCCTTCAAGCAAGAGGTGTTCGAGAAGGTTCAACTGGAGCTCAACCAGTTCGGTCTCATCATTTACAACGCCAACGTCAAGCAGCTAGTCGACGTCAAGGACCACGAGTACTTCTCCTATTTGGGGCAGAAGACGCAGCAAGAGGCCGCCAACCAGGCCAAGGTCGACGTCGCCGAAGCCAAAATGAAAGGCGAGATCGGCTCCAAGGAGCGGGACGGGCAGACGAAGCAGAACGCCTCCAAGATCGATGCAGAGACGAAGATTTACTCGACGCAGAGAGAAGGGGAAGGGATAAAGGCGGAGTCAAAGGTGAAAGCCGAGGTCAAGATTTATCAAAACATCAGGGAAGCAGAGGTGGCTGAGGCCAACGCGGACCTGGCTATGAAAAAGGCAGAGTGGCAGCGGCAGGCCAAGGTGGCCGAGGTTGAGGGCACCAAGGCCGTCGCTATAAGGGAAGCTGAACTACAACTGGAGGTGGAGAGGAGGAATGCGCTGAGGGAGACCGAGAAGCTCAGGGCAGAGTTGCTCAGTAAAGCTTTAGTCGACTACGACATGAAGGTTCGCTCCTAGCTCTTTTCCTTTCCCCCTTAATTGCGCCGTCAATTTCTTCGACAAGATTAGGCGGAGGAGGAAGCTACGTTTGAGCTTTGTGTGCAGGTGCAAGAGGCAAATTGGGAACTGTATAAGCGGCAGAAGGAAGCGGAAGGCCACCTGTACGAGCAGGAGAAGCTCGCGGAAGGGCGCAAAGCCACGTCCGAGGCCGCGCGTTTCGCTCAGCAGAATGAGGCTGAAGCAGAGCTTTACGCCAAGAAGAAGGAGGCAGAGGGCTTGGTTGCAATGGCACAAGCACACAAGCTGTACATCGCTTCGCTGCTTGAGGCGCTTGGCGGAGATTACGCAGCACTGCGGGACTACCTCATGATCAACGGCGGGACGTACCAGGACATGGCGCGGCTTAACGCGGAGGCCGTCCGTGGCCTGCAGCCAAAGATCAGCGTGTGGACTAACGGCAGTGGCGATGGGGCGGAAGGAAGAGGGGCGATGAAGGAGATGGCCGGAGTCTACAGAATGTTGCCGCCGCTGCTGAAGACGGTGCAGGAGCAGACCGGAATAGAGCCGCCGACTTGGATGGCGAAAATGGCGGAGACGGCAGCTGATTGATTGATGCGTATTAATTCTATTGTATCGCGTTGTTGTATAATATTGCTCCGTAGAATTTGTAAATGGCCGTTGTTGTGAGGAGATGATCCTACCTCCCGAACGCTTCTCTGTCCTCGTGTCCCGAACGCTAGACGACAAAAATTTCACGTGCGAAACACGTGAGGACGCGCCGCAGCTAAAAGTGCCCAGCTAAAAAAAAAAAGCCGTGTGTTTGTCATCCTCCTCGTTTGCCCTAAAACCCAACCTCTTCTCCCTTTGTCGTTCGCCCTCTCCCTTCGTCCTTCTTCCTCCTCTTCTTGCCCTAACACCCAAAAGAGGTTGAAGACAAAGCTGTCCTTCCTCCTTGTCTCCTCGCAGTGACGACGAGGTTGTCGTCGACTTCCTCCTCTTGCCCTTCTTCATCCTCTCCTCGTAGTGACGACGAAGCTGCCCTCGTTCGCCCTTTGCCCTCTCCAAGCAAAAGCAGTGAAGATGAAGCTGTCCTCGACCACCTCCTCTTGTCCTTCGCCCTCTCCTCACAGTGACGACGAAGCTGTCCTCCTCGCAGTGACGACGAGCTCGAGTTCCGCCATCTCAATCGTGGTCCTCCGCCATCTCAATCGTGGTCCTCCTCTTTGAGGTTTATTTTGCTACTGCTAATTTCTAATTGAACATATGAATTGCTCTTTTTTTTTTTGAGACTCAGTGTGTTAGATGAAATTGACATTATAAGAGCTTTCTGGATAAAAAATAGATATTTTGGCATTATAAGCACAATGGTGATATTTCGCCCTTCGCCCTCTCTTTAACAGTTTTGTTTGTCCAATTTTCATGTTCTTACTGCATTCTGTTTGCCGCATAGTATTATCAATATACATTTCTTGGTTATTTTTTTTTCTTCAGGATCAAAATACCTTGAATGGAGTTATCGTTGTTTGAATCTACGAGTCGTCGTTTGTTGAATTTTGATGGAAATGAAGAGTGTAAGGATGGTGATCAGTTTGATTGTATTGATGAGGGTAATAACAATGAAAAAGATCAATCGGGTATGGACTCTACCATGTTATTGAGTTGTCACCCATCTATCACAGAAGAAATGATACCAAAAATAGGTATGGAATTTAAGACAGAAGAGGATGCCTATGAATTTTATTTGAAATATGCTAAACAAGTTGGATTTGGCATAAGAAAGAGTAAAAGCCACAAAGATAAATCGGGCAAACTAGTTGACAGAATTTTTTGTTGTAGTGCGCAAGGTAAAAGGGAAAAGGACAAACGAGATGTTTATGTGAAATCAAGTCGTCCTGAAACAAGGTTTGGTTGTGAGGCTAAATTGAAGATTGTTTGTCGACAAAATGGTAACTTAACTGTGGAGCAATTTGTTAAAGAGCATAATCATTATCTTTCAAGTCCAAACAAAACTCACCTCTACAGATGTCATAGGAATATATCCTCGTCTGCGGCGATACAGATTGAGATGGCAAGTGATGTGGGAATCGCCCCAAAAGCATCTCATGTTCTTATGGTGAGACAAGTAGGTGGGAGGGAGAATTTAGGTTTTATTCCTGAAGATTACAAAAATTATTTGCGATCCAAAGAACAAGAAATATGAGAGTTGGGGATACAGAGGTGTATTGGAATATTACAGAAAATGCAGTTCGATGATCCTAATTTTTTTATGCTATTCAAGTTGATGAAGATGATTTGATAACTAATATTTTTGGTGTGATGCTAAGATGAGATCTGATTATGGTAATTTTGGAGATGTTATTTGCTTTGACACAACCTACAGGAAGAACAATAAAGGTCGTCCAATTGCGTTATTTGTAGGTGTTAATCATCATAAGCAATCTATTATTTTTGGTGCAGCTTTATTATATGATGAAACCTCTATGACGTTTGAGTGGTTGTTTGATACATTTACCAAAGTTATATGTGAAAAAAAAAACCAACAACTATTCTTACTGATCAAGATGCAGCAATGACAAAGACATTAGCTTCCAGATGGCTTGAAACATATCATCGTTTATGTATTTGGCACATTTATCAAAATGCCGCAGTACATTTGAGTGGAGTTTTTTCTCAGTTTAAAGAGTTTACTAAAGATTTTGCCTCATGTATATATGATTTTGATGAAAAGGAAGATTTTATTTCAGCTTGGAACATGATGTTAACCAAGTATGCACTTGAAGACAATGATTGGTTGAGACGTCTGTTTCGCATAAAGGAAAAATGGGCTTTAGTATATGGACGACAAATGTTTTGTGCAGATATGACTACAACCCAAATAAGTGAGAGTATGAATAGTATTGTGAAAAGATATGTCACTTATCAACACAAGTTTTTAGCCTTTTTCAATCACTTCCAAAGATTGCTTGATGATCGTAGATATGAGGAGTTAAAAGCTGAATTTAAATCAAATACAAGTGTTCCATGTTTAGTGTATCCAATTGAAATTTTAAAGCATGCAAGTTGTATTTATACTCCTGAGGTATACAAGTGTTTTGAACAAGAGTGGTACAAATCTCATGATTCTCGTGTAGAAATTTGTGAGATTGTTGGATTAGCTACAAAATATAAAGTTATTTCTCACAAAAAGAGTTACCATCATATAGTTACACTTGATTCATCAGGTCAAAAAATTGAGTGTAGCTGCAGAAAATATGAATTTGCTGGGATTTTGTGTTCTCATATTTTGAAAATATTTACGATGCAAAATATCATGAAGATCCCAAGTGAGTATATATTGAAAAGGTGGACACGAAAAGCGAAAGATGGATACTTTGGAGTTATTGATTCAATTGCGAACAAAGATAGTTTGGATCCAAAAATACTTAGCAATATGCGATATAAAGAATTGAGTGGGTTGTATGTTCAATTGGTTACCAAGGCAGCCGAGAGGGAAGACACTTACAAGGTTGTTAAAGATGGTTTGTTGAGTATGTTTCAGATGGTGGATGAAAGGTTACAAGATAATGAACCAATTGTTGAACACTCAATTGAAACAGAGTTTGAAATTGGCGAAGCAAACTCTCTTGGAGTCAAAGGAATTAAAACAAAGAAGAAAACAATTTCCGGTAAGAGGTTGAAAGGTGGCTTAGAAAAGATTTCAAGGAAAAGGAAAGCAACGAGAAAAACAAACCAAACTTCAACAATTGATAAGGTTTCGTCCCCATTCTTAGTAAAGTGTTGTATATTTGAATGTATTTTTTGTCATTACATTTGAGAAAGTATGTAAAATTAAATCATTCTATTTTTTTATTGTATAACAGGCTGTAGAAGAGCGTTATGAAAGTATATCCAGCTGTCCAGTGTAGAATGTCAACAAATGATCAATCAAGTTAAGATATATTTTTATGTTAAACTAAACTAATTATGTTATCACTATCTAAAACTATATTTATTGTTTTAGCCTACGCATCATAGCTGTGTACAAGGATTAAGTATGGTTGGAACTCAATTTCCTCTACTTTTGTCAACCCAACAATATCAGGTTCACTTTAATGTTGTTAAACATTTCTCATAAGATATGATTTATTGTATCATACTTATTGACATTATTTCTCCTTTTTTTTCTCTCCAGGGACATCAATTATGTGGATGTTGCATCAATGGAATTCACATCAACCAAAGGACACCACAAAGAATGATTGACGACAATATAGGTAATGAAGCAAGCTACAATGCAATGCATGCTTCTTCATCTCAGATGTGTAATGAAGCAAGCTCCTCAAAACTCAAATATGCATCTTCAATGACCGCTAAGCCATCAGTTCGTGACATCAGTTTCTGATGAATTATGGCTATTGATCCAAGTTTTTGTTGAACTTTGAAACATCAATTCGTGACACTGCTACATCATGACATGATCTCAAGTGTGCTAATGAATTATGGCTGCTGATAGGAACTTTTGTTCTTGTTATTGTTCTATGGGAGTTGTAAAGTTTTTGTTCCTGCTTAGGAGTTTTGAATTGAGGGGACTGAATTTGTTGGGTCTGTTTCATGATGAATTATGGTTGCTGATAGGAACAATTATGGTGTTATTGTTCTATGGGAGTTGTAAAGTTTTTGTTCCTGCTTGGGAGTTTTGAATTGAGGGGACTGAATTTGTTGGGTCTGTTTCAGGATGTTTATGTTTGTTATGCCAATTTCGTATTAGTTTTCATGCTTGGATGTTTCAGCTCCTTTCCAAATTGTGTGGTGGCTGCCAATTTCGTATTAGTTTTCATGCTTGGATGTTTCAGTTCGGAGTGTGAAAATGCCACTTTGAGTTTCGTGCTTGTGTTTCGTGGAGTTGTGAAAATGCCACTTTGAGTTTCGTGCTTGTGTTTCGTATTAGTTTTTGTGTTGTGGTGTCTGTTTCGTATTAGTTTCGTGCTGTGGTGTCTGTTTCATGCTTGTGTTTCGTATTAGTTTTTGTGAGGTGAACAAACCCTTTGTTCATTTCGATCAATGAAGCTCCTTTGAGTTGTGAAAATGTCATATGTGGTATTTTTGAACTATTGATAGCGGTTGGCAATACATCCATTCTTATGATAATGGTTGGCAATGCATTCTCAGCAATTATTGATAGTGGTACACCAATTCATTAGCTAGCTAGCAATTCATTAGCTAGCTAGCAATTCTCAGCAATGCTTTAAAGCAGCTCGGATCCGAACTGGCTGTAAAGTCGGTTAGCTAACTTAAAGTTGGTGTTAAGTTTATGATTGGTGTACATGCTTTAAAGCAAAGTCGGTTGGCAATACAGCACAATTAGTGGAAATTTTCTTTCTCCAATTATTGATAGCGGTTTGCAATACATTCTCAGCAAAAATTTCTATTAGTTAATCTTTAATAAAAAATTTCTATTGTTAGATATAATATAGAAGTACATAATTTTTTGGCTAATGAAAATTTTTGAGTTCCAAATAGAAATGCATAACTTTTTACAAATCATACACAAAAAGATATAAATTACAATCCACACTCAATAGAATCAAGAGTCGAAAATTTACATCCAACGCGAGTCAAAAATTTACATCTAGCATCAAGAGTTTAAAATGTCAACATCATCCATAATTATAATTATTTATCACATTAAAAGACTAACACTACTTAACCATACCAACTAACAAACAAAATAAATATACAGCTAAAAGAATTAAGTTCACTATCACTAATATCCAGACCATGAGCGGTACATTCCAATTTCTCATATCATGTCTACGATAAGCAATGTGTTGACTTTCTATCCTTGACTCCACTCTTGGCAACATTCTAAAATGATATTACTGGTGTCTTCATTTAATCCAGTATCAGTCCTCGCCCACTTTAACCATCCATGTTGCTTACATCCATAATATAATCTTCCTGGATTCTTGATTGATCTAGAGACTAGCACCAATGCTTTTAGTCCGCATTCCCTACATCGTACAGTATGATCGATGTTGCTGTTACTTGAAGATGCCATTCAATATCAACCTAATACTACAAAAAAAAAAATGGACAAAATTAGACTAAAGAAAAACAATTTGCATAAGTAATAACACCACATCATTATCAGAATCAATCAAGAAAAATACTAAATTCTATGAACTCTTCCAAGTCCCTACACGGCTTCATAAACATTAGATAAAAGTTTGAGAACCTTTTTATTTTCCACTACAGCCCTTCCACTAATCATAAACTTAACACCGACTTTAAAGCATGTACACCAATTCATTAGCTAGCTAGCAACGATGACGACAACAATAACAGTCTTGTGTTAATCACTAATTAATCTAATAATTACTCCAATAATAACAGTTTAAACATCCAGAAAATTCTTCTTCAATTTCATCTAATAGTGCCAAAATATCTATTTTTTATCCAGAAAGCTCTTATAATGTCAATTTCATCTAACACACTGAGTCTCAAAAAAAAAAGGGCGAAGGGCGAAATAAATTAGAAATTAGCAGTAGTAGAATATATCCTCAAAGAAATTCATATGTTCAATTAGAAATTAGCAATTCATATGTTCAATTACAAATTAACAGTAGCAAAATAAACCTCAAAGAGGAGGACCACGATTGAGATGGCGGAGGACCACGATTGAGATGGCGGAACTCGAGCTCGTCGTCACTGCGAGGAGGCCCCCTCTCCCGTCGTCACTGTGAGGAGAGGGCGAAGGGCAAGAGGAGGTGGTCGAGGACAGCTTCGTCTTCACTGGTTTTGCTTGGAGAGGGCAAAGGGCGAACGAGGGCAGCTTCGTTGTCACTGCGAGGAGAGGATGAAGAAGGGCAAGAGGAGGAAGTCGACGACAACCTCGTCGTCACTGCGGGGAGAGGATGAAGAAAGGCAAGAGGAGGAAGTCGACGACAACCTCGTCGTCACTGCGAGGAGAGGATGAAGAAAGGCAAGAGGAGGAAGTCGACGGCAACCTCGTCGTCACTGCGAGGAGACAAGGAGAAGAGGTTGGGTTTTAGGGCAAACGAGGAGGATGAAAACACACGGCTTTTTTTTTAAGCTGGGCACTTTTAGCTGCAGTTCGGCGCGTCCGCGTCCTCACGTGTTTCGCACGCGAAATATTTGTCGTCTAGCGCTCGGGACACGGGGATAGAGAGGCGTTCGGGACAGAGGATCCGAACTGAAGAAAGGAAGGCAATTTACCAGCCAATGCCAGCCGCCGAGGCCGACGGCCTTCTTGACAACGCCGTGCAGGCCGAGGAGAACCGACTTGGTACGATTATTGCCGGTCACCACCACCTTAGTGTGCCTCGGTAGGATCGCCAACTCTTCCTCGCCGCCCTCTCCACAGCTGGGGTGACACCCGCCGTCCAATGCCCCAAGCATCGCCGCCCACTATCCTAGGAGAAAAGGGGAGGGGAAGGAGCCGGAATCAGATCCCGGCAGCGAATTGGCACAAGAAATCCGACATTGCGGTGGAGAAAAGCGGCGAACTGGAGGAGATTTTGGATTGGAGTGGTGCGGATTCTGAGTCGGCTGAAGCTTCTTACTTGTGATTGTGTGTGTCCCGACACGGATCCCGACGAATGGACGACGGCTAATGAGAGTCCAACGCGTGGCAGGAAGTGGTCGTCGCGGATTCCGACTGGGACCCATCCTCGCCTTGGATTCGACGATAGCGGTTATGGAGCCGATTTGGAGTTTTGTTTGGCAGCGTAATAGTGATTTTGTTTTTGTTTTTGTTTTATTTATTTATAATTTGAATATTTAGATATTCAATTCTCAATCTCACGCAAATTTTTCAACCGTCAACCGAATAAATCAGAAAGCGTAATTTATGGTATCACGAGAATCGAATTCAAAAAAATATATAGAATCGACGTATTAACGACTCTTATAATAATTTCACATTATACAAAAGAGAGGGAGAACATTAGGGCCTAGATCAAAGAAACAACTATATAATGGGCTAATTTAGTGGTAGAATGATTAATCGATATTTTAGATATTTATGGTTCGATCTCCAATTATGATGTATTTATAAGAATTTTTTTTCAAATAGGGGGTGAACCCTAAGACGTTGAGCTTCTAAACTGTCCACCGTGAGCGCTTCCCTATTTACCTTAGCAACCGATGAAAAATTTTCGTGAGATTAGATCGATCGTCAGAGGTTAAAAAAAATTATTAATCATTTTATTTTAGAAAGGGATCTATTTTTTATTTTTTTTAATTATATTCCATAATATCAAAAGTACAAATCTTAATTCTGTTTGAGAGGAGGTGAGAGAATGATAAATAAAGGAGCTAAGGTAAGGGAAAAGTAAGAAAAATTAAGAAGGCGTTTGGTAGACTTTTTTTTTATTTTATGTAGAAATTCGGTTTTCTAGAAAATGTGTTTGGTTTGTATTTTTCAGCCTTATTTTTCAAAAAAAGATATAGTGTTTTCTGGAAAACTAGAGAATGAAAGAAAGTCATTTTCCAGAAAATAAAAAAATATAATTTTCTAAAAAATAAAAATAGAAAATAGAGCAAACCAAACGCTCTCTAAACCTCCTTACCTATTAAATTGAAAATTTTCTTACCTCACACCAAAAATATTATTTTATCCGGGGAGATATAGTAGGAACCTTTAAGAAAGACCAAACTGGCAAGTTGAGTTGGTGTTAAGGCAAAGAGAATTAATCGAATTCGCCGCTCTATGTAGCTAAGGGTCGATCGGTTGCTCTTCACGGCAAATAGCCAACTGGCCACTCATTGTGGCCGACCTTCCCAGACGACCGGCCGACCCTACAACCTTCTCGGACGATCGGCCGACCTGCCGACCTTCCCGGGCGACCGGTCGACCCGCCGACCTTCCCGGGCGACCGGTCGACCCGCCGACCTCCTCGGCGACCAGTCGACTTGCCGACCTTCCCGAATGACCAGCCGACCCGTCCACCGCCACCTCCTCAGTAACCGGCCGACCCGTCGACCTTCTCGGACAACCCGACGACCCGCCGACCTTCACGAACCATCGGCTGACCCGTCGACCTTCCCGAACGACCCGACGACCTGCCGACCTTCCCGAACGACCGGCCGACCCGCCGACCTTCCCGGGCGATCGGACGATCGCCCGACTAGCCGACCTCCTTAGTGGGCGGCCAACCCGCCGACCTTGGCGGCAGATTACAGATCTACCGCTCTTCGCGGCTGAGCTGAGTTGATCTCCAGCACCTGTCCGATTAGCATGGCTTACCGGACGCTTCGGTTCACCTTCACTCCGACCCGACACCTTTGCCAGACCAAAATACAGAGTCAAACTCGCACCTGGGCTGATATGACATAAAGCAGGATGTAACATAAAATATAATGAAATATGTGACAGTAGTTTATGACAGGACAATCCCCATAAGATCTCTAAGATTCAGGAAATCTAACAGACATGACATACTCTTTATTATAGATGAGATAACTTGTCAGAGATGTTGCCTATGAAACGGCTCATGTGTGTTAAGAGAGGGAGAATTCGACTCCTACTCACTTCTGCTTACAGGAGCTCACTCGGGATGGAGAGTGAAAGGAATTCTACTAAGCCCTTGAGATGTAGATAATCCACTTTTATCTACTTTAGTCTCTTATACTGTTTATTTTCTTTATTCTCTGCTTATCTTTTTCATTTACTGGAAGTTTAACTTGAGCGTCGGAGTGCAAGACCCGGGCACCCCTCGGTCTCTTTGCGGGTACTTTCGGCGATGGGGCGGCTCCGACGGTCCTACAGGCTTTCCTTTAGGTCATGGCAGTCTGGTCAATATTTAAGTCACCTCACCCGCACTCCGCTAGCTCTCCACCGCTTTCAGACAGGATCAAATTTGACACCGTCTATGAGAATATACGCCTGATCTGGAACGTGAAGATGAAGGATGCCGAAAAACTTTCTGCCATCACCCTTATCCCAAAAGATTTCTACAAACAGAACATTATGAATCATGATAGGAGAGTCAAAGATCCTCCACTTCGAGATTCAGCCACATCAAAAAAGGTTAATCAACGGATATTTTCTAAAAAGCAGCTCGGTCGGTGATACCGGCAGCCTCTAGCCATCACCAACCCTCAAGTATAGTATGGCAGATTCAATTTGGCGACTACAATTAGAAAAATTTAGTGGATAAATCTGATCGGAGCCTTTATCATGCATGCCTGAACACAAACTGGAAACCCAGCAGCTGCCTCTTTCGGCTTGTCTAGATCCAAACCAGTGCAACCCCTCGAAGTTCGCATATCTCCCATCAATTGCCCCAAATGGAAAGTCGATCGGCAACTTCAAAAGATTTAAATTGACGAGGGCAAAATGGGCAGTCCAATGGCAAATTTGATCAAGCTTTGAAGGGACAGTGAAATTGGTCAAATCAAAATTGGCTGTCCAATTGGTCTCAAAAAATGAAATGCCCACCATTTCAGGCTGAGGCCGATTAGCCGTCTCTGGTTAACAATGTCGATAGGTAAATTAAATTTTGAATCCGAGTTATTAATAAGCAAAGCACGGCCAGCAGCTTTAATGGAAGAGTATGAGCAACTTGGATCCAGTCGGCATGTATAATGGGCTAATTTTCAAGAAAATCAAATGCTTGTAGAAATCCGAGCGACATATTTTATTGGGCAAATCCAGTGGGAAAATTTCTAACTCAACTGATAAATCCGATCATATCCCAAGTTCGGCTTTCTCCAGCTGGCAAGATCCAAAACTATATATACTTCATCTCTGAGTTGGCAAATCTCCATTCCAACCCAAAGGGAAATCCAAATCAACAGTGGATGAGACAATCAAAGTCAGCTGATCAGCAATCAAAGTTGGCAGCTCCGGTGGGCAATAGCCAAGTAGGCAACTTCGGGTGTAATTTACCGAGTAAAGATTTTCAATTGGCTAAATCCGATCGACTTCAGTAGGAAGAACCCGTTCAGCATCTGTGATGGTCCAACGCCGATCGGTGATATTCAATCACCTACTTATTAAAATTCCAAGTCAGCTTCACTTAGAGAAAGCCAGAACCAACTCCTTTCCAAGTTGGCCTTGCAGAAGTCTAAGTGGGCAAAGTCCAATCGGCTTGAACTTGATCCATTTTTAAATATGTGCAAAAGTCTGGTCAGCTGCTTGGCTTTAAAAGATCCCTATTTTGCACATAATCAATAAACGAATGCTTGGCAGCGCCAATCAGCCATCCGAGCGGTAACTTCAGTCGTTAACCCTGTAACTCTAATCAGCTCCCCTTCATTTTACTTGGTTGCTCAACTCAAACCCTCTCGACAAGTAACTCTGAACTTGAACTTTAGAATTTAAATCCAGAATATATAGGTCTTATATTTATCAATCAGAAAGTTCATTCAAAATAGCCACTCGGCTAGTCCGCTTCCAAATAGCCACTCGCCCGATTTTCTTCCGAAGGGCATTCGGCCGATACTCTCTTAAATGGTCGTTCGACCGGAATTCTTCAAGTGGTCATCTGACCGTTAATTCTCAAATGGTCACACGACCCATATTTTTAAAGAGGCACTCGGCTAATGCATCGCAATAGTTATTTCTAGAAGACTGCTTAGCTAGGCAATAATCCAAATTCTCACCCAGTGCAAGTTATAAGTGGGCATTCTCCCATGCACCTGCCTACCTCGGTGCCAACCGGACGTGGCTGCCCACGCTCCATTAGGCCCGCCCGAGTGGCATCCAGACTATCGTCTAGTGCAGGTTATAAGTAGGCATGCTCCGACGTATCCGTCTATCTCGGTGCCGATCGGACGTGGATGTCCACGCTCCATCAGGGTCGCCCGAGTGACGTCCAGACTCTCGCCCAGTGCGAGTTATAAGTGGGCATGCTCCCACACACCCATCGACCTTGGAGACGACTGGACGTGGCTGCCCACACTCCATCATGGTCGCCCGTGTGGCGTCCATACTCTCGCCTAGTGCGATTTATAAGTGGGCATGCTCCCACACACCCGCCTATCTCGGTGCCGACCGGACGTGATTGCCCACACTCCATCAGGGTCGCCCGAGTGACGTCTAGACTCTCGCTCAGTGCGAGTTATAAGTGAGCATGCTCCCACGCACCCATTGGCCTCGGAGACGACCGGACGTGGCTGCCCACACTCCATCATGGTCGCCTGAGTGGCATCTAAACTCTTGCCCGGTGCGAATTATAAGTGGGCATGCTCCCACGCACCCGCCTATCTCGATACCGACCGGACGTGACTGCCCACGCTCCATCATGGTTGCCCGAGTGGCGTCCAGACTCTCGCCCAGTGCAAGTTATAAGTGAGTATGCTCCCACACACCCATCTATTCCAATTTTATTCCTCCTCAATCATTTCCTTTTCCTCCCGTTTTAAAAGTAAGAATAATTTCGTAATTTTAGATATTTAATTTTTTTATCTTTCCTTTTCACCCAAACAATATAACATATATTTCGTTAATAAACCTTTCCTCCATTCTCAGCAAAAGTAATATAGATACTTTATTTTTTTTCTCCATTTTCCTTAATTTACCTCCTTTTCCCTTCCGTTAATGACTTCCCCTCACCTCATCCAAACATAGGCTAAACGATCGCTAAATCCTATTCTCATGGCTTCGAGGCACGTACCGACACCCGACCCTTTTTTGCACGTAATTTCTTCTCCAACGTTCTTTCCACGGATCCACTAAACAAGCTGATAATAATAATCTTCTTCTCCTACCTTCTTCTTCGTCTTACAACACACAACACCAATTACGACTTAATCATGCAATAGTATTACGGTGGCTGTTTGCGAGACATAATTGCACGGTGTTGAATATTTCCACAGATAAAATTCTTAATTGTAAGAATCATGATTGATTTAGATTAGATTGATTATAAGGATAAGATCATTAATTGTAAGGATTATGATTAGCTTGATTATAACAATTAAGTGATAAACATATCATAATTATAGGATCCTCTTTCCCTCTTTATATATATATATGAATACATGTATGTATTCATATATATTATGATATTGGAAATAAATTAACTCATTCTTTTTTTCATATGTGTTGATTCTCGGAATGACTGTCGCACTCAACATAGGCCGACAGTCGATGACCACTTGACCTAATTATCGGGCGGCGTGATAGCTATTGTATGCGACACCAATCACTTTTTATTATCGTAAAAAGTAATATTTTTTAATATTTATTTCAGATCCCACCAAATACAAGTATGTCTCTCCATGAGATATAAGGATAAAATTCTGAAATCAATTTATATATGTAAAATCCCAAGGGCAAGAATCGAATATTAAAGATCGGATTAAGCGTGATCCAGGGCAGTGATAGTCCACACTCACCGACGTCCGACGCCTTATTTTTACGTAGTTTGTCAAAGTCACACATATCAATGCGCTCCCACAAATGTTGATAAGCCGAGCCGAGCCAAGCGTGGTAGACGTGTAGCATTCAAGCTTATTAAATTTGATAATATAAGTTTGTTGATTCATTTTAAATTTTATTTTATTTTTATTAATAAATATAATTCATAATTTTGTTCAATATTAATCATAAACAATTTACAATTCCTATTCATAAATGATAATTTTTTTTCTACTTGTTTGGATTTTTTCCTCTAAAAAATCAGATCGTTTCTAAAACTTGCAAAATAAAGATAACACAGGTTAGGAGTTGGTGACTTTATCGGCGCAACCACTCTAATGATCAAATTAGTCACCAGTGTAAGAGATTTAGAGTTTATAGAGATGCAAAACGAGGAGAAGAAGAAGAAGATGACCGGAAAAGATGTGAGCTTCGTGGAGAAGAGCCGTGTCTACTTACAAGAAAAACAAAACTATACCTATGACTTACCCTCACCCATGCTTATATAGTTGTTGGAAGAGCATTATATTTCTACGTAAGATGTCATGCTCTCCTTCGTTCTCCTTGTAAAAGCTGGTAAAGGAACCAGATTTGATCACAGTTAGCTGTCTCTCTAATCATCAAGAGTCTTTTATTATATGCATCCAATCATCAAGAGTCATGTGTTGGTCGGCTTTATCGACACAGCCACTCCAACGACCAAGTTAATCACTAGTATAAAAGATTTATAGTTTATAGAGATCGGAAACAGAAAGAAGAAGAAAATCTTCTTATATAGCTGTCAAGTCATCTCTGCTTGCAAGAAACACTATACCTATGACTTATCCTCACCCGTGCTTATATAGTTGTCAAAGAGCATTTCTACGTCAAATGTCATGCTCTCCTTCATTCTCCTCGTAAAAGCTAGTGAGGGAACCAAATCCGACCATAGAAATTAGTTATCTCTCCATTCATCAAGCGTCATGTACTCATAAGAGAGTAATCAGGAGATCAAATCCAACAACCATTAGTTGTCTCTTCATTCATCAATCTTCACGTATTCATAGGAAGGAAATCAAAGAACCAGATCCGACAACCACTACTAGCTTCTCCATTTAGAAGACACAATGTATTCATAGGAAGGTAACTAGAGAGCTAGGTCTAAACACTAAGGAGGCGCTTGGTAAGCGGGTTTAGAAGGTGGGAATGGGAATGGAATCTATTTCATTCCCATTGATGATGCTTGGTATACGGGAATCGGAATCAAAATAAGGATATGATACCCTTGATTTCATAACCCACCCCCACTAGGTTATCACCAAACCCATAAACCCCTCAATCAAACTCATTACCATTCTCATTGTCAAATTTATACCAAACGCCCCCTAAGTCTAGGTGCTCCGGGGAATCAATATTCGAACATTAAGTCAGGGTGCTGAAATTGGTGTATGAGCATTGAGTCCAGGTGTTCAACAGAAATTGGTATCTGAGCATTAAGATCGGTGGAGGTTAGTACCTGAGCACTAAGGTCAGATGCTCGGTGGATGTTAGCACTCGAGCATTGAGTCCTAGCGATCGTTAGAAACCACACTATAAAATTTTTTGGATTCAACAACACCCAATAGACAACGATTTTTTGAAAAATCGTTATCTTTTTTATTTAACAACGGGTTTTTCCAAAACTGTTGACGTTGAAAAATTTTTTGCGGAAAAAGACAACGGTTGTTAAAAAACCGTTGTCTTATGTATGTCAAAGACAACGGTTTTTTAAAAACCGTTGTCTATGGTTACGACAACAGTTTTTAAATAACCGTTGTCTATTGGTGTTGCTTATGTGATAATACACAACAGCGAGCTCGAGCGCGAAAACGAAAACGCCCGCTTTAGTTGTTCTCTTCAGTCGCCGCGCGACCTCCCCTTAGTTCATTCTCTGCATTCGCCGCAGTCGTCGAACCCTAACACACCTCAACGATCTTTTCCTTCTTCTCGTTCTTCTTCTCCTTCCTCTTCGTCGCGAACGACAACGCCGAACCCTAACACACCTCAAACTTTCTTGCCATCTTTTCCGTCTTCTCGTTCTTCTTCTTCTTCTTCCTCTTCGCCGCACACAAACAAGACACCTCAAACTTCTCCTCGCGTGAACTAGCCGCCACCACGCCCCTTCTTCTTCCTCCTCTTGTGGCGAGTTGCCGAATTAGAGAGATATTAAGGTAATGCTTGCTCTTGTTGGGTTTTCTACAGTAGGTTTGAGTCTAACATTTCAAGGGTCTTCAGGTTTTGGACAGTAGGTTTGAGTCGAACATTTCAGCATTTTGGGTGCCGTTCTCTCTTGCGAGTGTTTGTTGGAGAACAATCCAGACGGTACCTGGCGTCTCTCCCTCTCTTCTACCACTCTTCAAGGTGATGAAACCCTTCTCTAGTTTCAGTTTATTGGTTTCAGTTGGGACATCCAATTCAGATTTCTAATATGTCATCTTCTATGTGTTGGGACCGGTATACGAGCTAGAGGGGGGGGGGTGATTAGCTCCGATTTGCTTGTAGATGATTTGTCACGGCGGAAGACTTCAAGCAATGCTAACACTTAGGATTTTACTTGGTAACTACCCCGGCCGGGTGACTAATCCAAGGATCCACTCTCCTCACTCTCTCATACACTATGAAAGATCTCCTTCTTGAGGTGGAGAAACCTCTTACAAGCTTTCACAAAGATACAACAAGAAACAAAGCAAATACAAATGAAATCTTACAAGATTTACAATGAATAAACTCTCTTTGCTTTCCTTGCTATCTTCAAGCTTGTGATTGCCTCTAGAACCTTGGAAATGCAGCAGCAATATCCTCCAAGGCTTCCCTTGAGATGGCACTGATGAAGGAGAAGAAGGGGAGAAGTTCTACAGCTCAAAACCTGCGCGAAAATCCTTATACCCGACGCCTAGGGTTTCTGAATCGATTACCCAATCGATTACCATGTCACACTTAGCCGTTCAACGGCTAGTTTTCGAACCGTAATCGATTAGCCAATCGATTACCAGTGACCTGAATCGATTACCCAATCAATTCAGAGCCTTTCTGTTCTCTCGCGCAAACCTCAGTGATCGATTACCCCAATCGATTCAGAGCCTTTCTGTTCTCTCGCGCAAACCTCAGTGATCGATTACCCCAATCGATCAAGAGACACCTTAATCGATTGACCAATTGATTAAGGGAAGGCTAAATCAATTACCCAATCGATTCAGCCACCTTCTGTTCTCGCAACAAACTCTCTTAATCGATTCCCCAATCGATTAAGTCCGACCTAACTTGTGCTCACAAGTCTAGGGTTCCCTACTAAGTGTCCGGCCAACCCCTTTGACCAACTTGGATTTCATTTGCCTAGTTCCCAACTAGGACTTAACCTGGTTCCCAACCAGATTCGCCTAACCCTTGAGTTAGGTCTAATCTCTTGGTAAACTTCCACCTTGCCAGCATACGATCTCCCCGATTCATTTGAACTTCACCTAGTCCCACTATGTGTGCCTAGTCCCACTAGGCCTTTTCCCATGCCAACGTACGATCTCCCTGATCCACCTAGACTTCACCTAGTCCCACTAGGTGTGCCTAGTCCCACTAGGTGTGCCTAGTCCCACTAGGTCTTTTTCAATGCCAGCGTGCGATCTCCCCGATCCACCTGGACTTTACCTAGTCCCACTAGGTGTGCCTAGTCCCACTAGGTGTGCCTAGTCCCACTAGGTCTTTTCCGATGCCAGCGTGCGATCTCCCCGATCCACCTGGACTTCACCTAGTCCCACTAGGTCATCTCCGTCAAGCCTCCAGTCAACCTTGACCCGCTCGACATCATACGATATTCAAACATCATATGACATTCAAACATCATTATCAAACATCGAAACATCCAACCTTAAGGTTTCAAGCTTACCAGACCTAAGCTCACCCGAGCTTAGTCAAACTAGGTCAACCCTGACCTAACCAAGATTGCACCAACAATCTCCCCCTTTTTGATGTTTGACAATATGTTTGAGAAAGACTAATCCCTATTAGCCTTTCAATCCTCTCCCCCTTTGACACACATCAAAAACTCTCCCCGAGAGTCTATATGGTCAAAGGCATGCCAAATGAAACTCCCATACATTCCATTTGAACCCATGCTCATCCTTGAGCATTCATCATAATGAAGATTTCAATCTTCATTCTTTCACTTATCCCAAAAATAAAAAGTTCAAACTCATGCTTTTAAGGAAGACCTCCCCTCAAAACATACTCTAAACCTCTATCATTGCACCAACAATGACTTGAGAGTACCTAAAACTTTAGGAAATCTCAATTTGAGGTTATGAGATTTTGAAATTCAAAACTTGAATCAAAATCTCTCCTTAACCTTATAGTTTTCACCAAACCATCTCCCTTTTTGATTTCATGCTGAAAGTTACCCAAATATACTTATAAAAGTATTCCAAGGGGCTAGAGATTGGTAGGTTACTCAAAATTAGGTTATTGGACTGAAAATAGACAGTTTCAGTCTTACCAATCAATTGGCATTGGGAACCAATCGATTAAGACATGCATTAATCGATCAACCGATCGATTACAGCTGCCTTGAATCGATCAACGGATCGATTATGCGAGCTTCTGTGCTCGCAGATAGGGCTAGCAATCGATTGACCAATCGATTGAAGTAGCCTAATCGATCACCTGATCGATTGGGAGTTTCTGATTTCTGAAAATAATTTCAGATTCGAATTTCAGAAACCCCTAAATAATTCTACAAAATTCAAAAAATTCTAAAATTTTGTGTAGACATTATTTATAACATATACTATCATGGAAAAATAATTTTACATGAAAATACCTTCCTTTTTCAAAGAATGACACAAAATTGGAAACCATTGAAATACTTCAATGTTTCTCATTGTTTTGTATCCATTTCATCAATGATGAGTGCTATCAAAAGATAGTCTTTACCAAGGTTTTCCAAGATAGTTTTGAAATAGTTTCAAAAATAATTTCCAACCATATTC
The DNA here is from genome assembly GCA_024364735.1 of Boesenbergia rotunda. Taxonomy (NCBI): domain Eukaryota; kingdom Viridiplantae; phylum Streptophyta; class Magnoliopsida; order Zingiberales; family Zingiberaceae; genus Boesenbergia; species Boesenbergia rotunda. The sequence goes on along the minus strand of JAGFNQ010003820.1, from coordinate 31,830 downwards.
CTTGGGCTAAATGCACATGACTTGTACATTAGCTTTCCCAATGATTGGAGGTCATTTATATCCAACTTTTTGATGAACCTAAAACTCACTAAGATGCATATCAATTAACACCTTGAGTTTTGATCATCACCCTAACATCTCACTTGTTTCTAATGTGTCTCAAAAACACACACAAGTCAATTTATGGTCTTGGTGAGATGTGAAAGTCATGTTCTCCCTAAACTAAGGGTTCATGCATTTCTACCTAGACATTATAAACTTTGATCATTCACCTAGAATGTCAATTAATGTCAATGTCCTTAATTTCAATAAAATAAATTAATGCATGATAATGACTATGACATGCATATCATATGAGAATTTTCAAAAGAAATTATAGCTAGATGATGCATGTATGACATGACAGATAATATTTTCATAATAACATATGAATGATGGATTATGATGTCATGGCATGTGATAGGGCATACAACACATGACATAGAAGCATAAAAGAAAATACCTAGATTTCCTATCTAAGTATCAATAACTCATCGCTAAGCCATTGATAATCCTAACTTGCTCCTAATTTCCAAGATAATGCCAACACTCCCAACTTGGCCTATCTTTGGATTTTAACCTAGTTGTGCCAACTTTTATTAAGTTCGATCTTCCAAAAATATAGTTTGGCACTAAATTTACTCCTCCTAGAGTAAACAAATAACTCCTTCATTTTCAAGGGTAATGACTCCTTGAAAATGTCCCAAAGTGTCAACTTTATCAAGGTTAGGTTAACTACCCTTCCAATTTGAGTTGACACTCCCTAGACCTATCTAGGGTGTGATGAACACACTCTTAGGAACCCAAAACCTATTGGTGCTCCTTGGGTGTTCTAGGTATTCATTAGGGATAACTTCCCTCGATACCTTCCTAATGACCCTTTTAGACTTCTCCGAAACCTTAGTCATGTTGATCTTGTCTTGGTCAACCCTAGGGATAGCTTCCCTTGTGACCTTGACTTGACTCCTTGACCTAGATTGAGTTCTATACCTATATGGAACTCTATGATAGGATGGACCATCATCCTTAGTTTTAGGTTTGTATCCCAAACCTTTCTTACTCCTAGAGGGTCCTTGATTTCCTAAGTCTAGGTTTTGAATTTTTGATCCCTTAAATATATTTTCTATTTTCTTAAGGGTTTTTTCCAATTTATCAAGTTTTGACCTTAAAACTTGATTTTCAATCATTACCTCATCAAGGCTTGGTTTTCTAATATAGCCTTGGTGATTGTTCTTCTTGACTTTATTTTGGGTAGGTCTACCCTTAAATGATCTAATATCTTTCCTATCCTTAGGTGTGGTAGACCTAGCATGGAGGGCTCTATATTTTTCCTTAGGTTTTTCATACCTCCTATTTTCATGAAAAATAGCATTAAAATGATAATAATTATTTCTAGTATGCATATTATCATGATGAAAATAAGTACCATTACCTAATGGTACCTTAGTTTTGTTCTTGGAGGCTCCCCCTTGATTTGAGCTCCTCCTCTTAGCCTTAGTCGGATTCTTCCCCTTTGGATATTGGTTCCGATAATGTCCCTTTTGTTTGCATGAGAAGCACACAATGTGCTTCTTATCCTTCTTTTCCACGGGGCCGACCTCCTTTGGCTTCTCCTTGGTCTTGGGTGCCACTTGCACCTTCTTCTTGACCAATTTGAGACACTTACTCTTATAGTGTCCTTTTTCCCTACACTCAAAGCCAATGATATGATCTTTATTTTTACAAATTGAAATGTTTATACCTTTGCTTGTAGGGGTGACACTTTCTTCCTCTTCATTGACATTGGAACATGATGTTGAAACATCTTCTTGGTCCGGCGTCAATGTCAAATTTTGCTCCTCTTCAACTCTTGAAGTGGAGGCTTCTTGAGCTTCATCTTTGGATGTTGAGCACCTCTCAACTTCCGAATCCTCTTCCTCCAATGAATCTCCCTCTTCGGATTTGTCTTGAATTTGTACAGTGGAGGGATCTTTATGAAGCCTTGCCAATTTGCTCCAAAGCTCTTTAGCATCTTGAAATCCCCCAATTTTGTCCAAGATGGTGCTTGGCAATAGATTGACCAATAACTTGGTCACTTTGTCGTTGTCTCGCATCTCTTGATTTGCTCCTCATTCCATTTGCTTTTCTTGAGAAGCTTTGCTTTTGAGCTTGTTGGAGCTTCAAAACCTTCCATTAGAGCAAACCATTGCTCTATCTCCATCATGAAGAAATTTTCAATCTTTGACTTCCAAAGATTGAAATTCGCCTTGTCGAATGGTGGAGGTGCCCGGGTGTCATAGCCGAACTCCATTTTGAAGTTGAACCCTCTAGATGATGACTTCTTGAAACTAGGGTTTCTTCTAACTTCTTCTTCTTCCTCTAGCTCTTGCCCTCTTGGCGATGAGTCCAAAGAAGAGCAACATTGCTCTGATACAACTTGTTGGGACCGGTATACGAGCTAGAGGGGGGGTGATTAGCTCCGATTTGCTTGTAGATGATTTGTCACGGCGGAAGACTTCAAGCAATGCTAACACTTAGGATTTTACTTGGTAACTACCCCGGCCGGGTGACTAATCCAAGGATCCACTCTCCTCACTCTCTCATACACTATGAAAGATCTCCTTCTTGAGGTGGAGAAACCTCTTACAAGCTTTCACAAAGATACAACAAGAAACAAAGCAAATACAAATGAAATCTTACAAGATTTACAATGAATAAACTCTCTTTGCTTTCCTTGCTATCTTCAAGCTTGTGATTGCCTCTAGAACCTTGGAAATGCAGCAGCAATATCCTCCAAGGCTTCCCTTGAGATGACACTGATGAAGGAGAAGAAGGGGAGAAGTTCTACGGCTCAAAACCTACGCGAAAACCCTTATACCCGACGCCTAGGGTTTCTGAATCGATTACCCAATCGATTACCACGTCACACTTAGCCGTTCAACGACTAGTTTTCGAACCGTAATCGATTAGCCAATCGATTACCAGTGCCCTGAATCGATTACCCAATCGATTCAGAGCCTTTCTGTTCTCTCGCGCAAACCTCAGTGATCGATTACCCCAATCGATCAAGAGACACCTTAATCGATTGACCAATCGATTAAGGGAAGGCTGAATCGATTACCCAATCGATTCAACCACCTTCTGTTCTCGCAACAAACTCTCTTAATCGATTCCCCAATCGATTAAGTCCGACCTAACTTGTGCTCACAAGTTTAGGGTTCCCTACCAAGTGTCCGGTCAACCACTTTGACCAACTTGGATTTCTTCTGCCTAGTTCCCAACTAGGACTTAACCTGGTTCCCAACCAGATTCGCCTAACCCTTGAGTTAGGTCTAGTCTCTTGGTAGACTTCCACCTTGCCAGCATGCGATCTCCCCGATCCATCTGGACTTCACCTAGTCCCACTAGGTGTGCCTAGTCCCACTAGGCTTTTTCCCATGCCAGCGTACGATTTCCCTGATCCACCTGGACTTCACCTAGTCCCACTAGGTGTGCCTAGTCCCACTAGGTGTGCCTAGTCTCACTAGGTCTTTTTCGATGCCAGCGTGCGATCTCACCGATCCATCTGGACTTTACCTAGTCCCACTAGGTATGCCTAGTCCCACTAGGTCTTTTCCGATGCCAGCGTGCGATCTCCCTGATCCACCTGGACTTCACCTAGTCCCACTAGGTCATCTCCGTCAAGCCTCCAGTCAACCTTGACCTGCTCGACATCATACGATATTCAAACATCATATGACATTCAAACATCATCATCAAACATCGAAACATCCAACCTTAAGCTTTCCAAGCTTACCAGACCTAAGCTCACCCGAGCTTAGTCAAACTAGGTCAACCCTGACCTAACCAAGATTGCACCAACACTATGTTTCTTGTATAAAGTTTCTTTTAAAATTTTAAACACTAGACGCAAATTGATATTTAATGAAGATTGTATAGTTGAAATCAGAAATCCTATTTACTTGTTTTTTCTCCCTTATTTACTTGTTTTTGCTTCAAGATTGATTGTATATATTGTATACTATGAATATGTGATGTTTCTAATTGTTCGTTATGTAAAGATCTAGTTATATAATGTACAATTATTTTGAAGGTAGGTGTTGCCTCATTCCTAGCTGATTAGTACTTATAACAAAAATGGACAAAGAATGAATGTCAAGGGATAGACTATCACGTGAATTTGATATTGGAGTAGAATCTTTCTTACAATTTGCACTGAAGAATGCTAACGATCCTAATGCAATACCTTGCCCATGTGCAAGATGTGGTAATATAAAGAAGAAAAATCTTCAAACTATAAGTGCGCATTTGTATTGTAATGGTATGGATTTAACATATCATACATGGATATGACTTGGGGAAAGATCGTTGACAGGGAACTTAGTGAATGGTAATGATCGAGTAGGGCAAGATGAAGACAAATCTTTTGCTGAGGAGCCTATAGACATGGTGCAGGCTGTATATGATAGTTATGTTGAGAATCCAAGCCAGTTCAATAAGCTACTTGAAGATGCTGAGAAATGCTTATATCCAGGATGTACAAAATTTACAAAGTTATCTGCAGTTGTGAAATTATTTAACTTGAAGGCAAAATATAGTTGGAGTGATAAAAGTTTCACCGATATACTTAGTTTGTTTGGAGAAATGCTTCCAGATGACAATGAATTGCCTTTATCTATGTATGACGCAAAGAAAATCTTACGTGCATTAGGGATGGATTATGTCAAAATCCATGCTTGTCCTAATGATTGTATCTTGTATCGGAAAGAGTATGACGATTTTGCCAATTGCCCTATTTGTGGGACATCAAGGTGGAAGTTGAGCGACAAATCTAACGTAAAAGAAGGAGTTCCTGCAAAGGTCTTGTGGTATTTCCCACCTATTCCAAGATTTCAAAGAATGTTTCGGAATAAGGCGATATCCAAGGAGTTAACATGGCATGCTGATAAAAGAATTCATGATGGATACTTACGTCATCCAGCTGATGCACTTTCTTGGAAATTAGTTGATCGCATGTGGCCAGATTTTTCTTCTGAGCCAAGAAATTTGAGATTGGCTATATCAGCAGATGGGATCAATCCCCACAGTTTGATGAGTTCTGCATATAGTTGTTGGCCAATTTTAATGATCACATACAATCTTCGACCATGGTTGTGTATGAAGAGAAAATTTGTTATGCTCACTTTATTGATATCTGGTCCTAGACAACCAGGAAATGAGATTGATGTTTACTTAGCACCTCTCATTGACGACTTAAAATGTTTATGGGATAAAGGTGTCGAAGCATATGATGCATATCGAAAAGAAAGTTTCTCTCTTAAAGTTGTTTTGTTATGGACAATCAATGATTTTCCTGCATATGGGAATATGTCAGGATGTGTTGTTAAGGGATATCATGCTTGTCCTATTTGTGTAGAAAATACTTACTCGACAAGGTTGAAGCATAGTAGGAAAATATCATATACAGGCCATAGAAAGTTCTACCTTTAAGTCATCCATATCGAAGGCAAAAGAAGGCATTTAATGGGAAGCAAGAGTTTAACCTTGCACCAAATCCATTGAGTGGCCATGAAGTTTTGGAAAGAGTTGAAAGAATTAATTTTGGTTTGGGAAAAATCAACAGCAAGCTACAATCAAAGAGGAATGATGGAGAAACATGCTGGAAAAAAAATCAATATTCTTTGAACTTGAGTATTGGAAAGACCTACATGTTCGCCATGTTCTTGATGTCATGCACATTGAAAAAAATGTTTGTGAAAATCTCATTGGTACGTTACTTGACATTCCAAGAAAAATAAAGGATGGAGTTGCAGCAAGATTAGACCTTCTGGAAATGAATTTAAGGACTGAATTGGCACCAAAGATTGGGGAGAAGAGAACTTTTCTGCCAGCTGCCTGTTACACTCTAAGCAAAGATGAGAAAAGAAGTATTTGTAATTCTTTGTGGGGAATAAAGGTCCCTGAAGGTTACTCATCTAATGTTCAAAACCTTATGTCGATGAAGGATTTGAAACTTGTTGGCCTTAAGTCACATGACTATCACACTTTAATGCAACAATTGCTTCCAGTGGTCATTCGTGGTGTATTACCAAAACATGTCAGAGATACTATCACTTGATTGCGTTTCTTCTTCAATGGTTTATATAGTAAAGTAATAGACGTCTTAAAGTTGGATGACTTGCAAAGAGAGATTGTGATGATATTGTGTTTGCTTGAAAAGTATTTCCCGCTTCATTTTTTGATATAATGATTCATTTAACTGTTCATCTTGTGCGGGAGGTCAAATTGTGTGGACCCGTTTGGTATAGACACATGTACCCATTTGAAAGATACATGAAGATTTTGAAAGGTTATGTGCGCAATCACAATCGACCTGAAGGATGTATAGCTGAAAGTTATATTGCTGAAGAGGCTGTAGAATTTTGCTCAGATTATCTATCTAATGTCCACACAATTGGGATACCATCAAAGCAGCACAAATTAGAACATACTAAGCCTTTATCGGGAGCAGTAGTGCTCGCAGCTAGGCATGATGAGTTAGAGCAAGCACACCGTTACGTATTGGATGATGAGTTAGAGCAAGCACACCGTTACGTATTGGCGAATGATGATGAGATTGATCCTTATATCGAGTAAGATCTCCAACTTATCAATACTTTCAGGCTACTTGAATACAATAATCTATTGGTTTATTTATTTCTAATAATTCCATTAGGACACACATGGTGGAGTTGAAAGCAAGATTTCCTCAAAAAGCTAAGTCCAAAAAGTGGTTACAAGATGAGCATAATCGAACATTTATTAAATGGTTGCATGATATGGTACGTTCCAAAAATACTATCTATTAGCATACATACAACTCTTTCTATTTTACAAAAAATATAAATTTTATTATATTGTTAAATATAGGTTGAACATGGACTAGACCATTCCACCCTTCAAATATCTGAAAGATTGAAGTGGATAGCACGCGGACCAAGCAAGAAAGTGTTAAAGTATTCTAGTTATTTGATTGATGGGGTTACTTACGCTACGAAAGAGCGTGATGATGTACGAGTTACTCAAAACTCCGGAGTAAGCTTAGTCGCAAAGACAATGCAAGTTGCTAGTGCCAAGGATAAAAATCCAATTGTGTCTGACATGGTTTTTTATGGAGTTATTGAAGAAATATGGTCACTCGATTACCACCAATTTCAAATTCCAATGTTCAAATGTAATTGAGTGGAGAATAATAATGGTATTAAAATACATGATCTTGGTTTCACGTTGGTAAATCTGAACAGAATTGGATTCAAATCAGATTCTTTTATCTTGGGAAGTCAAGCAAAGCAAGTATTTTACATTCAAGATCCTCAAGATCCCGTATGGAGCATTGTACTTGCAACTCCTAGTAGAGATCTAGAGTCATTTGAAAATGCATATGACGATAAACTAGAAGACATTGTAATGCACTATCAATCTTTTACCAGAGGGTTACCTGATAAGTACCATTTTATTGATTATTTTAGTTGTTAAAATCCATGTTTGACCCATGTTTTACTTGCTTAATTGTGAATTTACCCTAGGTTTTAGAACTTACTTTTATTTTGGACTTAATTGCAAATCTGTACATATTTGGATTATTTGACCACTAAATTTTTGATCTATTTTTGTAGGTATGAAAGGTTCATGGACCTAGGGCATACTGGGTCAAACTTGAGTCGGAAGTGGATCCGGATCGAGTTATCAAGCTTCGGATTAATTTGGGCCGTTTGATTCAAAAGCGGCTAGATCTGAGGCAATCCGAGCTAGGGTTAGGGCTGATCAAGCACTAAGATCAAGATTTGAGACTTTCATCCCAATCAGAGATCATCCAACCGTTGGATCAAGCTCAGAGGGTTCTAGACTGTTCATTCAAAGATTAGGTTGAACTGGACCATCCATTACAAATCTGGAGGATCCGAGCTACCTCGAGGCAGATCCTGATCCTTGATCAACATCATCAAAATTTGGTTCAGATCGGATGAAGATCAGCCGTTGGATTCTCTCAAATCAATCTGGGTCGTCCATTATTAAGTATTTAATCAAAAAATCCCCACACTTCCTCCTCGTCGCGTCTTCGCCGCAAGCTTCGTTCTCTTTCGTTTGTTCTTCATTTTCTTCAGTTTTTCTTCAATCCGAGGCGCGACCACCTCAACTTCAACTCTAGATCAAGATTTGGATCATTGGAGGTAGCTTTGGTGGAGAATTCAGCTCGAATTTGCGTCGGACAGAGCTGTTTGAGGGTTTCGGTAGCTCTGTGGTCCGATCACTTGGATCTTATTCACAAGCTATTTCCGATCATCTGAGTTTCTTGTAGGGGTTCTCAGGTGAGCTCAGATGACCCTCGAATCATCATCACAATCCATTTAACTGAGATCGAAGGGATTCGGATTGGATTTCCCCAGCTGATGCAGTTTGAGCAGAGTTGATCAAGCAAAGCTATTTTCCAGTGATTTGTGGAGCCGAAGGGGTTCTTGGCTTGCCCTTGCGTGACGAACAAGGAGATTTTGAGCTCGGGAAGGGTTGAGGATTAGTTTCCTTAGTTAATTTTCAATGTCTTAGTTGTAGTTTCAATTTCTGTAAGCTATTTTCAGTTTCGAATGTTGTTTCAGTGAATTTCATTTGTCTGAATTGGTTCTGTAGTTGTTAGTTTCAGATTCTGCAGTTTAATTAGTTAGATTATTTGTTAGTGACTAGTTGCACTTAATTTCCGTTCAATTCTAGTTTTAATCTTTGCGTATTAGCTTCTTCCCTTACGTATCAACCGGTTAAGCTGCGTATCAGTTTCTTCTGCTTCTACCTTGCGTATCAGTTTTCTCTTCCTTGAGCATTTCTGAATTTTTGTATCAAGTTAGCTTTTGTTTTCTTGTCGGATGTTCCATTGTAGCTTGTTGCCTCTCCAAAGATTTCTCTTTTCGTTTCTGCAGTAGTTCTCAGCAAGTGTGTATCAGATTTAAAAATTCTGTAAGTTCAGTTTTGTATCAGCAAATGGTAATTGGTAGCTTCTGATTTTCGTGTCAAGTAAATCTTAGTTTAATTTAAGCTTTCTTGCACTTAGATTAGTGATGCTAATTCATTTTGGAATTGATAGTTTCAGCATTTGATCTGTGTCACATTTCTGCATTCACTTAGCAAGTTTTGTTTTCTATCTCTGCTAATTAACCCCACTTTGCAATTCCCGATTCTCATTTCTGAAGCTGGGTCAGTGAAGCTTTGCATTGGAACGTTATTGCATCTGAAATCAATTTTCTTGTATGATTTTTGCATCCAAATTTCTGCTGCATGTCATTTCTGCATATAGGTTTGCCTCATGCATTCCATTTCTGATCTGAATTCAGTTTTTCTTTTTTGCCTTAACCAGTTTCGGTTTTCACACCTCCTTATTCAATTGAGCAGATAATTTCATTGACAGCCTAGCCCTTTTCAAGCTGAATTAACCAGCTATATAATTTTGCAACAGTTTCAAGAATTGGCACATAAGTTCCTTTACTTGTGTATCAAGTTGTTTCAATCCTTTGCCTTGTATCAAGCTAGGTTTTGGCTTTGATTGATAACCTTGAAGTTAAAATCCAACTGTAGTGTACTCTTGCATTTGAGTTAAGTTTGATTCCTAAATTATGCCAAATTGCATTAGTTGATTAAGTGGTCAATTGGTTGAATCATTAAATGCCATCACTTGTTTAGTCATGAGTTAAGTTTCCTTTCTTTTCATTTCATTTTCATTCTCAATTGCAATCCAAACCCAAATCACATTCGAAACCCAAAATTCACAAACGACACATAACTCAAGCTCGAATCACACAATATCAACTAGCCCTAGGAAAAATACGACCTATGGCCCCTTTACTACGTTTTCATTCTTTGATTACAAAAAGGGTTTCCAGCTTTTCATACATCTAAATTTTGAGACCCACATCCGTGACAGCTCATTTTGGGTCCATCAAAATTTTTGGCGCCGTTGCCGGGGAAGCAACTAGTTGATTTGTTTGATTTTTGCTTGTGTGCTTATGGGCATATCATTTGATTCTATTTTCTTGTGCTTTATCTTTTGTATACAGTTACTGTCATTTTTCTTGTTTGTTTTGTGACAGGACTGCCAGTTCAAAATGTTCTCATCTACTTACCAGCAGCCGTGTCCACAATTTCAGCAGAACCAACCTTTCAATCAGCCACCAAATCAAGATTTCCAATAGTCTTGTGCGAATTTTCAGCAACCAAATCAGTTTTTTCAGCCACAATGTCAACAATTTCAGCAAGGTTTTCAGCCAAGTCAACCAAATTTCCAGCAAACTCAGATTGGGCAGCCACAATTCCAGAGTTTTCAGCCCCAATTCCTGAGTTTTCAACCCAACTTTCAGCAACCTTATCAACAAAATCAATTGCCTTTTCAAGGAATTCAGCAAGGGTGTTTAGATAATCAGAATTTTCAGCAACCACCCTTCCATCAAGCTCAACCAAACCAAGGATTTCAGCATCTTAACCAAATCCTTTTGTAAGTTTTCAGCAGGGAAATAATCAATTTCAGCCTCAACCTCAGCCATGGCAGCAAGAATTTCAACCCATACAGAATTTTCAACAACCTTTTCAACATTCACAGCCATACGATCAAAATTTTCAGTTTCAAAACCAGAGTTTTCAGTCCCAACCATTTCAGCCTTTCCATCAACAATGTCAACCTCAAACTCAGGATTTCCAGGGCTACAATTCTCAGCAAATTCAACCATCATTCCAGCCCAATTTTCAGCAGTTTAATCAGCCCATTCAACTATTTGAGCAGCCCCAACAGCTAGAATTTCAGAATTCACAGCCTAATCAAGGAGATTTTGAACAAAGAGTTAAGGAGATCATGCAACAAATCATACAAAGTCAACAAGCAACAATTGATTAAATGAATCAAGAGCAACAAAGGCTTTAAAACATGCAAGATCAATTGAATCAGATAAAAGCCCAAAGATCAGAACAATTATCTTCTCAAGCTGCTCTTAATTCTGAGGGGTATGATGATGATCTAACGTTGGGAAATGAAGAGGTTGTGTCAAGTTTAAACACTCCAGATGTCGAATTTCCTGAAAAATTTCCAACATCCCATTTTCCCATTCAAAACATCCCCGGAGTTGATTTATTATCAGTTCAAGGTGACCCTAGTGCATGACCAAATCCTTCTTCAAGTGATCTTTCAATTTTGGTGGAAGAAGAAGAAGAAAACATCAAAAATAGGGAACCTACAACATGCATTCCTCTTGAAGCACTACAGGACCCTTCTCATCTTTTATTTTGTGATGATAGTATTATTGATGGTCCTAATTTTTCTGATATTGTTGTTGCAGATATTACGGAAGGAGCATGCATAGGAGATGATTCTATAGGTGTAGGGGATTGCACAGAGCCCCAGGGACCACCACAATTTACTGGTACATTATCAGAAAGTGTAGGGACTTACATGGTGGAAGCAAGAACCCAAGAATCACCCGTTCTAGTTGAGTGTCCACCAGAACCCGAGCTTGAGATGGAGCCTATACTTGACCAGGAGGAGGCCACAGTTACATCTACTCTTGTAGAACCTCCAGGTATTTTTCAGCATGATCAGGTAAGTCTTCTTCCTATTTCTTTGGAAAAATTTATTGAGGTACCTCAAACTGATTTTATTGTTTGTGATACACTTAGGGATGCATCTCTTGTAGAATTTGATTGTGAAAAATCCCTAGAGGTACCTAATGTTGAATTTGCTGAAAGTGAAGCATGTTGGGATACATATCATGAAAATGCTAATTGTGAAATTTTTTTAGAAATGCCTGAAATTGATGTTGTTTATTGTGATGCAGCTCTTGATATATCTTATGCTGAAAGTGATTGTGAAACACTTGTTGAGGAACCGAAAATTGATTTCATTGGTTGTAATACATTGCTTGATACATCCTTGGTAGAAAATAATTGTGAAATTTCTATTGAAGTGCCAAAAATTGATTTCATTATTTGTGATGAGTTTCTGGATGCAAATTTTATAGGAAATAATTGTGAAAAATTTATTGAGGCACCAAGAATTGATTTCATTGGATATGATGCAGTTTTGGATACATTTCATGCAGAAACTGATATTATTTCATTTCTTTCTTACCCTGTACGCTTGAGAGGGGTATTACATTGTTTTGCAGGGTCCAGAAGACTTCTGGAGTGGGTGCTCCATCTGAACAAACTCCAACCTCCTGGAAGAACTTTCAAAAGGCATCAAGAAGGGGGAGTTGATTTTACTCTAATTCGAATCACTCCACCTCTTACATGGGTCTTGTACCTAAATCGCCTTCGGCCACCGGAGCATTTTTCTGTAAAGTTCAAGTGTGGGGGAGTCCTAATTCTCTCAGCCACCCATACTCTTCCACTTCCACGATGGAGGCTACTTCTTGATAGACTCCATCCACCAGAAATAAAGGGGAGTTTGTTCTTTCTTGCATTTTCCTTTATTACATTTTTCACTTTTAAATTGAGTCCTTGCTAATAAATGCGTAAGTGGAGTAGAATGACTAGGAGTCATTGTAGATACCATTTTAGTTTTCTTGGAAATTTGTTTCTTGAATGATTAGGAATAAATGTATCCCTCTAGGTTATCTCCATAGCATTTTAGAGTCTTTTGAAAATAAATTAAATTTGGTTGTTAAAACTTAAGGTTGAGTTCATGGATGAATTCTTAGATGCTTGAGTACTACTTTGCTTTAGATTCTTAATTGAGGACTTGAGATGAATTATTTTTGCCTAGTGAGAATTAGCCTTATTTTTGTGACACATACATGTGATTGTACTCTAGAACTTGCTTAGGTTCTTTCAAAACCATATTTCGATGATTGGATCACATTTATAGAGATAAAGCATTTTGCTTCTCATCTCATATCAATTTTCGTAAATTTCCCTTGTATCACTT